>VZTH01004800.1:478516-630919 GCA_013397815.1 Aleadryas rufinucha | reverse complement strand
TCAGCCCCTCGGTCTCGGCTCGGATCCCCGCAGCCACGTGGAGGGGGGGAAGGGGCAGTTCTCAGGAGCCCTGGCTGGATGTTGCAGCTACTTGCAGTGAACACAGTTGTTTCTCAGCTGTCGAGCTCTGAGGAGATCGTCCCGCCAGCATCCCGGGGCCATGTCCCCAGCACCGGGGGAGGGAAGAGGCTCGAGGCCACTCCAAGGAGCGAAAACCTCGGCCACCATTTCCCCCCCCTCCTGCGGGAACGGCCAAACCCCAAAGAGAGAGAGAACTTCCTGTCCCTCCAGTCTTTATATATGGAAATTTCGAAAAGCGCCACTGGTCAAATGAGCTGTCCATCAGCTCAGGCTCAACCCATCACAGGGAGAAATTGCTGATTACTCAGAGGTTTATGTGCACCCTTTCTCCCACCCCGTGCCAGGTACTGAGGAATGAACCCCCCAAAGAACAGGGGCACTCTGGGGCGTAAGCACCTTCAAGGACCAGCAGCAGCAGGGTTGATGCAGTTGTCCTCATGCTAATGAAGCCTGGTGTTCGAAGGCAGAGACTCCTCCTGCGATCTGCCGGCATTGTCACTTGACACTTCTCACCAGCTGGTGAGTAGGAAAAAAGAATGTTCTGGTGTCAGTGTAAAATAAGTGGCTGCAGTGCGTAGTCAAGTTGCTGGAGGTTTCATAATGCTGTCTTCAGTCTTTTATATATATATGCAGCCATGTACGAGCAGAATGGCCTCCATTTCAAAGCTACTCCATTCTGTCAGAAACAAGCTGGAGCAGCCAGGCGACCGCTTGACTGATGTCACAGAGGGAAGGTGCTAAGAAGGCAAATGCAATACGAACTCAAGCTCAGCATGCTGCAAACAAATTGAGCTGCTGCGCTAAAGTTGTGAAGGAAAGAGATTTTCCTATTATTTATACAGTGGTCCTAGACATCAGGGAAACAGGCAAGCTGGAAATGGAAATTCCCATTGATGAGAACAAATTTCCTATTATTGTCCTTGCTGAAACCTGCAGGGATTTGTCACATTACTTGGAATTTTAAACAGTGTAAGTTACAAACATTTGAGGAAAAACAGAGTAAAGGCTTTGGGGTGATGCTCTGCATTAAAGGCACCACTGCATTTTTTTTTAGTTACTCAGTTCTCCAGAGCAGAGACTGATCCTTGTGTTTACTAATAAAACTTTTTAAAGGGTGACTACTGGGGTCTTTCAGACTCCACTAAATTAATGATTTAATAATGATTCAGCTCATCTCTGTAGCATATGGAAATTAAAAATACAGTTATTATGGAAGGATTCAGATTTCAAAATTTGCTAGAGGTTTTATGCAGTCAACAGGAAACATCACCGATGCTTCTGAAGTGTAGAGATTATTATTTTCTATTGTGAAAGCATTACATTCAGGTTGAGGTAAAAGTCTACTGTTGTTCTAATTAGGAAGGGTGAGGAAGAAAGAAATGCTGGTCTAAGCTGTTTGTTGTCTCTGAAAGGTAGGTCTCAAGTCAATGAGGGGTGCAGACTGAGATAGAGAGATGTGGAAATCAGTATAAAAAAAATTCAGACTTGAATGTATTCGAGAGCACATTATTCTGATATGCACTGATAGGAAGCAGCCTGGGAACCGTAAATAAAGAGAGAGAAACACTAAGGACAATTATAAATAACTTGGAAGAATGATAAGCTCCTGGACTGCAAATTGGCATGAGAAGCTATTCAATGATCCATGTTTAACAGGGTGATTAGTGTATGACTGGTTAATAACAGTGCAGAGAAATGTCACTGGGAAAAGCAGACGTGTGCACCTGCATAAGCCTTTGGATAATACCAACAGCATGAACAGGTACAAAAATGCAAGGAAAAAACATTGCTTTTGCATTTGTGAGTGTCCCTGCACGGGGACACATATACACACCCACAAGAGGGCTCACACATGCCTGTCTAACTGATCACCTGGATGAGAGAATTAATAAAAGGTTTTATTCGCTGGATGCTCATTCAAACCTGTTGCAGACGGAGCTGTCAATCCCTGGAAGCAGCTACAGGGACCAGTGATCGTGATTTGATTACACTGAATATGAGCACAGGGAGTATCCTGTCAAGAAATAATATATATATTTATACACTTGGCCCTTTGAAAAGGCAAACTTCTCAAGTGTCAAAAGTAAAATGTATTAGGAAAGAGCATATAAAGTATATGTATATATTTGTATAAACACTCATTTGTGTATGTGTGACAATTGAGAGCTCCTCCAGCAAAGTTTCTCAGATGCCTCAGGGGCCACCATGGCACAGTCACTCCAGAAGATGACCAAGGAGAAAATCTCAGTAAGACTGAGCAGTACGAGAGATAGTGTGGAATTCAGAATGTCTATGTACTGTGTTCAGAGGGGGAAAAAAAGGAAAAATGGAAACAACCAGCATTAATTAGGAGATTGAAGTTGAAAAACAAGCATATTGACAAGCAGACCCAAGATGAGGGAATCTGATGGCCAGCATAATAGTCGGGAGAAATCAGACACCAGATCTGAACTTCGTGACAAGAGCTCCAGCCTCAACAAGCCAGGAGAAAGGGCCTAAGAGCTTGTGGCCACTGCAGCAGCCTTGTGGATGTCCTCAGGAGGAGTAGAGGGATTATAATGACAGAGCCTTGCCACAGAAGAGTACAGCAGCCTGCAGGAGTGTGGGAGTGGGGCTCCAGTAAAGAGCAAGCATCACCCCACCTGTCAGCCAGGGAGTACGAGCAGGATGGAGGGAGTGTGAAGCACTTGCAGGAGGGAGGACCCCTGCTTTCTGCCAGGGCTGTGTGGTGAGGACAGTGGGAGGGGAGTGGGGTGGTCAGGGGTTCCTCTCTGTTCTAATGAGGGAACAGGGAAAGTTTCTTCTCCCTCCTGTTGCTGAGCCAGTGTGTCTGGGCAGCAGCGCCAGCCTGATGCTGGGTGTCACACTAACAGGTCCTTCTGTCTGTGACATTTCTTAAGTGTCTTTTCAGATCCCAGCATCACAGCTGATTCATGCCCAGGCAGCAAGTGGGGCCAGAGAGGCTGTCAGGATCACTCCCACAGTCAATTACTCACAGCAGCCAGTGCACACGCCTTGTCACTTGACCTCATCCCCTGTCCCTTCCCAGAGGCAGAGGTGCTTCCAGCAGCAGAGGGCTGCTGTCTATTAGAGGTGAAGGTGCCTCTGTCCTGTCTTCTCCCCCCCACTACAAAACACCAACTGACAAAGCCAGACTCCACAGGCAGGTTAAAGAGGGGATGAAACTGCTGGTTCCACATCCATCACCTCCCACAACCTTCATATGAAGAGCACAAGGGACTACGGTTGATGTTGGGTCAGGAGACGATGAGAAGCAGCAGAAAAAGAGAGAGAGGGGAAAGAATGGTTGCTGAACTGGAACCCACAGCACTAGCCTGGGGCTTTGCAATTGGCAGATCTTCATCACAGAAGACAACTTTGTGGCACTATTACCAGTCAGCACTTCTCCCCCACTGCCTCACTCACTTTCCCTTTCATCTAGGTTTCTGCAGTTGCATTTAATGACACAACAGATGTATTCATTTGCATCTTTATACAGATCTCTAAGCTCTACAAATGGGTGGGTGGGCGTGACCCCATTTCCCCAAATTATTCAGCACCTTTCAGTTATGCATTTCTCTTTTCTAATGTCTTTTTGAAGTACGTAGAAGCAGCAGTGGAAAATTACTTTGCCGTTTTCTCTCCAGCATCTGGGACCCGATCGCTCCTCTGCCCATGTGAATCTCCTTTACAAGTCAACAGGAGCCACGGAGATGTCTGTGTACAGACACACTGCCTCCTCCAGCATGTATACACACTTCCTGGAGAGGGGAAAAGCCAGATTTACCTGACATACCCCCATGCTACATGGAAAATTCCTAGGGGGGAGAAATAAGGGAAGAGCAAATGACACCCTGTCTGTTTAGCAAGGGTGATGACATTTCTGTTGCTGTCATCAAGAGATGTGTGGTCGCATTTACGGTTATGTGGGTGAGTTAAAATACTTCCCCTACACTGTCTGAAGGCGGTGTTTCTGCGGAGCTGCTCGAGGCACACTCTATGCTGATGACTCAGGGTGATGTTACCTCCAGCATGGAAGATCCGTCAGCACCGGGGGATGCTGCCGATGTGTGCTCCCGAGAAATTCCTCTGCCCAGTGCCCAGGTTCCTGGCCCTCAGCCAATGGGTACCCAGCTAGAGCAAGAGGGTTTAAATGGGGTGGGGTACAGCTTCACACACAGTGCCAGTTCCCATGGAAAATACCCCATGTTGCATTTCCTGTGAGTCTGGATCTCTGCCTTATAGCTGCACAGACTGAGGACAGGAGGACAGAAGACAAGGAGAGGAGTAGAAAGGAGGGGAGAGTAAGGGCTGTTTCTCACTGGGCTGTCACATATACTTAGGCAACATAACAGGGGGCTGTCCCAAATGTTGCATTGTGAGGTCAGATGCATTGGAGAGAAAAGCTCCTGTCCTGACTCTCCTACCTGCCCCTCCCTCTGACTGATGCCTGAAATGGCTACCTGGAAACGGAGACTGGACAGAAGTAAGGGAATAAAGGTGATATTTATTTGAAAGGCCTTCAAAGGTACACCCTGGGGAGCCCAGAGGCTACTGCCAAAATGGACCCCAAGATGGATGACGAGTCATGAGTTCTTCACACTTTCATAGGTTTGGTCCATTTGCATATCAGCATAAATTCCCCAATTAAAACTTTAGCTACTGATGTAAGTTCTCTCAGCTCAGCCCCCCTTCTCCAAGATGTTGGTTTACACATTTCTGGGCATAGGACAGCCTAGGCGTCCTTGGAGAGCAAACCTAGAGCCTTTGTTATGTCTATCTTAGCATGAGGAAGCAGCAGCAGCACGCTGGAAGACACTCCAGAGTTTTACAGTAGGAAATACAGAATATAAAAGCTAAAACTCAAAGCATCATTCTCCCCCCATCATGACCAGGTGGCTCTGGGGCTATGTGTTGGTGAGAAGCTGTTGGTGTGACACCATGGGAGAGCAATGAGTGAGGATGCTGGTTGCCGTAGGCAGAGATCATCACCAGTTTAATTTATGGGTTGCACTTTGTGTATAAAGCCATGGCTGCAGTTATAATGTAATCCTGTCACTGTGAGTGTGCTGAGCACTGCTGTCAATCAAAGGTGCTTTGCATCGGTACATTTTCATATAAATATGGATGTTCTTTCGCTAACAGTATTATTATTTATTATTTGTGTTACTGTCATGCCTCAAGGCTTCAGCAGGGACCAGGTTCCTGTTGTGCTGGATGTCTCACACACATGGTGAGAGGCAGACTGTGTTCTGTACAGCTTCCAGACTAAATACACCATAACAGGCGCAGGCTGGGGTCCATAAGTAAAAGAAAGCATTTTGAAGTGCTGGATCCAGCCCGCCAGTGGCAGAGCTGGGAGCAGACCTGAGCTTATGCTGACTTCCTATCCAACACTCTTTCCACTTCAGCACTGAAAACTTGGCAGCTTTGGCTGCTTTCAGAGAAGTAAATGGATAAGACATTCTACAAGGCTGGAATTCCTTCTGGTCCCTCTTTCTGAATACCCCCATACACAGGAAGGCCAGAGGAAAAAAGGTGCCTTGGGGAGGGAGTAGCATGTCCATCAGAAGTCTGACAGCAGCTCTCTCTCACTGGCATCCCTGTGCAGAAACCGTCAGTGACCCCTTTGGTGCCAGAGACATGGCATCCCACAGCCCAGTCCATGGCCACTGTCAGAAGTGTACCCTAAGCCTCACACTGTGTAATGTGAGATTTCTTCTCTTCTCAAAGCCCTGGCTGCACCGGAGCACAGGAGGTTCTTCTCTGACCCCTGTAAAATGGGAGTCTCGTAGGTTTTGGTAGCAGTGGAGGGGGCACAGTCTGCCCAGTGCAGGAGGGTTCAGAGTCTGTCCTCTACTGGTCCCAATTAGTCCTGTCTCTCTCCATAGTGGATGGGACACCGAGGCCATGGGCAGTCAGAGGGGTCCCAGCCCTGCTGTGCCAACAGTGCTAAGGGAGGGCACCACCACCGGGGCAGGGGGCTCTGGAGGGGACACATGGGGACACAAGAGAGAATTGAAAAGCCGAAAAACAGGAGGAGATGTGAGGATGCACAAAAGGAGACATGGGAAAGGATACAGCAGCAGATACAGGAGGAGGCATGTGGAACAGCACAGGGCTTGAAACAACTTTTGAAGGGAGGGGCTCCTTGCTGGGGTAACCTTGGGAGGGCACTGTGCCTGTGGGGGACCCACACTGGAGGAGGGACACTCCTGAATGGACAGCAGCCTGTGACTGACCCAGGGTGGAGAAGGGAATTAGTGAGAGGAAAGAGAAGGAGAAGAAAAGAGCAAAAACCAGGAGCAGCAGCAAAAAAATGACTTCCCTACACTGCCCATCTCCTCACCAAAGGTACTGTCAGGGACTGGGTGTAAAACACAGTGAAAATGGAGGGAATGGGGGAAAATGGGGCTGGTGGAAGAGAGGTGTTGGGCTGAAGCTGAGCCTGGGGAACAGGAAAGAAAGAAGATTCCCTTGGTGTTTAATTATCTAAGTCTTCTTTGTTTTCCGTCAGCCAGATCAGTAAGTAAAAGTTTATGTTAATTGGAAAGAAATCAAATTCAGTAAAATTCCCTGAACTGAGACTGTTTTGCCTGCAACAGACACATATGAAAAAATTGGAGCTTTTTAGCTGACAAGGCTGTAAGGAAAAGCTTCAGAAGGCAATTCAGGATTATTGACAAAGCCCTCAAACCCGAAGTAGAGTGCAAAAGGCCCCCAGTATTTATCTTGTTATGGCTCAGTACATGGCCACTGCATGTGCAAGAACAAACACCAGCAGATGACAGTGGAAGTCGTGCACTGTTGGTGGCACAGGAGTCCAAGACTCGACATCTAGGCCACAAGTGCTGAACAGATCTGGTGTCACCAAAGGAGCACTGAGTATTTTAAGACAGCCAGGTTTCCAGTCTTCCCGAACCAGCCAAAAAGAAGTGAAACTACTACACACTCTCCTGTTCTCATCCCCACTGCAGAACTACATCACTGACCCACCAGGGCAGCCAATGACCAGGCATGCTGGCAGATGAAACACTGGCAGATGCAAAAGCAGTGGGTCCCATCCACTGCACACTGGTTACCCTGTGCAGATGTGGACCAACGTGCACATATCACCACATCTGTAACAATTCTGTGTCACAGTCACCACAGACACTGATACAGAAATCCACTAGATTTCTGCTCCAATCATAGGGCAAGCATCTGTCCAGATCAATACAGCTGGGACATCCAATGCAATTCAGGAAAGCCAGGGCACCTCTTCTGTCTCTCAGATGGCAAAATTCCACTTTATTTTGGCTGAGATTAGGTCCTTGCTTCTGCATATGCTGATAGGAGCTATGTTTGTTCCATCCTAATTGCTTTTCACTCTAACTTGAGCCTAAAAATGGCCTGCTGAGGTGTATCTCAAAAAACCCCATAGAACTGTCCCTGTAAATTCCAGCATCAGCACCCAGGAAGAGAGAGAATCTCAAGGTTCCCCACTGAAACGGCTAGTGAAATTTAATCACACCAATGGCAGTCAGATTTATGTAACTTTTATGAAATCAATAGTACTGGACTCTGCAAAATGACTTGAAGAACAAGACCCCATACAAATGTAATTAAGCACAGATGGCAGCATGCTTTCTGTGCTCGTGAACAGCACTGCAAAGCTGTGTTCGCTTTCACGTGAACAGCAGTTGCCTTGAACTTGCTGTAGCTGATGTGAAAATGCCTCTGTCACTAATCAAGGCTGCTTTTACTCTAACGGTCACTCATTTAAATAAGGCTGGTGTTTGAGGTTCAATACTCTACAGCAAACAGGCAGGAGAGGAGCTTGTGAGATGAAGTTTCACATATAATGCCCAAACCTCATTCAGCTGACTTCTAATTCATGCTTTCCCCAAAGCAATGTCAAAAGATTTCTTTGCAGTGCAGGACCACTACCTCCTCTCCACCCCAAAGCAATGAGGCCATCTAAGAGCTTAAGTGGGTTCATGGCACAGGGCAGTGAGTGCTGTGCTGAGCACTCACCCCTTTGAATAACCCCCGGTCGTATCCTCCTGCAGCTTCATGCTGTAGCCTTTTCCTTTTTATGTCCCATGCCACCAGCACTCCCATCGCCTCCACCTGGCATCCTGGCTGACAGGGTCACACATGCAGCAAGGGACAAGAAAACAATCTGGGATTAAGACCTATGTCAAGTGAGCAGAAGGTGACAAGATTCCAGACAGTACGCAAAACATAAATGTAGGTGGTTGAGAAATGGATGGGGGGAAAATGGCGATCAGACATTTTTTCAATTTTCTTTAACTGAATGTTTTATTTTCCTGTTGGATAAAAGGCACATGGAGGTAGAGAGGAAGATGTCACAAAACTGTCATCAGGCTGTTTTCCACACTTATTTTCTGAAATTTGAAATGACACTGAATGTTGAAGATTTGGAAAAAAAAAAGAATTCTTCACAGAGTTATCTGTACACCTCTGTCATAATCCTAAAAGGACAGATATTTTTAACAGCCTCAGGATAAAAAACATGTTAGGAAAGTTCAGAAAAGCTCCAGTGCTGTTACAACACAAAAATACTTTTAATCATTAAAGGCATGCCTCTTTAACCTTCTCGGCTGCCTCTGACACATTCCCCCGCTTTGACTAACATCTCACTCTCCCAGCACGGCAGTCTGTCTGTGCACACAGACCCTGGGATGTCACCTCACGGGCAGTGTGTGCACAGCTAAAGCTGGAACTTGTCACTGCCTTGCAGAACCAGCCTCGAAAGGCTCTATTCAAGCACAGTTATCTAATGCAGCGGTTTTCAACTTCCTCAGCTCTGCTAATGGCTTATGGACTGTGTCAAAGGGAAACACAAAAGGTAAAGAAAAGTCACTCTAATATCTCCAAAAGTAAGTTGATGATAAAGGGATCTGTACCACTACTAGGCCATTTTTAGAGGTACACAAATAGGATTGAAAGCCATGGTGAGGTGCTTCAGTCTGTACAGAAGCATTTGTATTATTGTGCCCTTCTCTAGTTGCTGGCTACTTCAGTATAACCAAAGGTAGGAACACCTTACCAAATCAGTCAGGAGTTGTGGAAAATTTAAAATTGAAGACTATAACTTTTTTTTTTCCCTAGTCTTGGTCTTTATTCCACTTTATTATATTTGTATCCTCTCTTTTCTTTGGAGCCCTCTCATCTATTCATTGAATCTGTTTTCACTGCTGAATCTATCATTTCCTACTAGTAGTAAGTCTGCTGGAATGGTTTCTTGGTGTGAAAGTATCATTTTGCTTTTACTGTGTTCATGAAAACTGGTAAATCTAAATTGCAGAATATCATGACATCAAACACCAGCAAATCAAACTAATTTTGTATAGGTGAGCTTCTGTCAACCTCCTCACACAATATCTCACAAAACCCCCAAATGTTCTTACTTTCAAGCTGTTTAGTTTTTGTTTGGTTGGGTTTTTTCTCTTTGTTGCCATATTTTCTTTTCCACCTATTGGACCATTCATAGGGTTGGGGTTTTTTTGGTGTTTAAAAGCCTGGTCTGTTTATCATGGTGGTTGTAGTGACGTAACCAACAAACATATAATTATATTAGAATTTAATCAATCGTCCTACAAGACTGTACTATTCCATTAGCAGGTTAGTTGGATGCTCAGTTTCCTGCAAGTATGCCTGGATCTCCCACTTCTGTGTAGTGTGTGTGACTGATCCATTTCACACTCTGAATGCCTTGTCTGTTTGGATGATGAGCTTTTGGGGGAAGGGAGCATCTGCTCTCCATATTTGCATGGAGCTCCATACACTGAAGAGCTCTTCTTAGCTGGCCACTACCAGTGGCTATAATCTTCACCATTACTAATAGAAAATAACTTGTTTTAAGCTTCGACTATTGAGATTTTTTTCTTTCAAATTATTAAAGGCAATTATTCTCTATGAAGATTATTTTATTTTACAAACATATACATAATATACAGTCACCAAAGTTTGAATGAAGTACATAGATTGGGGGGAATGAGAAAAATACTTCTTTAAAAAAAGGTATCTAACCTAAGTTATTCTTTTACAGTTCCTCCTTTTACTATTCAAAGGTTTCTCTGATAGTTTTTCTGGATGGGGGGATTTATCTGCAAATTTGAGACTACTGTCCTAAATTAATGAAGATTAGGAGCCTTCACAATGGTAAAGTTAGGGCCTAATATGCCTTTTACGTGGAACTGCATTCAAAACATAAATGCACTCATCTTGTTCCTTTTCCTTCCCTTCCAAGAGCTCAGCAGAGCCAGGAGTACTTCTCTTTAAAGCTTCTTTCCAGCAAGGTTGTAACAGAACTGAGGTCCCAGAAGATGAAGGATTTTTTTTCTTAGATCTTCCAAGCAACATTCTAGGTTAATAGCACCGCCTTCACTCTTTCCTCATGTACCTGTTTAAAAGGAACAAACATCTTCCAGTATGCCAGCCTGACAGAGCTCAGATGGGGGAAGATCAATATCTTACGGCCTTGGAAAGTGATTGCCTTTATGGCTTCGGTTGCTTTTAGGATTTGCTCCCTCTCATGTATATCAGACAGAGAAGCAATAACAGTGTTGCCTTAACTGGCTGCTGTTGTGTTTAAAGCAATGATTTCTTGTGCTCATGTGCTGCCGTATTTTCTTGCTGGGATCCCTTGCTAGATTTCACCACACCATCCCAGTTATCCCAGTTCACAGGGCTGTGAAATAGCCTGAGAAGTACCATGACACACGCTTGACTCATGAATATGTACTCATTCTCACTGACACTGTGACAATCACATTACGTTCTCTGCAGTACTACTGTCAAAGCTGGAGCGTGCCGGGTAGCTCGTGTGCTGTCCCCCTCCAGAGGGGCTGGCTGCCACCAGGATGCATGTCCCATCTGCGGCGGTCTCTGCCGACCCTCCTGCAGCACCTCGGCTTGATACTCCTGAGGGATCAGCCTTGCTCTGCGAGCAGGGAGAAGGCAGGGGAAGGCTGGCAGTAACTGGATCCAGAAGGCTGGATCTTAATCACCGGAGCAGCTTCAAAGGACCATGTCACACCCCGTGGCATTCCTACAGAGGGTTCCTACTGCAGCTTCACTTCTGGTCTGTCGCTGCCTATTAATACATTTTCTGGCCCCGGTGCTCCCACCACTCCAAAAGCAAGCTGCCTTCAGTCGCTGCTCTGCATCGTGTTTAAGTATGTGCTTAGCCCTTAACACGTGCTTTCATCCCACTGAAGCCAAAGGGCACTGAGCACTGGCTTATAAATCCTCTGGAAGGTGAACGGGGACCTAGCGCCCCAGCAATGCCAAGTAAAAAGCAAATGTAAAGGAAGACTTTCTCTGTCAGTAAACAAAACAAAGCAAGCTGATTTTTAAACCTTTTAGCACGTCTGGGTGTCTTTTCTGCCGCTGATGAAGGATAAACAATGCAATTATTAATTATTGATGATCACTAATAAGAATGATGATTATCATCACCATCATCCAGCCTTGCCATTCCTGCCACCTCTCTAATCAGTGTGATCTCACTGTTATTATACATAATTGCAATCTTCCAAGTCAGGGTAGGCAAAGAAGCAACCTTGCAGTGTAAATACTAAATACTTGGTATAACAAGAGTGAGAGCTCCCCAGCTTGGAGCACAGCTAAGCGAAGTCACGGGCTTCCATTCTTTTTAATTTACCATCTGTTCTGTATGACACAGCCTGTGTCTCTTTAGGGTTTAGTACCCATTTATTATCCAAAAGCCACCTCTGCCTGCTATTAAAATCACGTTGGAGTGATTTAGAGAGGGAATCCGTCCATTTGCCCAAGTGGAAAGATGTGTCATCAGCATAAACCTGAATGCTTCTGCCTTTCTGGACTCCGGGGCTGGGAAATGCCTCACCAGCACACGCGCATTCTGTCAGCTCCAGCCCCTTCCCTCCACCAGCAGAGGCCATTACCATGGGCTTGGCATCACACATCCCCTTCTCTCCTCTCCCCTTGTGTTACACACACATGCACCACATGCACACACACACACTTTTCCATTGTGCCATTTTCCTCTCTGTCTGTGTCACAAAAGGGACATGAGTGAGCACCACCCCACTGATACAGCACCTTCTTTTTCATTTTAACTCCAGCCTCCCCGATTGTCACCCTCTGTCTGTCGCAGCCTAAGCCGGCATGCTTGTTATTCTTCCCTCTCCATTCCCTTTAATCATTCACTCTAATATATACCTGACCATGTGAGCATGCTCCTTACCCCTTTATTTTCTAACATGCGCCTTTTTCCCATGTCCTCACACTCAGCCTTACCTCCTCTCCTCACTTCCAGCTCTCATGGTTCTCACCATTATTTAATAAAACACAGCACAGATGAAGATAATTGCCATCACTTCCACAGTCCCTTGGGACATCTCAGAAATCTCCCACAGGTACCCAGGCAAGCATCTCACCCTAATAGTGAATGACTGCTAAACTAAGCAAGAGATTTCCAGCACTCTCTGCAAATTGAACCCAACAATGCCCCCTCTACCTCCATAGCTGCCTTCCATGGCTTTAGCCACTTCCAATTAACCGAGCAGCTCAGAGCTGTCCTAAGGGATCCAGGACAGACGGGATCCAGGCTGAACACAAGTTTAGGATGGCAAAACAATTAAATGCAAAGTGGCTTGGCTCCAGAATCCTGGGGCAGAGCTTCTGGGGGACAGGGACCCTGTGGGAGTCTATAGCCAGGAGCTCAGTCCCTACTGAGCCAGCAGGTGGGATAGAGGTGGCAAAACTGCCTGCATAGCAGAGAGGGGGCAAGGTGGTACTAGTGCTACTGCACACATCCATCTGCTTATGCAGATACCAAAGGGAGACTTTTTGTGCACTAAAAGTGTGGGGTCTCAGTTGGTTTTCTGAGACAACAGCCATTTTGTTCTAAGGCTCACTACAGCAGAGGCTTGTGCGCTATGTGTTCCCATGGAGGGTGGAAGATTAATAGAGCCATTGTCCCAACTTTAAACATTTTAATGAAAACTCTGGCATCACTGATGTGTGTCCTTGCTTGCTGTTATTTTTTCTTACCTAATTTACCTGATAGACTACAGTAGGAGGGGAGAAGAAAGGAGAAAGAAGACAAGGGAATAATGGGTATGTTCTCACCAGAAATTCTGAATTGATTCAAAATTAATTCCTCCTCTCTATTTTGAGAGTATAATACTTCAAAATCAAAATCTCAATTTTTGTTTTACCCTCATGCCTTTTTTTTCCCCATGCCAGACTAAAATGTATATATGGACTTTTAATATTTTTTCTTTTATAAAAAACGAACAATAGCCTGAAAATGAAATTACGTGTTACAACATTTTGGTATTTCATTTAGAAATGGTGATTTGAAATAGTAGTTACAATCTAGTATTTTCTGGATGGAGTGAGCACTTGATTTCTAGAGGTTTGATGGGCCATTTATCCCCATGTTGGGGCGAAAGGACAGGAGGCATCCCAGACACAGTGTGCTTACACTGGCTTCCCTCAGAGAACAGTAGAACTACGTAAGCTGAGAAAGCAGGAAACACTGTCATGAGATGAGTAAGGGCTCAGTCTGATTTTGGTATTATGAGTTCTGGAGCTATTGGAAGAAGAGTACAGTGGGAAAAGCATATCCCCCTTACCTTGCCTCATTGTCCCATGCCAGTTCTGTCAGGTTTATCCAGACAGAGCACATCTCAGCCTGAAAGAAAAGCAGGATGCCGGGGTGTGCTCTTCTGTTTGTCCCCACAGAGCCCCAGGGCTGCAGGCAAAAGGTTGCTGGAAAACTCTGACTGGCTGCTTCAGAGAAGGACCAGCTGATGTGCTGTCACTCTGGGCATTGCCATGCCCCTGCTTTCACCATGCTCTAGCAAGTCTGACAGCATCTCTCACCATCATCAGCTGGGGCACAGCAACCAGTCCAGCCCCATATCTCCACCTAAACAGGAGCTGGTAGATCAGCACTGCACGGGAGAGTAGTGAGGGGCTGGTGTGGGAAGCCTGAGCTGGAGGAGACGGGTGGGCTGCAGGGCAGGAGTGGCCACTGGCAAGATGATGAGGGAAGCCCCAGGCTGGGAGGGCCAGAAGTTAATGCAAGTTGGTAATGTGGTGCATTAGTAGAGATACGTGCATAGGGGAAGCCATAGGGAGCTAAGTTTAGCTCTAGTCAACACCATCAGTCTTTCACTTTCGTGAGCACTAAAATTGACTGAAACTCAAAATATGTATTTTAAAAAATGGGAAAGGAAAAGAAAATGTCCGGTTCCTGTAAGATGATCAATAACAGCCAGTCCTAGAGATGACTTTTTCAGCCACAGAGAAACAACTGTTATTGTTGAATTGCTTGGGAACTTTGCCAGTGGACAAAGATAAACCAATAATGTCAAAGAGAGGAGGGGTGAGATTGCTGAAACCTTAGCTACGGTAAGAGGGTTGATGGAAACACTTTCAAGAGGCATGTGGCAGGCCTCACTGAAAGCAATCTGCTCCAACCAGGCACCAGGAAAAGCAAGGGCTGGGAGACCACACACCTATGCCACCTCCACATCACTGCTGCTGCAGCTGCCGCAGAAGATGGTATTGGATGCTGCATCGACTTGCTTCAGGTGCTGTAACCATGGCATGTGAGTAAACAGGGGATATGGGCTCTTGCAGGACCCTCCACACAACACTGCTTTTTGCCCTGCACTACTTCTTGACTTCTCCTGCTCCCTTAGAGGTGTGAAGCCCAGTAGTGTTGGGCAGGAGCAAGAGGCACTCGTCGAGCACCCCTGTGACCTCAGGAGCAAGTTCACTCTCTGGTACCAGAACTGCCTCAGACATGCATCACTTAACACTGCAAAGAAGACTCTACCAAGGCTTTATATCTGCAGCTGTGTCCCCTGTTCCCTGTGGCTCTGCAGCCCTGCCTTGCAAACCTAGGAATCACCCAGAGTACACAGATATGATGGACCTCTCCACCACACAACATCGCACAAGGAGCACCTCTCTCTGACTGCCCTTAAAAGATCCCTTCCAGGACAGTGGAAGCAGTTGCTAGGTTGCTGACTGTAATAGTTTTGACTATGAAGGTCTCTAGGGAAAACCAGAGCAGTCACAGGGTCATAGTTCTCTGAGTTTTTGCCATTTCATCCTGGACAAATAGTAAATCTCATTCCCTAAAATAAAATCCTTTGTGTGTTGCAAAGCTCTGAGCTGAGGGCTGTTTCTCACAAGACCCTGTTATTCCTGTGACACCAGCCACATGACACCAAGGCACAAATTTGTGCCGTGGTGTCCAGTGACAACAGATGGAAAGGCCCTGGGCAGACCCCAATTTGTGCTTGTGAGAGATAGGCTGTTCTGTCTAATCTTGACCTTTTAAAAGTTTCCAAATACTCACCTCCATTACTACAGAAAAATCACTGCACATTCTGAGTTTTGTGTGTTTTGTTCAAAATTTCCCAGAATTCAAGGGATGACAGAACAAACCCAAACACAGCCAATTCTTTGTGTGATATTACAGGGTGGGGTGCAGCTGAGTCAGGGTGTGCCAGAGAAACTTGTTGATGGGTGCAGAACCAGCCAAAGCAAGAGCCAAACCCAAAACGCAGGGGTCCTGATTTTCAGGGCTGTCTTCTGACTGCAAAATGATGTTTCCTAGCAGTTCATACTCCTGGCAGCAGTGGCATAATCACCCCTCCCTCACTGTCATATGCTATTGGTACATCACTGGGACATAGAATCATAGAAGGGTTTGGGTTGGAGAGGACTTTAAAGATCACCTAGTTACACCCCAGTGCCATGGTCAGGGACACCTTCCACTAGGCCAGGTTGCTCAAAGCCCCATCCAGCCTGGCCTTGAACATTTCCAGGGATGGGGCATCCACAGCATCTCTGGGCAACCTATGCCAGTGCCTCACCACCCTCTCAGTAAAGAATTGCTTCCTAATATCTAATTGAAATATACTGTCTTGCAGTGTAAAGTCGTTCCCCCTTGTCCTATCACAGGATCATTGGCTGCTTGACAAAGGAAGTTAGTGTTTTGTCCCGTGTTGTGGAATGGGAAACTGAGGCACAGAGAAAAGCAAAGTGACTTACCGGAGGTTATTCTGGAGACCAGCGAGACATCTGAATCTAAAACCATGAACTTCTAAGAGCTCAAGGTCTTTCAAGTCTCAGGGTCAGCAAACATTCAGTTCTGAATACAGACATTTGTTGCTAGGTTTATGAATGGGGAGGGAGGGATGTCCTCTGCAGTATTTTGGATCCTACAGCCCACATTGATTTGGGCCTTTTGGAGGTTGCAGCTTCATCACTGTCAAAAAGAACTCAGATCCCACAGGGATGGATAGAGCCTCAGGTTACCACACCTGCAATGGGCATTAGAGCACATCGATTCTACAGGAGTCCCATCAAAGCCTTGCACCTCTGACCTGCCTGATGTGCTTTTTAGATAAGAAGTCATTTATAGGGCCTGCTCTATCCTCAGCCTCTCTGCTAACAGAGATGCTTATTTGATGCCAACACCTGTGTCTGCAAGGACACCTCAGTGCTGGTCTCCCTGGTTTGGAGCACACAGACCACAGAGAAGTCACCACAATCCCCTGATGGCTGTTCAGTCCCACCAGCTGCCATACAGGTGTGACCCCACCTCTCCAGGAGAGCCCAAGCCATGTGCTCCCCTCCCTCCCCGTGTTTGTGTTGCTCTTTAAATGGCTTTGTTTTGCTTAAGCATCCCTTTTCAAGTAATGTTTAGCTTCCAGTTGGAATGAGCTCCAGGAAGCATGGCCGGGTCCCTGCCTGGAACAACGGCCTGTAATTTACGGTGAGTTATGTTTCAATTACCTCGGTGTTATAGCGTCTTGGTGAGGGCAGGCATTATGTCATGTCAGGGATACGGGAGAGGGAGAAAATACAGACGCTCCCATTACAGCCAGTGATGGAACAGTTTTAATAATACTGCAGGAAAAAAATAAAGAGAAGGGGAGCGCAAATGACTTTCCAGCCATACCATTACTGCACATTAGTAACCCAGCGCAGCCAGGGAGAGAGAGGGGGAGAGTGAAGTGGGGAAAGGAGAGGCACGGCTAAGCGACAGGAAGGAAGAAAAGGGAGAGGAGGTAGAGGGGCAGAGAAAGGGAAAACATAGGGTGAGGCAGGAGAAGATAGGGAAGGAGGGAGGGAAATATGAAGAGAGGGACAGAGAAGGGTGCCAGAAGAGCAGGGAAAGAGGCTGAGTGAGAGATGCAAGAGGAGAGGTGGCAGGAGAGAAGGACATGGTCCTCATGGACTTACAGAGGGAGGCTCACTGCCTCAGCCCCACAGCAATCTCACCCCACAGCCAGCTCCCAAGCACCCCACACCTCCACTGGCCCTGGTTCACTGGCTCTGGGGAATGGCAAGCAGGCAAGGAGCTGCAGGAAAGGGGAAGAGAAGCAATAGCTATTAGGCTTTGGTGAACTATATTGCTTTGTTGCTAGAACAAAGCACTCGACTTTCCAATAATAACAATCTACTTTTTTTTCTTTTAATCAAATTTCCTTTGTTGTTGTGGCCTTCCTTAATTCTGCTTCAGCAGGGTAAGCCTCTCACTTCCAGCTTGCTGCCTCAGTCGACGCTCTGCCTCACTCTCAGTCACTCCTGCCCATGTGCGCCAGCACGCTCTCTCCTTCTTTATTTTCTTGACACAAATGGCAGTCATTGCTCAGAGAATGTGCTGGGTGAGCCTGCTTTGTAATTCAAACCTTTTATTCAGGTTACTATTATGTACTAAAGAGGAAAATATGTATTGGCTAAGCGGCCTCCTTACTGATGGTCCCCAGGATGGGAGGGAAGGGCTTGGGCACAGGACCTCATGTGAACCTGCTGTCTCCCTGCCTTGCTCATCACTTGCCTGGGAATCCAGCTCATTTTCATTTCCACCTGCCTTCCCACTGCAGGGAGTAAACCCTGTGGCTGGAGATGAATTTATGCCTTTCTGTCAGTGTTCAGGCTTGACAATGGGCTTAAAGACCAAGAACTTTGGGCATATCAAATAGCCGACAGGAAGATCAGGGTTGAAAAATGGGAGTGTAATTTGAAGGAAGTGTGAATAAGTGAGATTTTGCCTCTGCCTGGGTAATTTATACCAGTATAACTACTAGAGATCAGTACCCACATGCGTAGGCTTATTCCACCAATGCAATGCCATAAAGCCTCAGCAAACTCAAGGCAGGGATTCCCCACCATCACAAATGGCTTCATGCTGCTGTACCAGGAAAAATAAAAGCTGCCTCCCTGTCACTCAGATTTAGGTTTTCCAGAATGCTGTTAGTAGAGATAGGGGATAATACTGCAATGTTTCAAGTTGTGCACCTGCATCCTTTCAGTACCATATCTGTACAGTACCAGTGAACATAGTTGTGCAAATGTGAGATGAACCAGGCACTGGCACATGGAGGCACATCTCTCATGGTTGAAATAAGGGGTACATCCTGCCTCAGGGCAGTTATGAGCAAAAAGGACACCAAATGATCTGGTTTAATTTTAAAAGAACATGCGTAGGCAATTCCTGTTCCAGCGCAAAGCCTGCAGAAACATTTTCCACATCAACATGCTCTGATTATCAGTGTGGGTTTGCACTGTATCAGCAGCTTACCACTGGCTGGCATATTTGCCATTCAGGTACAAAGATCCCAAATGCTTCCCAGCCTTCCTGTGCAGTGTATGGCATGCCTGACTGTTGGCAGCTAGGGGCTGCAGTTTCCAGGGTGGTTCTTTATGTGGAACCTCATTTGCTGCATCAAAGCGAGGGGGCAGCTCTGCCTCCCTCCTGAAGGCATCTGGATAACGCTGTGGTTGGGCACATGTATTGCAGGCAGGAGGATCTCAGAGGTCAGGGGACTGCTGCCAGAAATTTCAAGTGGAGGCTGCCTGAAAACATTCTCCATCCACTGGATTACCCCAGTTTTACTAGATGTCACAGACAACAGAGGAAATATAAGGTGACCTGAGTTCCACATTAAGGGGTTAAACTTTTCTGCTTGTCTGCAGACAGAGTGGATGATTTTCTGGTCAAACTGGATTTTTTTGCTAGGACTCTTCAGAGAAGATTTCTATTTTGTTCCTGGACCTCCCTTAAAAGGAGACCATGATCTGCCTTATATTGTCTGAGGTGTAGTCTGGAGTTTTTGTTCAGTTAGAGTCTCTTTGCCTCAGGGATTTTTTCAGAGGAACTTATATGGCAAATGCATCTAGTCTGCATTATAAACAGGACATATTTCTCTTTCCAAGTAGACTTTATCTTGTTTATTTTTTTTTATTATTTTATTTATTTGGTGCCATGGGAATACCTCTGCACAGGCAGGTAGTATTCAGGTGCATGTAGAAAAGGGAAACTTCATCCAAGCAGTTCTACCACAGCCCCTCATTTGTCTTGTGGCAGCGTTTAACAGTGAGAATCTCTTTCTTCCCTCCATTTCTGAGCTCACAGATGTTAAACACAGGCAATGCAGATCTGATGGTCTTGTGGTTCCAGCTTCTTTTCCTTGTTTCCAGCTGCTAAATCACATTTAAATATGTTAACAATACACAAAATACCCTCAGCATATGATTTCCTTCTGCAAGTGATCACTGGAGCTGTCACAGGGGTATTATTACATTGCCAATGAGAAGAAACACATCCCCCGTGGTTCTGAATGGAAGGGAGGCATCTGTAAGGCAGCTTCTGAAGTAGGAGGTGGCCCACGCTTTAGGAAACATGGAGTGCCCCCACACAGGAAAACTGTATTTTAGGAAGCACAGACTAAGCAATTTACCTGTACTATGTCTATTGTTTTCCCTCCGCTGTGGTTACTCATTAAAGTCATATCGCAGCCCAGTTCTCATCAATGGATTTTTATTAGACACAGTACAGTGACTAGTGACTTGGCCTGCATACATTTCCATCTGATTTCTTTTTTTAACCTAAACCAAAGAGCACCTGTGGGACGTGTGGGTGTGCCTTGGGGAGGACTGTGAGTAAACATGTGGGTAGCAGCGTGTTTGCAAACAGCTAACACTCTGAGAGATCAACCAATGGGAAAGTTGGTCCTGAGGCACCGGGGAAACTACAACAGAGATTTGTTGGACAGCAAGGGATATAGCTCCGTTCTTCTTCACACAGGGGAGAAATGGTCAGAGATGTCATGGGAGAGCTCTGTCACAGATTTAGCAGAAGAATTTGGAATTCCCCTTTATGCCTGCTGTTGATATTCCCTCACAACTATAGTTCATTGTCCACTTCACTGCCTGTGGTATTACCCAGGACTGCAGGATCAAAAGCTTGCACAGTAACTGGGTCAGAGAGTCTCCTAAGAGGAGACTGGTTTTTTTTTCTCTCCATCCTAGCCACCAAGTGAACTGAGATGCAGCAAACAAGTGAACAATGCGGTGTCAGGTAAAACAACCAGGCTTACGTCTGACTTTGCGGAAAATTTGGGAAATGAGGAGTGGCACCAAATTGACTGCTTCAAGAAGTTTTGAACAGTGGATTCTGAAAGTCCTTCCATAGCACAGCCCTGCCTGATCACTTTGGTTTGTGTAATAGGATGTATTAGGATCCAGTTACAAGCCAAAGTCCACTAGGGAGTGGAAGTGTGAAGCTTAATACAGTATCACAGAAATGGAAAGTGTCTTTAATGGTACAGAAGGGACTTGTGTTGAAAGCATTTAACAGAGCCTTGGTAAGTAAACTGTAGTAATTGAGCTAGCAAAGGCATTTAGCTTGAACACTTTGTTTATGTATAACAAAATCAAATAAGCACCAGGAAGAACTATTCTTCAAAGGGATAATTTGAAATGCTTCTACTCCCTCCCCAGACAAAGAGTACTTACTCATTTCAGTGTGCACATTTCATTGTGCCATGCAGCTACGGTGATTCCTGGTTTGTGAATACAAAAGGATTTAAACCACAATGCTTTATAGTCAAGCTTCCACACATACAGTTTTTTCAAATCCACCAGAGAATACAATCCAGATCTTCAAACTGAGAACTCAGATGATCACGGCATCCCCTGGGACTAATCCTCCCTCTGCTCTTCTCAACTCCAACTCTCTGCTTTCCCTGAGGATCGCTGTTTATCTGAAAAAGAAACTAGGGTGCTGAAAGGCATGGAAGGAAAGATAAATAATGAGCACAAGAAAACTGTCAAAGAAAGCTTCACTGTGGTCAGCTGTATGTCAGAGAAAAAGAGAGGAAGAGAAGAATAAACCCTAAAGACAATACAAGCTTTAAGGATCTGACCTCTCTACTCAGTAGAATTATAGTGTTGAATAAAAGAGATTGTCAAAGGTCTTAATAACAGCTGGGTCAAAAAACACCCAGCTGAGACTGTTTGTTTTCTTTTAACTGAACCCTGGGATTTTCACTAACTAAAATTTAAGAAGGAAATGAAGTAAAAAAAAACCAGTTTTATGCCTTGGAATCTGCTGCAGGGCCATGTGGGGGTTGAGCTTTACCCCATTCTCCTCTGTGAGAGGGTTTTGTTTAGAAGTGAGTCCTAATACGAAGATCTGAAGGACTGCACTTGCCACTATGCACCATATTAAGTTCTAAGTTGGTAAGGTTGAAGAAAAATATTTCACGTGTGGTGTTTAAAGTGGAAAGTAGAGATCCAGTTTAAAATTTTAAACAAAGAAGCTTCTCTTTTTTTTTCCTTTGCTGGCACAATATCTTGTTTGAGGTTAGCTTTATGTGAGCAACTATGGTGAACAGGACCTTACTAGACAGGAGTTTTGTTTAACATTTTTGGTCTTCTTTGATATTCACGAGAATTCCAGTTCAAGAATTTTCATCTGAACAAGATGAAATTAGAGATTAAATTACCCACTGAAAAAAACAATCAAAACCCAAACTTTTAATCAAGTTCAGGGCATAGATTTGTATGTCCACTTTTAAAAGGTGCTGAGAATTGAATAGACTAGGCATGGAAAAGGATGAAAACAAGGAAGAGAGATGGATAACAGAGAAGGCAAAGTGTCAAACACGATGGAAAGTTGGTGGAGGGTCACTTCAGAGAGCAGACTTCAGAAAAAGACTCAGTTGCAACCTGTGCTGGAAGCAGGGAAGAAGACAGACAAAGGAGTGGCTTTATCAGACCTTCACATGCTATAGGAACACATCTTGTGGTGAGGAAAGACACATCTTCAGACCCATAGAGCAGCCCTGGCTTTTGCAATGAAGAGTGTTCCAGAAAACCTGGACTACTGAGGAGTGGCATCGATGACTGGAGGGCAGTGTCACAGCTGAAAGGGGAACGCTGAGTCGAGGATCAGACACCAGCTTTGAGTGCCTTTATTTAAACAAACAAATAAGAACCCAGCTTAAGCTACAATGTATATATTATACAGGCACATGCAACAAAACAGCCCAATGGGAGAGGAAGGAACACAAGGTCATTACTGCATACAGCTCTCCCACTCCCCCAGTCAGCAAGGCAAGCAGCTACTAGGAAAAAATGGGGTCCAACTGTTCTTTCTCTCTTCCTAGTAAATGTTCTCACCTCCACTGTCCCAACCCACCACCTACCTTCCAAGAAAAACAAAGCTCCAGTGATTTGTTTGTAACATTTAATTCTTACTTGAAGGGCTTATGTTACCAGGTTTAAGGAAAATAAAGGATGCTAAACAACTTGAACGGCCAACAACTGACAAATAGCAAATAATGAAAGCACTCAATTCAAACATAAATGAGGCCAGGGATTGCCTATTATTCTGTCTTTGCACACTACCCAGAAAGCAGTCACAGGGGGTGCATTCTTGGTCAATTCCTATGCACTGTCATAATAAACGTGATTAATAGGCTATAATTTACCTGCACAAATAATTCAATGAACAAATACAAACAACAAACAAATTTGGGCAGCTGCGATCAGATCCTAAGCAGAATAGAGCACATTTACTAAATAAATTGGTATCAACTAGTCCTAGTAATTGCATTCCATCTCCTAGAATGGCTCCTGGATTACTTATGGAGCCCAAAAGCCTGCCAAGCATTTTACAGGCTGTGTCCATTCTGTGCCTAGGAGAGTGGATTCACTGCCTGCACCCAAATCACTGAGCGTTTGCATTTGCATTGACATTTTTATGGGGCTTTCTAGCTTCGCAAGTGTTTTCTAAGGAGTGAAGTTTAAAATAGCTCTGGTCCTCTTGTAATATTGCTGATTAAGTAACAGGATCAGACTAGATTCTGCATTCTTTTAGACACAAAAATGACTTACTCGGGGCATTAAAATAAGAGCCCCCAGGGAAACATGTGCACAGGTTACAGATAAGCCCTCAGCACTCCATTAGCTCTCCTTCTTACTTGCTCTCCCCATGTCTCTGCCATCCTGAGTTTTGAGCTGGAGCCACAGCTCAGCAGAGACCGCGGAACCCTGTGCTGACTTTAGCCAAGCCTGAGAGAAGCGAGCACCTCTCCTCCACAGAGAGCTCTGGTCAATTTTGTGACTCGCAAGCAGAGCTCTCAGTCTTAGGAAGAAATGCTGAACTAAGCTTTCCTGAGCTGTGTATCCTCCCTCCTCCCTGCCTCAGCCAGGCAGCAGTGCCAAGTGTGGTGGGTAAGCGCAGGTTTCACGACAAGGTAAGATAAATGGAGAAACACGCGCTGCAAGAGATGTTTATTGAGTGAGATGCTAAATGAATAACCCAATCAATGCTGTAATATTTAATTCAATACAAACTTCAGATTGAGAGTGTTCCCCATTTATTTTGTGCTGTCACCAAAATTGTCGTTCATTAGAGCACTGTGCTATCATTAAGGGGAAGAGGTTTCCAGGAGGAAAGGGCTGGCTCCAGGCTGTGCAGTGGGTGCAGCCTTCACAAGGTGGTGAGTGACAGAGAGTTTTACTACTTTCCTTCTGTGCTGGGGACTTTGGGGAAGACAGGAGATGTTGTGCTCTTCTGAAATGCCCCCACTCTCTGTAATGCCTTGTGCCAGTGTAACGTTTTCTCCACATGCCCAGAAGTCCTTTGCAGCTGTGTCTCTGCCCTCAACCATTTGGACATGCCACACGTGAGTTTACACCACCCTATTATTTCTGTCTTCTGGGCTCCCAGTTCTCTGCTGGGACACTGCCACTGCTCACATTGTCAGCACACGGCCATAGTCAGGGATGCAGGGGGAAGAGAGGACCTGTGACTGTGTCCTGGGAACCAGGCAGTGCCAGCTGTGTGGCAAAAGGAGCAAGGGGAGGCAGAAAAACTCATCATGGGTCAAGTCTTGGACTGTCAAGCTGCCCTTGCCGTGTGTCAATGCTTACATCTCTTTGGCACTGTGAGGTCAGTTGCAGTGTGCCAGCACACCCTGCTTGCACTTGGACCAGCTTTTGGGCAGCCCTGCCCACTGGCAAGCCATCCTGCCTCACCACCACGATAAAGTGCTCACCCTCTAACACATGTGCATTGGGATGGCATGGCAGAGGTTGCCAGCTGGCTGGACAGCCCTTGCTTGTGACAGGTGGCACATTGTCTCTGAATCATCCTGGCCATCCTTGTTCAGTACACCTGGCACCCTGTCCCCCACATTTAGAACTGCCACTCTCATCGATCTCAAACCATCTGGAACAGCTCTAACTTGTCCTGTGTTTGATTGGATTTCCTGAGTGTAATACTTGACTGAGAGGTGCCCACAACTCCTTCCCTATCCCATGTTGCCTCTGACGGCTGCTGTTCCCACTGGCCTCTGTCACTGGCCAGGTTGTGCCAAGATCCAGGATGATGTCTAAAGCATGGCATGGCTTCACTGAAGCCCCCATCTCCAAACTAATCTGTCCTCTTTTCCTAAGGGTTTACATGAAAGCAGCCCAAGGTAGTTCAATATTGATTTCCACATGGGTATTAGAGTAATGCATTCATTCCAGCAGGTTGAATACCTTCAGTGGGTGTTCTTCAAAGCCAGCTTCACTCTTGAAAGTGATCTCAATTAGCTTATTTATTTCCTTCTCAAAGTCCTTCTTTCGTCTGCCTCTCTCTTTGCTCTCTCAGGCAAGTCCTTAATTACCCCCCCAAGTGTTGCTCAGGTGAAGCAGCTGAAAGCTGTGCTTAACTTGTCCTCTGATTACCCGCAGAAGAGCTAATGAAATACGGACAGGTTTCGTGAGCCTGGATGCACGTGTGTTTGCAGGCTCATTTAATTCTTTCAGTTGCCCCCTCAAAAGGGAAACCCAGTCCTGCTGGCCCTTGTGAACTCCTCCACTGCTTTTGGGGAGCTGACATGGGCACAGTGTAGGTTTCTGTCATGCCTCAAGTGCTCTGAAGGTTTCTATTTCAAGGTAGTTTACAAGGATATTTTTGGAAAGGAGACCACAAAACCTCCATATTATTTGGGGATGATCTAGAAGTCAAAGCATATGTAAATGCAGAGATAAGGAATGTATGAAAACAAACAAAAACAAACCCCTCTCCCCTTTTCAATTTAATATATCCATACATTCACCCATTCTAACCCTATCTCCTCTTCTCACTTTTCTTATTTCTGTGGCTGCAAGAATTCATGTTTCATCTACCTTTCAAAGGCTGGTGAGTAACCAGAACTTTGTCGGCATCTTCATTTTAAACAGTAAAAAAACAAACAGCCCTCCCTCAGCCCCCCTTCTCCCAGTCTGTTCCTGCCAGAAACATAGCAACCAGCACGCACAGCTTTCTGCAGGCAGCCTAGTTTGCATTTAATTAGTTCTGTGATATCCTAAACTTCTTTCAACCTCCGCCCCCAGAACATCACTGTAGAAATCCTCACTCTGGGAATGGCATGGTGGAGCTGTCAAAAGCCCAGCATCTGTGCTAGAAGCTGTTTAGAGTGCTTGGGTTCCTGAATCAGGATACAGCTTGCCTGGAATATAATCTGTGACCAGGAAAACAAAGCAATGTAAGGGTCTACAGAGGAACAAAAATAGGAAATATAAACTCCATTTTATAAGCTGGGAAATATGAGGCAGAGATATGAAGCTACTTGCTCTCAGAATATCTGTCTGGCCTATCAATAACAACGCCAGGACAGGTGCCTGCCCTCCCCTGATGGAAGAAGACAAGGATTTTCCAAGGTGAGAAGGAACCTGGTGGAACAAGTAGTCCTAATTCCTAGCATCTGCTTTTCCCAGCCGTGCATCCCCAAACCAGTTGTGAGTAGGTCTTTGTGAGTCCCATTGCAGCACGGTTTACATTCTTGTGGATTGCTTTAATGTAGTCCGAGGGCCCTGGGCTCACAAGGCAGAGTCACTGAACACTGGAAGGAAGGGGCTTTTGTGGACCAGGATGGTAATGCCTCCAGACACCTTACATTTGGTCAAGTGAATGTTCAGGATCAATCAACCCCACTGCTGCACCTTGCAGCAAACACCACCTCCATGCAATTCCTGTTAGCTCTGCCAACTCCATCCCAGACCTGGGCCCTGCCTCCAAGTCTTCTGCTTGGACACTGCACCAGCAGTTACAGAAAATGGCAATGCAATCAGCATGTGCCTGAATCAAGCTGCCTGCTGGTGATCCTTGTCCTTCCTCTTCAGTCCTGAATTTCCACCTACAGATCAGTCATTCCCACTCCTCCCTCCTCCAAGGCACCAGGGGTTTCCCAATACGGTGCCAAGCCCAGTGACATCCCAAGGTGGTCAATGAGATAGTCACTGTTTCTCCCCTAAGCAAAGCCTCCCTTTTCTGTCCCTTTATCCCTAACACAGAAGTGCCAGCCACAGGAAAACTCCTCACAGTTTCCTGCATTTCTGCTAGCCACAGCAAACCCAAAAACTGGAAAGCAAGCAGAGCTAAAGCAGGCATCGATATTTTTAATCACTCTGTCAGCCCACTAACCCTCGTTGATGCTTCAACCAGGCTTGCAGTTGGCAAGAGTGCTGCTGACAGTGGTACCAGCACATCGAGGCAGGTCCTTTATCTCTCTGTGACCAGTGCAATGCAGCTTCTTGCTCTGGCCGTTTGCAACCTCTCGGCAGAGGAGGCAGCTGCACTCCCTGCCAGGGCTCTGTGAATTAAAGCACAGGGAGCATTCACCTCTTTCAACAGTTCCTCCCTCCCCTCCCCTGCCACTCTGCTGCTGTTAAACTCACTGCAGCTTCAGCTGCTTTATCATCTCATTTGCTTTCTGATCTGACACCAGCCTGCCACACAGTTGATCAAAGGTAGAAACCAGAGTGCAGCCGGGCTGAGCAGCCCCCGAATTCACACAAACATGTCACTTCCCATCTCTGCATGTTAGACAACTTCACTTCTTTCTGTTACTGCCTCTTTTAATCTCTCCCTCCACGCATACACACACCCCTTTGCTTTCTCTTCATCCACTACATTAATTTCCTGTGCCCACACGCTGTCACCATTTCCCCTTTCTTTTTTGATCTTTCCCATCACTTTTCCCCCTTGCTTCCAAGTCCCTCTGTCTCCCTAACTGTTCTAATTTCTTCGCCCTCTCTCTTCCTACTCTTCCCAGCATTTTCACATTTTTTCACTTGATTGCTTCAGTTTCTGCATCTTCCTCTTCCTCACTCTTTTTGGAGGATCTACATTGTTTCACAGGAGCGAAGTCACTTTTTGCAGGGTGGAAGTAAGGTCCCAGAAGGGATATTCATCCCTTCAAAGCAGCGGATAGACTATTATTAGCATCAACATTATCTTTATATATGCCTCTTGAATCAGTAAATGACCTCCTCCCATGAAGTCTTTCATGGATCAGAAGCCTCTCAGCACTTGAGACCCTGTGTGGGGAAGAAAGAAATTCAGTAGTACGTTTCTGCAAGAAATCAAGGAAGAAAAGGAAGAAAGAGAGGGAGCACAAAAAAGAGGAGTCGCAGAGAAAAGAGAAAAGAAAAAAAGAAAAAAGAGAAAAGATAGGTATTTTGGTCTTTGGGGGAGGGTGTGGATGATAGAGAGTAAATACAAGGAGTTCAAATAGAAAACTTTTTGCACAGCCTTGCTGAATTCCATTTTAACATAATCCTCAAGTCCTGCATCTCACACTAAACTAGCAATCTTTGGAGTGTCGCTGGTAATTCTCCCAGTTACCTGCACAGAACTACAAATTAATTTATTATTTTGGATTTTGGATTACATTTCAATATTTCAGTCTTCAGTCAATTAACACTCCAAATGAGGAAGAAGACCAGTTCAGACCTGTTTAGATTATGAAATGAGTGATGATTCTGATCCCTTCTGGCAAGCACAGGCTCTCGTCCCTGATGGTAAAAAGTCCATTTACAACAGAGGAAGGCATAGGAATCACACTTGAGACAGGTGAGATAGTTTTGCCTCCACTCCTCTACCCATCAGGCCTCAGCCAAAGCTTCAAGAGTTGGAAATGATGTTCCAAACTAATCTGCAAAATTTGTATTGAGATCTGAACATCTCTAAGGTCTTCAAGAAGGCATTTTGGTCTACACCCAGCTTGATTAAAGTATTCCTGGATTCAATTAACTGAAATATAATGGGATTATTTCACACCATGCAATCTGATTTTTTCTCTTTTTTGGTTACAGTAAAGTGAGCAAGTAGTGATTACAGGGCTTAATACAGCAGGCCTTGCTGTTTCACTGAAATAAAAAAAGTGACATGAAATTAGGTCAATTTAGCCAGAATTTCTTGGGGGAAGAGAGGAGTAGGGGAAAGTAGCTCTGGTTTTCCTTCATGAGATTATTTTTCATTAGATAATTCTAGAAAATGTATTCTATGGCACATTATATAACAGAAGAAGAAACAGTTTAAATGAAAGACACTTCATTTTCATCAAAATAAAATACATATTGAATCAAGTGTTAAATACACACACAAAATCATTTCCCCAGAATATTCTTTAATAGAAAACATTTTTCAAGAATTAAGGTTTTAATTTCAGTTCCATGTCAAGGCCATATTTCAAAAACCTGAATCCTGAGAGCAGATAGTAACAGGTTTTATTTCACTTAGTAGTGCCTCTGGGAGCAATGGTCAGCACAAGGCCAAGCACAGGGCTGGCAGCAGGCACCCACCTGCAAGATGCAGTGGTATCCAAGCTGGGAGTATTCCAGCACACTGATGGTCCATGGACCATTTTGAAATTCCACCATCCATCTCACTTCCTCACCCCAGTGAAATGAAGGGGCCAGCAAGGAAACTTCCACTTCACTCCGTAGCTTTGGACCAGTCCTTGGTAAAGTGCCCATGCAAGGGCTGTGCTCGCCATGGCAGTCCCAGCACTGAGAAATGGAGTCCCCAGATATCAAATTCTCCTGCTTCAAATCCATTAAGCAGATTTTATTTACAATATCTTTCTACATCAGCAGCTCAGATTGTTCTATTTGTAACCCCACCCCTTACACATCTGCAGATGCTCCCACATGAATATGCTCTAAAACTTATCCTTGTCCGTCATATTGGAGTACTTTAGCATGTGGTGCGCCTTTTGAATCTCATGATGTTTCCAGCTGAAGGTGTCTCTTGTGCCATGGGACACTTAAAAAAACACCTAAAAGAAAAGAATTCACAATCTGTGGTCCCTAAATCCCCAGTTCTCAGCTTAATAATACATTTTCAGCTGTGCAGTTACAACATTCATAACTAGTGCTGAGAAAATAATTTGCAGCCAGTAATTTGCTGAAAGAATTTAGTCCCTTTCTCTGCTCACAGATGGTCCCTGAGCAAAATCAAAATTTCCTCGAATGTACTCATTATTTGAAAATACTCAACACATTTTTGGCAGGGCTTTTTTTTTTTTTTTCCCCCTTTAAAAAACCACCCTTGCAGATTGATCACAAAAGCATTGCTTGTGTATTCCATAGTTAGTATTCTAGCCATGAGCTGCTGGTTTGTTGTGATTAATCATAGGTTCATACTATGGTTTCCATTCCCCCACTGGAGGGAAAACAAAACCCCTGTAATTCTTATAGTCAGGTGTAGGCCTTGAAAAAAATCCCAGGGGCTTTGATTTCCCGTGTGAAAAAGGAGTAGAGAAATTGCACGAGGGAATTTTAACCCCTTCAGTCTCTGGTTCTTACATGGTTTCTTATATCTTTCATAGTCCCTACAGTTCCCATTTAATGTGGCTCCATAGAAAGTCTCACAACGGTCCAGCAGGACCACATATTTGGAATTTTACATCTTAATGGCACAACACAAGGAACACCCCATCCTGCTGCACAGTCCCCTGAAGTGAAATCAGCTTACCCCAGCAAGAAAACCCATGGTGAGGTTGCAGGATGCTGTGTTGGAAGCAGCTGAGATATGGGACAAACTGGAGAGTGCCAAGGCGTGGACATGGACAGAGGAGCCTTCTCCAGATCTGTGAGGCCTGACAGGTCTGTGTGTTTTAAAGAATCACTGCAGAGGACAAACAGATAAGGCTTCAAAAATTGATCGATAGGCGGGGTCCATCATTTAAATTCCATTAGCTCACTGCATGCCAAGGAACTACATGCAAGGGAGGAATTTAGCATTGCATTGAACTGTTCATGCCAACACTCAGGAAAGAGAAATGCTTGCAGGCTTGTGAAGGCTCAGTAGGCCAACTAATTTCCTATGTTCTGCGCACCTGCCACTGCCAGCTTTGGGTAGTCCTGCTCTGCTCCTGTAGTTGGACACTGGAACTCATCCAGGGCTGAGTGCAGACTGATGTCCTGGAGCTGAAAGGATGGGGGCACAACACAGTAAAAATCCCTGAGCCATCCTTCCCATCCATCAATTGCTCTCTTTCTGTGCAAATATGTGCTGCTAATGCAAGCACAGACAGAATTGTGCCACTCTTTGCAGCTGCCACAGGGAAGAATCACATTTACATTACTAAATGCATCTTTCCAGCAAAACACAGAGTGAAGTCAGAAGACAGCCTTTGATAAGGAAGAAAGAGACTTTAAAACAAATAACCCACATTCACTAACATGTATTCAAATACAGACAAGAGGAACAGTGGTAAAAAAAAAAAACCCAACCAAAACCCCTGACATTTCTGCTTCAAGCAGCCTTTATCACAGAGCATGCGGGTTTTATTTTGGCTGTTACCTTCCCTTTTGATGGTGTCTTCTGAGTCACTTCTCACACAGACATTTCTCCATTTCCCCACAGGTACTCTGCAGTGTGGGGGATCCTGTCTCTTGCAGGTATATTCTGTGTTAGCCTACCCCAAGCAATGACCAGCCATACAGGTGTAAAGGCTTTTCTGCTCCTGAAGGATATTCTGTGTCCAAAATGGAGCTCTGGAAAGAGGCCTGGGGTTTGATTTGTATCAGGAAGACAGAACAGAGATACCTGTTTTGCTGCTGCATATCTAGAACTATGACAACTATAAATATTTTGAGAAAAAAAAAAAGTTTTTTTCAAGGGGTTGACAATTGCGTTCAAATAAATTCAGTATATGGGAGTTTCTGACTGTTAATCACATGCATAAAAACACCACACAAAACCATTGGGACATATGAGGTGCTCTACAATAGCCTGGCTAGATAATAGGTACACGTAGCCCTTTCATTTTCAATATGGCACTAGATGTATTTCATTTTTTGAACTGTGTGAGAGGATGGTAGGAAGTGAGGAGGTTCCACAGATGGAAATGGGCAGCTGAAGCTAGCCTCAAACAGAAGAGTAAGGATTTAATGACTTTTACACCAAAAACATACCAGAAGCACAGTAGCTGCTGAAGATGACATCAGCATGTTTCAGAATTAGCCCTTTATTAGAGTAGGTGATGAGAGTCATGTCATTCAGAGCTCCTGTTTCTGAAGCTGTATTCTGGAAAATACTGGAGCAGAGAGTTATTTTCAACTGATATTCCAACACTTGTTTCTAGCTTTTTTTTTTGATGGCAGAAAATGTATTTTAAAAAATGGAACTGAAACAAAGAACAATTCAGAGACAGGAGGTCAATTCTGTGGAAACTTCCATGGCAATGGAAACATGAAAAATAAAACACTGCAGCTTTTATAAAAAGTAGGTTTTTCATGGCTAGAACATTTTCTGTCTATTGTAAAGTTAAACAATATGGAATTTCCTCCATCCCAAAGCAGAGGCTGAGCCATTTAAACCTTGGGATGTTTGAAATATAAGGCAAAAACCTCAGTCCAAACTTAGCAGTTCACACTACCCAGGACACCATTCACCTCAGACCTGTCTGCCTCAAGCATCAGAGTGTCTCAAGCTCAGATGCAGGTGTGTATTGGGTTTGGATGGCCAGGTTTTGGTAGCGGAGCAGGGTCTACCGGGATGGCTTCTGTGAGAAGCTGCCAGAAGCTTCCCCCATGTCCAGCAGAGCCAATGCCAGCTGGCTCCAGAATGGACCTGTTGCTGGCCAAGGCTGAGCCCATCAGAGATGCTGGTAATGCCTCTGTGGTAGCATATTTAAGGAGGAAAAAAAAGGTTTTGTGCAGCTGTGATTTCACTCAGAGAAGACCAGAGCAAGAACATGGGAGAGAATCATCCCTGTAGTCACCAAGGTCAGTGCAGAAGGAGAGGGTGAGGTGCTCCAAGTGCTGGAGCTGAGATTCCCCTGCCTCCTATGGTGCAGACCATGGTGAAGCAGCTGTGCCCCTGTAGCCCATGGAGGTCGGTGGAAGTGCAAAGATCCACCTGCAGTCTGTGGAGGAGCCCCATGCTGGAGCAGGTGGATGCCTGAGAGGACACTGTGATCCTGTGAGATGCCCATGCTGGAGCAGGCCCCTGGCAGGGACCTGCAAAGAGGAGCCCACACTGGAGCATATTTGCTGGTAGGACTTGTGACCCTGTGGGGGACCCACACTGGAGCAGGCTGTTTCTTGAAGGACTCATCCCGTGGAAAAGTGACCCATGGTGAAGCAGTTCATGAAGAACTGTTGCCTGTGGGATGAACTCACATTGAAGAAGGTCATGGAGGTGTCTCCTGTGAGATCCCAAGACCCCAGGCTGGAGCAGGGGAAGGACTCCCTTCCCTGAGCAGTGGCAGAAACAGCATGTGATGAACTGTCTATAACCCCCATTCCCTGTCTCCCTGTGCCACTGAGGGGGAGGAGATGGAGCCTGGGAAGGATGGAGGGATGGAGGGGAAGGTGTTTTTAATGGTTTATTTTACTTCTCATTATCCTGCTCTGATTTTGTTAGCAATAAATTTAATTAATATCCTTAACTTCAGTCTGTTTTGCCCATGATGGCAGTTGGTGAGTNTTTTTTCAAGGGGTTGACAATTGCGTTCAAATAAATTCAGTATATGGGAGTTTCTGACTGTTAATCACATGCATAAAAACACCACACAAAACCATTGGGACATATGAGGTGCTCTACAATAGCCTGGCTAGATAATAGGTACACGTAGCCCTTTCATTTTCAATATGGCACTAGATGTATTTCATTTTTTGAACTGTGTGAGAGGATGGTAGGAAGTGAGGAGGTTCCACAGATGGAAATGGGCAGCTGAAGCTAGCCTCAAACAGAAGAGTAAGGATTTAATGAGTTTTACACCAAAAACATACCAGAAGCACAGTAGCTGCTGAAGATGACATCAGCATGTTTCAGAATTAGCCCTTTATTAGAGTAGGTGATGAGAGTCATGTCATTCAGAGCTCCTGTTTCTGAAGCTGTATTCTGGAAAATACTGGAGCAGAGAGTTATTTTCAACTGATATTCCAACACTTGTTTCTAGCTTTTTTTTTTGATGGCAGAAAATGTATTTTAAAAAATGGAACTGAAACAAAGAACAATTCAGAGACAGGAGGTCAATTCTGTGGAAACTTCCATGGCAATGGAAACATGAAAAATAAAACACTGCAGCTTTTATAAAAAGTAGGTTTTTCATGGCTAGAACATTTTCTGTCTATTGTAAAGTTAAACAATATGGAATTTCCTCCATCCCAAAGCAGAGGCTGAGCCATTTAAACCTTGGGATGTTTGAAATATAAGGCAAAAACCTCAGTCCAAACTTAGCAGTTCACACTACCCAGGACACCATTCACCTCAGACCTGTCTGCCTCAAGCATCAGAGTGTCTCAAGCCCAGATGCAGGTGTGTATTGGGTTTGGATGGCCAGGTTTTGGTAGCGGAGCAGGGTCTACCGGGATGGCTTCTGTGAGAAGCTGCCAGAAGCTTCCCCCATGTCCAGCAGAGCCAATGCCAGCTGGCTCCAGAATGGACCTGTTGCTGGCCAAGGCTGAGCCCATCAGAGATGCTGGTAATGCCTCTGTGGTAGCATATTTAAGGAGGAAAAAAAAGGTTTTGTGCAGCTGTGATTTCACTCAGAGAAGACCAGAGCAAGAACATGGGAGAGAATCATCCCTGTAGTCACCAAGGTCAGTGCAGAAGGAGAGGGTGAGGTGCTCCAAGTGCTGGAGCTGAGATTCCCCTGCCTCCTATGGTGCAGACCATGGTGAAGCAGCTGTGCCCCTGTAGCCCATGGAGGTCGGTGGAAGTGCAAAGATCCACCTGCAGTCTGTGGAGGAGCCCCATGCTGGAGCAGGTGGATGCCTGAGAGGACACTGTGATCCTGTGAGATGCCCATGCTGGAGCAGGCCCCTGGCAGGGACCTGCAAAGAGGAGCCCACACTGGAGCATATTTGCTGGTAGGACTTGTGACCCTGTGGGGGACCCACACTGGAGCAGGCTGTTTCTTGAAGGACTCATCCCGTGGAAAAGTGACCCATGGTGAAGCAGTTCATGAAGAACTGTTGCCTGTGGGATGAACTCACATTGAAGAAGGTCATGGAGGTGTCTCCTGTGAGATCCCAAGACCCCAGGCTGGAGCAGGGGAAGGACTCCCTTCCCTGAGCAGTGGCAGAAACAGCACGTGATGAACTGTCTATAACCCCCATTCCCTGTCTCCCTGTGCCACTGAGGGGGAGGAGATGGAGCCTGGGAAGGATGGAGGGATGGAGGGGAAGGTGTTTTTAATGGTTTATTTTACTTCTCATTATCCTGCTCTGATTTTGTTAGCAATAAATTTAATTAATATCCTTAACTTCAGTCTGTTTTGCCCATGATGGCAGTTGGTGAGTGATCTCTCCTGGTCCTTATCTCAGCTCATGGACCTTTGGAATATTTTCTTTCTCCTGTTCTTTCCAGTTGTGCAGGAGAGTAATGGAGTAGCTTTGGTGGGTGTCTGGCATCCAGCCACAGTCAATCCACTACAAGATACAAAATCCTTAACTTGTTAAAAAGTCTCACCAGCTAGGGAGTCAAAAGAGGACAGGTGTTACAGAGTGTGTGGTTAGACACCTCTTGAATCAAGATGTTAAAAAAAGCAATAAAATCCTTCCTGTTATTTAAGCCCAAGGTTTATGCCAGACAATACACGATACTCTAACCAAGGGGAGAAGGATATAGTGAGCCCAGGCTTTATTAAGGTCTGGCTGCACATGATTTACTTTTCATTAGTTTTAGTTAGCAGATAAACACCAATTCAAGCTAGAGTTCTAACCGTGCTTAATACTTTAGTCTTAAAACAGAATAATATCTCCAGCATCATTAAAAACAAACATTCAGATGAGAACAAATTAACTCATATCAATTCAGCCAGCTGCAAAGATCTCCTTTCTATTACTGCTATTTCAGAGAATTTATGTTAGCCATTCTCAAACCATTTCTTAAAGATACATGACTTCTGCATCAAGCCTGTAAGACCATAAAATTCAGGCCTTTTCACCCAAGCAAGGGAGTGACTCCCTGAGGCCCCTGTGATTTCTTGGAGAATGCCCTGTAAGTGGGGAACCCTCTAGTCCATCTCTGCCACAGGGTGAGCATGGTCCAACAAGCAATTGCCATAGTTTTATAAGTCACCTAAAACTGCACAAAGCCACCTATCCTAAAATATTCATTTAGAAGTTCAGGTCTTTATCCAACAGCTTCCAGAGAAGGGAACTTACCCCTGCAAATACACCAGGGATAAAATAAAAAAGGAATGCAGTCTCTGCTTTGGCACCTGTTTTGTTCATGGGTGATCAAATCCTTTCTGATCTTTTATCCACTGTCCTGAGTCTTGAAAGCAAGCACCTCCAGCTCCAGGCAATACAAAGAAAGCTGCAGAAACCAACGGCAAAACACTCACTGCCTGTGACTTGCTTCTGTACTAAAATCTGGAGCAACCTCTCCTTTGCTTTTCCACTTACATCTTCTCTGATTCTTTCTGACTAAACAAGAACAAGCGTATTTATTCTTAGAAAAGTTGCTGGGTCACCATAAGCCCAAATTTAAGTTCTGGTGGAAAAGGCTTTTCTGCAGACTGCATCTGAAAACTGCCCGTTCTCAGATCCCACTTCCTATCCCAAAGCACTTTGAGGAAGTTTAGATACGCATCTGAACTTTTCAGCTTGATGTACTATCTCCCTGTGACTCATAGAAATGTTTCTATGAATATTTAATTCTTTTAAGTTCCAAAAGGAAAAAAAAAGGCTCAAAAGGGAAAGAAAAAGACTCAAACAAATACCGTAGCTGCCAACATCTTGTGACAGAAAGTCAATAGCTTTTAAATCTGCATAAAATTACATACATTTCCATGAAATTACTTGCATTTGCATATAGTGATGCTACAAGGGAGTCGCAGCTCCTCCTCAAGACTCCCAAAATTCTGTCTTCTCCCACCATCCCAACAAAACATAAATTCTGTCATCCTTGACCTCTGAAAGCACTGGGAAAATACAGGAGGGAGTTGCTGGGGAAACTCCATCACCTAGTGGAAATTCGCATCTGACCAGGGACATGGGCCAGCAGCTCCAGGAAGTCTCCTGAGACCTCTCTTCCTTTCTCCTTCTTCATCTCCTTCTCTCCTCCTTGGCAGTGCCAGGAGGAGACTGGAGAGAACAATTTCTAGCAGGTAGAATGAAGTCTGTCCTCCTCCTTACTGCCCGTGTTCCTCACCACGTGCAATTGAGGGGACTGTGCCCAGCCAGGTGTTCTCTCCAGTCCTTGGGGGGATCAGGGACCCCTCTCAGCCTCTCATGACACAAGGCAACCCACTGACATCCTGTGCAACACCATGGGTTGGGAAAGGAGGGAAGAAGGGTCTGGTGGTAAAAATTACTAGCCTAGGGGTTTCTGGAGTGCATGGAGGGGGGAAAGGCTGGCCTAGAGATGGAGAGCATGTTTGAAAAGGCATGGGCAATACTGGATTTTATCCACAGGCAGAAGTCATGTCTCTAGAGTACCACAAAGAAAGGGGAACCCAACTGCAATTCATCTGATTGAATGACTGCCATCAAAAAACACTTAGGCACAGCATCTCCCAGCTGCTGTGATGGCTGCCATACCTTCTTGCCCTCCCAGCGCTGTGCTGCTCCTCTCAGTTGTGTCAGTACAGTCACATTTGTGGGGCAAACCCAGGAACCTGAGTTCACATTTTAGCCCCCACTCTCGGGAAGCCAGCAAGACTGGGGCCACAATATATGGGGGGGAAAGTGTGTGTGAACCACCTACCAGCCATTTTAGAGACACTGGAAATTGTGATCCTGGAGACAGTCTGAGTCTGGGGTTAGACAAGATACAATGTTTTTCACTACCTAACAAAACCCAAGAATTCATTTGATGAAAAATTCCTTCCTGCAGCAGTCTCTTGTTGTGATTCCAGCAGATAGATATATTCTGGAGATCATCCTGCTGGCTGGAGTGATAGCTGGGGGATCATGGAGGAACCTATCCCCAGGACCAGAGTGTATCCTGACAGCTTCTTCCATGGTCTTCCCTCAGGTTAGGGAGAGAGCAGGATGTGAACAGTTTTATTTTTTTCCTACCTTCTTACTGCAGCCCTTCAGCCCAGCAGTCAAAGGTACTGTTTGATGTACTTAGGTTTTCCCTGGTGACATTTGCCCACCAAAAACTGAACCTGAACCCACCAGCCTGCTTTCTCAGAGGCCACAAAACAGGTTAGTAATGAGTCAGATCAAAATGGGGAGTGCTTTGTGTCCCGCCCCCAGGCCCTGGCCTCCCTGTATGTAACTGCTTTTGAAATATATTTGGTAACACACCGAATGTATTTAAAGGGATTGTGGAACTGGCCAATTTTCATGCTAATTAAAGTGCAGGAGATGGAAGTGAGCTGTTTGAAATACATTACAGCACCGAGGAAAACATATTGTGCGCTATCTCATATTTTTCAAGAGCCCATATTCAAATCCACTTTCAATCTGTGTGCACTGTGCTGCTGCTGTTGCTGCTGCTGCTGCCTGCGTTACCAATCCACAGGCAGCATCCGTCCTGCCCCTGTGCTGGCCCAGCCTTTGGCATGGGATGGACCTGGATGCATAGCCCATCCCTGGGGACAGGGAGAACTAGGTCAGTGGCTTGGAAAGGAGCTGGAGCACCAGGCTCTCACATGGGGGGAGGCGGGGAAGGGAGAAGATTACTAATCTCCACAGACAGCATAGCCGAAGGGGACAATATTTAAATTTCCCACAGCCGACACTTACAGAGGAGAGAGCCCAGGCTCACAAACGTGTTTCTCTTGCAAGGGCTAGGGAAAGCATCAGGTTCAAGTAAATGTCTGGGGGAAGGGAAATCCTGTGCAGAAAGGCATTTGCAGAGCTTGTGAGCATCCTTTCTTCACTTCCCTGGATAACTGGTTGGTTGGGTCACACCCCAGTGGCCCAAGTAGTCAAGAGTTAGACCAGCACTTCTGAGCCAGGGGCATAGGTGTAGCTTTGACCTGGATTTCAGCTCCTTAGGCTGCATGAGCTGCTTATCAAATACAGGGCAATTTGCTTACCTGGCAGGTCTGTTGAGACCAATGGTTTTGTTCTACTTGCTCAGATAAGTTTAGAAATTAATTTCTTTTGGAGATTTTAGATGTTGCCCCTTTGTTTACACAAAGTTGCTTACTCTACAGAAACAGACCCCTTCAGAGTGCACATTCATGTGTATGAACTAATTTCAGTGTCTGGCTTGGGAAAATCTCCATGTAAATCAGTGGGAATGTCTCTGAGTACTTCCCAAGGTAATGGTGCATGTCCAGTGTCCCTCTGGGCTCCTCTCTGCAGGCAACTTTGCCTCCCTGCAGAGGGTGGCTGGCAGAGGGGGTGATCTACATGCACACCCACATCTCCCCAGGAAGACTGTAGAGAGAAGGACCTATTTCTATGAAGACCCACCATAGCTATAGGACTCTTGTCCACGCATGATTGCTTGGATGTAGGCTTTATTCGGCTATTTTCTTGTTTTCACCTCCTTTCCCTCTCTCGCTGACCTTTGCATACAGGGGCCACAAGCATATTTGTCCCCAGGGCTGGGAGCTACCAAGCTGCACTGGCAAGTGCTGAGCAGTGTTTCTTCACCCTCAGGAGGAAATCTGCTTCTTTAAATATTTGTCTGACTCCCTGACAGCTCTTTGACAGAACATTTTGACTGTAAACTTCCCTGTTTACAGTAGCATTCAGTGGCAGAAGACATCTCTATCAGGGCACCCTCCCCTTTGCAAGCAAAGCCCTATTCCTGGCTGGCAACAGATTTTCCTTCCCTGTTTCAGCTCATATCTGAGTTTTTTCCCCTCTGTTATCTTCTGTGAGGACTTCATTTCCCAAACCAGAATTTGGAAAGACAGCTGCCCTGGGGCTGGTATGAAGATTGCAAAGGTTAGGTAGCAGCAGGTGAGATGACAAAAAAGAGAGATACTTCCCACATGGACTCCACCAAAGGACAGAGTTGGTGGAACAATGGCAAAAAGAGCAAATCCCTGTTCTAGTGAAATGAAAGCAAGTGTCTCTCTTAAATGTTAATTGAGAAGTTTTCCTTCTTTCCTTCAGAGTCTGGCAAGTAATGTGTGTGTGGGTGGAGGAAGACAGGAATTACCTAGCAAATCTGGGAACACCCTGCAAACCCAGGGATCACGTGGTTTTAGAAGTGGCAGCAGCTCTTAGGAGGCAGCTGAGGTAAGCCAAGAAGACACGTGGGAGTTGGGGAATTAGGCAGCCCTGTCTGAAGCTCTTTCAGCTTTCTGAGATCAGGTCCAGATGAAGTCCTTGCCTTTGGAGAGAAGCCATCACCAGATAGAGCAAATTTCTGATTTAGCTCCATGGAGGCGAAGCAGATGACTGGTCAGTGCAGTAATAAGTTTGAAAAGACATGCCTGAATTAAGTCATCCCTTAATGAAGAGCCTCTGAAAAAATAGCCTGGTTTCATAAGCTCGTGGCAGACTAAGCCTTTTAATAAGGGCAATATCTAGATTGCCTTTGTGACACTGGAGATCAGTGAGTACTTACACCCTGCTGCCCAGCAGTTTACAGCATGAGAGGTAAATAGGAGTTCTTACAGGAATTAAGACACTGATTGATAAATGATTCCCACTGAAGCATGGACCAGAATAACAGAGGAGGCAGGGCCTGTGCATCAGTTTCACTTTGAAGTCAACAGCACGGGGCTGCCAAGATTTCATCTGTGGTGTCTTCTCCAAGTAAAGGAGAGCAGGACTTTTGCTGATGGTGGTGGTATTCATATTATTTTGTCCTGCTCAAACAGAAGGTTGAGGAGAGCCATCCATGCGTGGTAAGCTGAGCAGGTTACAAGATCTTCCTTATTCCAAGATAATGAGAAAGTTAGTAGTCCCAGAGACTCAGTATCCTCAAGGTATCCATGCCCAGCTCTTTACAATGCTCAGATTGGGAGCACAAATACTTTTTCTGCCACAAAAAGCTGCATCTCTAGCACAATCACAGATACTCATCTTCAGAGGAGTGCACTGTCACCCAAAGGAGAGAGGAATGATCTCCTACAGGTTTTCTGAAAGGCAGTGCCATTGTTCAGAGTGCAAGTGGGCTGAGGAGCTTAACAGATGGCTGCAGTGAGACACGGACTCTCTACAGATGGTGAATTCATTCCCTCTGAGATCAGTGGTGGGCTGGATGACAGCCCAATATGGTTGCAGACTCCAAAAGCCTGTATTACCCCCACACACCCTGTTATCATGACATTTTCCTCTTTGGAAAAGGCAAAGGGATTTAGAGAGACAGAAACAGACACATACACGAGTAGGGAGAAAACAGTGAAAATGGCAGATGGCGTAGAAACAGGTATGTATCCCTCTGAGAGGCTGTCAGCATGGGAAGAGAGGGCAACGCAGTTACTGCTCACTAGCTTCCCTTGTGGACATCTCTTCCATTCCAGGGACATCCACAGGATTGGCACCCTGGTTCTCAAAACATAACTTTCATAAACACCAGATCCCAGTAAGCAAAATGACTGAGGATGACATCCCTGAGAAAGTCTTCCAAGAAGCCCTTGTCCTAAGGCACTTTTTCTTTGAGACCGCGGTCACATTTTTAAACACTGTCCAATCTCTGGATGGATTTTTCACAACCAGCTCTTAAAAGGCTGGAAGCCTTTTACAGACTTGATCAAAACAGTGGAATTAGACAGCAAATGAGTTCCTGCTGTGAGCAGCCTCAGGTTTGAATGGATCCCCACCTTATACCTGCCATCCCATAACAGAACATGAAATTTCACATCAAATAAGCAGTTTATCAGGTTTTATCAAGGGAAATAGTTTGGTTTCTTAGCTATTTAAAAGCAAAACCAGGAAAGTATTTCAAACTAGAAATAGCATAAATTCTTTCAAAGGTGTTTTTCTTTTTGTAATCAAGTCATGTTCTGAAGACAATCCTCCTCCTGGTGATATTTCAGCAACGCAACACTACAAGACATCACTAGGTCCAGGGTTTAGGAAGCCACATCTTCATTCATTTCAGGATGATCTTGGGCTGTTTAATAATTGTGGTGGATAATACCAGGAGCTGGATGCAGTTCCAGGTTCCACAGCAAACATGTAGGTCGGAGAATTATCTCAGCAGTCAGCATCCATTGACTCATAGAAAGCCTCTCACAGTTATTGGTATCTACAAGAGTTTCTTTTATTTCTGTATTTCCCTATAAGTTTATAAGATGATACCCACAGGGACTAATGCCATATTATCTCGGGAGCAAGCTTAAATTCAGCAGGCTGATATTCAGCAAACCTCCCAAGCTGGGTGAAGGTCTGTATTAGAATGTATCTCCTGATAACTCCTCTTCCCAAAGCCCCAGGGCTTGTAGGCAGAACAGCACAGCCCTTGAAATTCACTTCCTTCCAGTTTTAACAGAGCATTTGCAAGGAAGTTTCACAAGAGCAGCTATTCCAAAAGACACTGCTGCTAGTTCTAGTGGCAGAATAAATCTTGTGATTCAGCATCCAACACCTTCTCTGGAAGCTCTGAAACAACCCTAGAAATACTCCCTTTCCAAGAGGAAAAAAGAAAAAGGAAAAAAAAAAAGCAAGAAGTCATTTGAAGCATGCAAGTAGATTTGTAGACATGAAAAAACACAGAAGATATGTCTCGCTGAACATAAACTTGCTGGTGCAAAGATCTTACTTTAAAAATGATGGAAAGGCCCCTTGTGTTACATTGCTCCCCAGTATTAAAGTAGTGTTAGAACACCTTGCAGGATCAAGCACAATACGAATGGTAAAGCCTAAAGCTATATATTGAATTATGGAAATATCACACAGGTACTGTCGTTCCCAGGATGCTATATGGCAGTGCAAGTCGATCCCCAGTGGCTTTGCCAAGAGGTTCTGGGATTATTCCAGAGGTATTACTTTTAGCTTGGTCTCTCAAGTCTGCTAAATACTTCTCAATATGAAAACCATAGTACCAAGATGTTAAGGTGCTAAAACCACGTGAGGAAAGAGTGGGGCAGGGAAGTTTGCAGCAGAGAGAGGAGTTCTCCCCAGTCATGCTCCATCACCCCTCCCCAGCTCTTTTTTTCCAGGCTATTTCCCAACACCTTCCAAGGTTCACCTCTAGAAACAGCCAAGCCCTGGAGCCATTGCAGCCAGGCGTGCTGCAGTACAGCCACTAGCCCTTGCTCTTGTGGAAAATCCTCCTCCCAGAGGACTGCTTCATTTATTTCATTTGTCTCCTTTCCATCGCCCACCCTGTCCTCAGGGGAATACAGCCCAGGCAGATAAGCTAATGAGACAATTAGCTCTCTGCTCCCTGATTGAAGGGCCCTTTATTTCCCTAACCAGCCAAGCCAATTCTCAACACCGTTGAGTGCTTGACTTTATTTCTGCAATGTGATTCATCTTCCCTCTTGCTCATATATAAACCTACCATAAAAGAGTGTTATTAGTGTTGCCAAGTTAAGCACTCACTTGTTAGCAAACACTTAGGCCTAAGCCTGTTTGGGGAACCTTAATTCACCCTCTTCCTCCTCTCACTCCACAATTCACCTTGCATGTGTATTTTACCAAGGTCTTTAATAGCCCTATCCTACAGTGGTGCACAGAAAGCCCATTCCACACTCAGCACACAGATTAGGCAGTGATCTGTGAGGAATGACGAACTAAGAGATATTTTATTTTGTGAGATATTTTAGTTGTGAGTGGCTGCCTCATAATTTGACTTGCCACCCACCTGCTCTTGCATGTCTGCAAAGGAGATTATTGCAATGCAGCAGGTAAAGGCTGGGTACAGCCACAACACAAGCATCATTGTGAAATGTAACACAGCATGCCAAAATTACATCTTAAAAACCAGCACCTTCTGGAAGGGTTCATTGAAAACTCTGGCAGAAGGGGAAGATGAAGATCATTGAAAAATTTAAGACCTACTCCCATTTCCCTACAGGCCAAAGATCTTACCGCCCAGGTGATCACACAGCAGCCCTTATTTTTGGAGTCCTCCTTCTTCTACCTTCAGGCCAGTATGGAAAGTGGATATCTGAGGCAGTTTTTCAGGAAGGACTGCTTTGTCTGCACTCTGGCTGGCACGGGAGGTAACAGTGCCTTGCTCCTCCTCTGACCTTGTGCCATGGAGAGAGAAGCAGCCTTTCAGAGCCCAAGCTCCTCTGAGGTGAGAGACAAGGTAGTTGGCTTACTTTTGTCTCTGTATGTGGGGAAATGCAACAGTGGAGTTTAGGAGTTCTGCAGGACCTTTCAGTCACCACCCAAGGTCCCTGTTTTCCTCCACTGCCCCTGCCATCCACTCCCACTGAGCCATACAATAGTGACCATGTCACACAGCACTATGGTGCAGCTGTCAGAGTATTAGTCACTCATCAGCCTTTCCTTGGCAGCACCCTGTCCACCAGATGGGGAACAGGTTTTTTTTCATTGCCCATTTCCATACTAAGCGGGAAAAAGACAAATGGCCGATTGCCTGTGCCTGAAGTCCCCCTGCTGACCACTGGGACAATGTTCAATATTGGTGCCTGACCATATCCTTCAACCCATGAGATGCTGTCCAGTCTTGCAAACCACATGCTCTATTCAGCACTTCCTATTGCATTCTTGATAATTTGAGCTGTAATATCTCTCACTGATTTCTCGATAGAATGTTCCCCCAATCCCAGTAAAAGCTTACAGCGTGGCCTCAAAGACACAACTGCCTAACACCATCCATGTCCACTCCCTTTTTGCATGCAGTTGCTTCTAAGGAAGGTTGCAAGAGGAAGAGGAAGGATGGAAGCCAATGCTGAAGTTCTCACTAGATTCATCTTCTGCTTAGTCAAGTCTGAAAGGCAACCTGAATCCAGGATAACCTGAATGCCATGAATTATTTTAGCCCCAGACTTATTTTTTGTTCCTAGGCATCACTGGTTCCCCTAGCCATTCCTGAAAACTCACAAATGTCCTATTGCTTGACCAAGAAGAGGTCTGCTGTATACAAACACAGAACAAAATAACTGTCAGGTTTATGATGCATCACTCTATTTAGACACAAGCACTTTTGCCCAAAAATTTCTATTCAGGCAGAATGTGAAGGCTTTTGCATTTATCCTAGAATTTACAAGTGCAGGAACAGCTATAGAGCAGGCTGAGGTCTACAGCTCATGCCCTGACAGCCCATGCTAGAAGGCTCAATGCAAAACAAATTCACATTGTTTCCACTTGGGATCTCCCAGACAAGCAGCTGGCAAGTTCAGCTACATCACTGAACCTCTTTCCTTTAAATGTGTACCCGAGTATATTAGCTCTCTTCAGCATTGCAGGAGGCCAAGAGGCGCAGAAGGACTTTTGTTGCAAAGATTCTAAGAACTGCTAACTGGTAATCATGCAGTATTGTAAACATTTGATTTTAAAGACATGAAGGGGTGGGAAAAAGGTATTGGATTCATAAAATTGCAGTACATGTGCAGCTAGATTCAGTGGCCTCTGTCCAGTTGGGACTATAGGACATAAAGACCAAAAGTTTGCAGAAACATTTGAAGACCTTGGAGGAAAGCTTTGCTTTCCTCCACTGCTTGACAGATACAGCACAGCAAACAGAGAGTTAAGGCTTTTCCCCTGTTACACTGCAGCAGAAATGAGAGATTTAAATAGACTGAAAATGTAAATCCAACATTTACTCCATAGACATAGTGAAGCAGAGCGGAGGGGAGGGGAGTGAGGAAGGATAGATGATCATTGGATGCGTGAGAAGAGAGATGCATCACACAGTATATATTTTATATATATTAATATTCATACCAGTTCTTTCTTTTCTCCCTCCAGGCTCTGTCTGCTGCTTCAGTTCATCCATCCGGCTTCAAGAGGGAGATGGATCTTTCAGCCCTTTCCTGCAACTCTGAGCTAGAATCTAATCATCAAAATAGCATGTGGTTCCTTTCTCAGCAACATTGCAGGGAGATGTTGGGACATTTGAATTCAGAGTCATTCTAAGAGAGAAAGTGAGGTTTGTGAGAGGGGTCATCTCATGTTCCCTGTGAAGATTAGAGATGTGCTTGGGTGGTGACATTTTGAGAGAGGAAGGATGGAGAGTGACCCTGTTCTTCCTGAGTCCAGAGGGAGCACCTCTGCTTTTAGAGATGCACAGAGTTTTAAATACTGCTATCCCGTATCTGAAGGTCTGGAACAACACACAGGACAGAGTAATCCTGTGAGAAATCTTCAAATATGGAATCGAGGAATAGAGATAACCATGCCTTTGGAAAAATGTTTTGCTCTGTGATTGTGGAGTGGTGGTAGTCAAGCCCAATAAAAAGGCAGTATTTTCTTATATTTATCTGGAAACAAAGAAAGCCCTGGTATTGAGGAAGGAGGAAGTCAATTGTCCAGGGCACTTGGCTGGGTCTAAAAAGACATCAGCCTAGAGGCAGCAGCATAAAGATCAAGTAGTAATATACAGGTTATGGTGCATGAGAAGAGAATTTCAATTTGCTGAAAAGAAGATGAGGCTGAAGTTTATGCTTAAAGGCTGCTGCAGTATTTTCATTCCAACACTACCGAAGATTGTCATGAAAAAAATCCATTTTCTGAACTGTGTTTGGAAGAGAGACAGTAGCAGTTCTGGAAGACTGATGTTTCCCTCAAGACTCAGGTGCTTCAAACTAAGAAAACTTGATGGCAGTTCTTAAAAAGCACTATGTGCCCCAAACAAGTGTCACAGCAGAGAAATAAATTGCTCTTAACCAAGCCAAGGAAAGGTGAGACTTAACAGCTTTTTCGCTTGTCTTGCAAAGCTCTTCTACCTATCATGTTGGTATTCATGCCTAAGGACTCCCTTGGGAATTCTTTGCTTTCTATTTGGGAATCAAAAAACCTGGACTTTGATGAGGAAAAAACTGCCGAATATTTTTCACGGGGAGAAATTTAATCCGGAGGAAGACAGGTGCTGTGTGAAGCCCAGCGCAAACGTGTGTGGACTCCAGCTCTGAGGAGCACTCCTCCTGGAAGCCATCCCAATGTAGTGAGTGGAAGCAGACCCACACCATGGTCTGGAGTCTCTTCTGAGAACACCAGGGAACCAGGTTTAAAGGCAAGACATGAGCTGTACCTGTGTTTCTCCAGCTGAGCACAAAAGGTTTGGACATATAGTAAGTATTTGCACTTTTCTAAAATGTAGTGAAGGGAAAGCCACTTTATATTTGTGAGGAGGAGGATACCCTCTCTTTTTCTCAGCAAACAGTGATTCAGGTATGTACTACAAAGGATTGGTCTTCCACCATGGAACAGCTCTTCTGAATTCTGGAATGCAGAAGCCGGATTTTGGTAAGCTGGGCTGGGTAAAAATCACTGCCACTCTTTATCTTTGTACATAGCAACCAACAGATGTGTCTTTATTTTTTTGGGAAAGTGTACAGAAGATTTACCATTTTTCTTCCCACAGAAACTGACAGTGCTCACAAAATTAGCATCCAGGAGATAAAAGTTCAGACCACAACCGGCTGCCAATTCACATAGCACAATTTAAGTCAGTGCCACTTTACAGGAAAGCTTTTACAGGAAGTGTTCAGGAAGGTTTTTGATCTATGGATGTAAAGTAAGTACTTTTTACCCTTGCCATTATTTGGTACAGAAGGAAAAGATTTTTAGCCTACCATGGAAACACAGATTTGTCAGTGTTGTTTGTATTACAGTCACATCCAGGGTGTCCTACTGTGATAGATGCTGAATAAACATGCAAGCGAGAAGTCCACACCACCTAACAGAGATATCCAAAAGGAAAGAAGTGAAACGGCTTGTCCAACACCATGAAGCAAAGCAGACACAGAAAGCAGCACAGACTGCTTAGTCACATGTACAACTTTGTGGAAGTTGTGTGTTTACTGAGGTTATAACCTCTTTACAAATGCATGCCTTCAGACAAAGGCACTTTCATTCTGCTGCTACTGTCAAGCAAAGATATATTTCCTGATTAGTTCATTACTCCCAATGGATCTCTTCAGCAGTGTCATCCTTACCTGTAACTCCTGGAATCCATCCTAACTCAAACACACCAAATCAGAGCCGGGTATGAAGCCTTTCTTGCTGTCCCAAAACACCACGTCCACACATTTCATGATGGTTAGCAAAGTCTGGTTTCCTCTGGGCAATGTTCAGCTGCAAGAAACTTCTCTGTATTTTAGTAACAGGTGCTTCACATCGCAATCTTTGTATCAAGAGAAAGTAGAACTTTCTTTTCTCCCCATACTATTTTGCAAAAAACTGGACTAGTTCAAAAGTTCTTGGCGAATGAGAGGAAGGAGAAGGTTCTGCAGACAGAGCATGCTCCTTTTGTCTTATATCCTAAGCATGCAAGATAAATGTCATGCTGATTAATATTTATTTTCCTCAGCCCAAAATGAATAGGAATTTAATTCTCAAATTAAATTGAAGAATTTGAAAACCCAAAATATGTTTTACTGAACACATTTTATTTTAATCACTTTTAAAACCTGTATGAAAAAACCTCAGTCCTTTACTGTACTTGGCATGTATTTTCACTCTGATGTAAAGCTTCTAAAAGACTATTTGAAAATGCTTTTTCCTTGAAATTTTTAAACATACCAAATGAATCCCTCAGGCAATTTTTTTTTTCCAAGTCGGTATTTTCTAGTGGAAAAAGATTCCCATTTTAACCTTTCATTAATAAAATTTCTAGCCTGACTGAACACTCTTAGTTAAGTTGTGAGTGAATAGCTCGCTTCAGGAATCATTAATCCAGACCTGATGTGAACTGGTGTCTTTGCAGCCTGTGGCTGTACACTGAAAGAAGGTGTCCCTGTATCTTTTCTCTGCTGCTGAACCACGTGGTGTCAGTGGGAATGTTGGTGGGGGGCTGTGGGGACAGGAAAGGGCAGAGCAGGCGTGCTCTGGGAAGAAGTGTGCTTGAGTAGGTCACACACGTGTGGGCTGGTGGACAGGGTCACTGAAGCTAAGCTTAGAATTATGCTGACGAAATTAAGGCTAGTGGAAAATGCTTCTGAGATACAGCTTCCCGCTGTATGGTTACATTCTTATTTGCAATTCCTCACTCCCATGGTGTTTGTGAAGGCAAAGTCAGTTTTACTGATATGTTGGTGCTTGTAGTTCATTTTGAGTTCACTAGTCAAGGGTTTAACTACTTCACTAATTTCTGAAAAATATGGCCACTAATAGATTCAAATATATATTAAAATAAAATCATTTTTTCTTTTAATCTGTGACAAGCTTGATCTTTATAATATTTCTTAAAAATATATTCAGCCTCCTTTTAAAAAATATTTCTCCCCTTGTGTAACTCAGAAATAGCCAGATCAATTTTGTCAAAAAACCCCTAACAACTCCTAAACAAATCCTTTGGGCTTAGTGTGAGCAATTTCATCCTGAAAGAAGAATCACTGGGAGAGTTCAGAGGAAATAGAAACAGAGACTTGGATGCTACAACTCTTTCAAGCTCTGCATTTGGTGTGGGCTGCTGGCAGAGGCACAAAGGAATCTCCAGCTGAACTGGCCTGCTGTCAGGGGATGGAATTTTGTTTCCAGAGTTTTCAGTACCACTAAAAAGAAGAAGACAGAACGCCAGAAACAAGCCTGCCTGGGTGCACAGAGGGATTGACTCGTCCCAGAGACAGCAGGGGTGGCTGACCCTGGAGACCTGGTTCAGCAGGGGTGCTTGTCCCACTGGCACCTGCCCCACTGCCATGAGGTCTTGTGTGTGCATGGTGAAAGGTCCAAGCCCACCACCTGGACAGTTGCCTGTCATCAGACTCCTTTTCTATGGGAAGCATCTGTAAACTCTTGGTGTGAGAGGACACAGCTGCCTCAGAGTGCAATAACAGGGTTTTCCTTTCTTACTCTGCTCTCTGTACCTGCGCTGACACGACTCATTCACAACACATGGAAACAAAACACTGCAGCACAGCTCAGTTTGGTACTACTGAGTGATGGGTCTCCTGCAGATGGCCTCGTGATGCACTGCAACCAGTGCTAAGCAAGCGACAGAATGCAGCAAGACAGTGTCACTGAAACGTCACACAAAGAATTACTTGAAGCCTTCATATATCAAGCAAAAAAGAGCAGGCAGGGAGAGAGGGTTATCTGAGCAGGTGTTTTCAGATTAAGTTTGAAGGGAGATGGAAATGAGAGATTGCAAAGCAGTTAGCTCTCTGCAGCCACAAGATTATGTGAACAGGTCTCTGATTAGCACATGCTTCTCACTGTCCCACTATGAAAGACTTCAAGTCCATAAAGATCTCGAAGGGACAATTGCAGCCATCCAGTGTGTTGTGTGCAAAGCCTGCTTTGTAACATCCAACTCTTATCTTAGAAGCCCAGATAAATTTCATCGCAGTTCTCCAGACTAGTAGATCTTGATTATCACAAGCCCTGTAGCTTTCCTCATAAGCTATGCTCTTACCTTTAAGCAGGGCAGGATTTGTGTGAGCTGCTGTTGGGCTGCTGTCAAGAGTTACATTGTTCAAGCCTCTCCAGAAAAAGCAAGTCTAGAAAACCGCTCCCTTCATGTGCAACAGGTTTGGAGCCAGCCCCCACTCTAACAAATCTGAGCACCTCGGTTTCTCCTATGCCCAAATTCCAGATCTGAGCATCTGAGGTTGCAACAAACTGAGCCATTCCATCCCTGATAAGACATTACTCAAGAGAGGAATTCAGCACTTGACTAAGGCCTTTTCAGCATTCATTGCAGGATTATTCTATACATGCATAGCTTCAGGGACGGTAGGATGTGGAAAAGCTGATACTTGAATGAAGTGCTGAGTTTTGAGTGAACAAAAAGCTCGTTTGCCTAAAGTGGGTGTGTTTGTGCTGCAGATAGTTGAAGCCTTTGATGTGATAACTCGGGAACAACTTGTTCTGAAACCATTCACTTAGTGAAATGTGGAAATTCAGTATTCCTGCTCCCACTGTTTGCTCTTCTTCCCATACAGCAATGAGCACTAGCTGGAACTGGAAATACTGTTTGGTGTCTCGCTGGAGATCCCACTCCTCCAGGGAAATGGGTACATCCCAGTTTTCCTACATGTGTGCTGAGTGCAGAAGGCAAAGGTCCAGAACACCAGTGAATAGCCCCACACCACGTCCCTGGGAAACAATCATATTTCCTGTGTCAGACATGAAGTCTCTCTCCTCACAGTCACTGACAGGAGAAGAGATAGGCAGGATCAGTGGGACTAGAGGAGCACCTCACTAGATTTAGAGGACTTCTGCAAAGCTCTGCTTACTGGCTGGTTCTCAGAGAGTTGGAGCTTTGGTGGTGGCCCATGCTAGGATATCACTGGGCAGACCCACATTCTTACACTGCAGAAGAGATGGAAAAGAGCCTGGGTGGATTTCTGCTCTTTGTTGTGGAAACTCAGAGGCACCAGTCCTCTCTGGGTACTTACCAAAGAGCTGCAGTTCCCTTGTGGAGCAGACTCTGTGCTGCAGAAACCCTCTCCTGTGTGTTCACAACTCCTAATCCATGGCACAGGGAGCTGGGGGTGGAAGCTCTGGCAGTACATGAGGAGGAGTCACTGAGCTCTGCAGAACTTGTTTGACATGAGAGGAAGGACGTGGCACAGTAGGTCAGAGTTGCACCCTCCCTGTCTCTCCATGGGACATGCAGGCAGGTCAGGGTGAAATGGGGGAGAGACTTCCAGCACTTTTTAGATGTAGTGCACCCTCCAAGAGGGGAGAGCTGTGTAAGACAGTGATTCACAGAGTTGCTCATGGTAATGAGGAGGGAGGCAGTGGCCAACTGGCCGCATTTGCCCTGTTTACAACGTGCTACAAATTTGTGCTGATTTAAGATCAACAGGAGACAGTGATGAGAGACCTGTGTGACCTGAAAGCACTCTCACTCTGCCTAGACCACTCAGGCAGTACAGCACAGAAGGCACACAGTGAGTCACTGCAGATTACAGGCTAATGATATGACACCTTGTGAGTTGTCAAGTATATTGCCACCACACCTGCCCTTAGGCAGAGGAGGCAGACACGACCCTATATGCATGTAGCAAGTACACCAACTGTCCTCAGCTATCAAGGACAGCCAGCAGAACTAAGAAGCTCCTCTCTCAGCTCATATAAATTGGATCAACTTCCCTCTGCTGCTGCTGGCTTTTGCCTACACTATTAAGCTACTTTGGACCAGAGAGCCATTCCCCTCCTCCCATATTGCTCCCACTGCTGCATCCATGGCAACATTAGGAGCTTAACAGCAGACAATTCAGCCAAGGCCACCCGCCACTTCAAAGCACACTCCCCAGCTGGAGGATTCTTGTCTATTTTAGAGTCCCCACTGTTGCTATCATCAATGGGACATCATGAGTATGGACAACAGAGAGCACAAGGAACAAAAAGCCTGATACCATTCCTGTGTCAGTTTACTGCTAGTCTCCAGCCTGAAGGCAAACCATTATTTTGTCAAGGAGGAAGAGCACAAGCAGCAGCAGACAGCATTCCCTTGCACACTCTTCTTTTGGCAGGAAATTCGAATGAGTAGGAAAAGATGGGGTCATGAGAGAAAGTCTGGTGGAACAGATAAGAGCAAGAAGTCAAAAGCTGGAGTAATTTCATACAAATAGTCCAGGCTTGCTCCCAACCATGCAAATGAATATAAGTAGTATCTCCTTCCACTAGCAAAGCATTAACTCTTTAGCCTTTAGTTACCATCTTGCCAGCCTGCACAGCTCCCAGTCACCTTCAGTGAGGAATTATGTTTATATTCATGCTCACTCTCAGTTGAAATGGGATGCTCTAAGTGTAGGTGACTGTCCCAAGCCCATATTTTTCCTACCCCTTTACTACACCAGGCATCTTGTGTGTGTATGATATTTTGAGACACTGTCAGTGTAAGACAGTGAACAGTACAGTATCATATGCTGTAGAAACACTCTGAGTCCTTCAAGGCCTGCAAACAAAGACAACAAGCACCAGATACCAAACTTAGAAACATCGACAACAACTAATATTTTCTTTGTACACTCCTCTTATGCACTAATAGCCTGAAGTATAACTCCCATTCCCCTCAAATGTGTGCAAAGAAAACATGGAACCAAGGGTGCCAGCAGCTTGAACCTTCCTAAAGGCTAGACAAATAAAGTATGGAGGTCTACTACAAACATTTCCAGTATTTGTAGTTGTCTTGGGGTGACCGTGTCATGTGTATCCCCTACCATCGCTCTATGCCCAAACATGAGTCCTGTGCTTTTAAACTGAGCCTGGGAGAGCAGAGAGAAGCAGCCGGGCGAACTTTTCAAAACAATCTGTGCTTCAAGGTCGCTCTGCTCTGCGTTCAGCTGTGTGGGGAGAAGTGTGGAGGAAGCACCCTGCCTGCTTTTTCCACCCAGCTTTTCGGCTCCTTTTTCCTCAGAGAGAGACGGAGAGAGAATTTGGCTTTGTTTTCTTCTCCTCGGGACTTGCTCAGATCACCGGAGCGTCTGGGCTCCACCGGGGGACCCTCCCCCGGCCTGGAGTGGGGCACCCATGTCGACCCAGCTCCAAGGAAGAGGAGAGAGACCACCCCCCTGCAGTGAGGACTCTCAAATTCTCCAGGTTTCCTCTCCACAGTGGGAGAGATTTTGGTTCTTTGGTATCGTTGTTGTTTTCCTGTGTGTGTGTGTTTAATAAATAGTTCTTTTTCTGTCTTTCACATTCCTCCGGGGAATAGTTTTCTTTTCCCGAACCTGGTGGGGGAGGGGCGGCAGTGCCCTGCTTTGCTTTGAGGAGACGTCCTTTTGGACATTTTCTCCTTGAAATTGGCCCAAACCGGGACAGTAGTAGATGAATGACACCTGTGTAGCAAGTCTATTGGTACAGGTTTGCATTTCTCAGTAACTTTTTGCAAATGTTTCAAGCATAGTACTCTGATCTCCACAAGTAGATATTTTTCAGCCCAAGAACTCCCCAAGGCAGTATTCTAAGAATCTATACCACCCATTACAGAAGAAAGAGAAATGGGGTGAAAAAAAAGACCCTACTAGGCCCTGTGAGTGAATTGGATTAAATATTTCTCTCATTCTCCAATTATTACTCTGTCTCTGAAGCAACACACTAAGAATCAAAGATTTTTTCTTTTTCAGGAACATTCTTGTACTCCAAATAAGTTATGAAGTCTGAAAGCTAACTTGAAAGCCAATGAGAAAGAAAGAAAAAAAAAAAAAGCCACATCCTTCTCTTTTTCAGAAGAAATACAGATTAAATGCAGTAAGTACAGTTCAGTAAAGTCTCCCTTCAGACCCCTTCTAGAAATTAGCGTATCTGACACTGCAGTCTTCACATCACTAGTTTTAACTCCAGGTTTACATCTCTGCTATCACAATTATTTCCATGAATGTGTCAAAATCCACAGTGTAATAACTAAGGTTCCAGTCCTCCTCTAATTTTAGAAGTCCAAGCCTCAGAGACGTCTTCTCTGTTGATTAGAGCTTTTTCTGCTCAGTTCATTGATCACAAGGGCCATTTACAAGACTGAGTTAACTAAAGCTGATTTCAGTCCACAAGGAGCTATCATGTTCTCAGGTGAGATACAACTAGGGAGGAATAACCCCGTGCACCAGTAAGGGTTGACTTGATGGAAAGCAGCTCTGCAGAGAGAGACCTGGGAATCCTGGTGGACAGCCATTCCCTTCCAGCTCAGGAAATTCTATGATTCTATGTTTCATGAGGTTTGGAGCATCTCTATTACGAGGAAAGGCTGTCGAGTCTCTCTATTTAGCCTGAAGAAGACACAGAGTAAATCTTATCATACATAGAAGTATCATAAGGGCTGGGGTCAAAACAATGGGCACAGGCTTTTTGCAGTGCTGCCCAGTGACAGGGCAAGGGACAGTGGGCACAAACTGAAACATATGAAGTTCCATCTAAAGATGAAGAAAGAATTCCTTACTGTGAGGGTGACTGAGCACTGCAACAAGCTGCACAGAGCACCCATGGAGTCTCCTCTGGAGATATTTGAAACCAGCCTGGACACAATCCTGTGCAAACTGCTCCAGGGAACCTTTTCTATCAGGGGTGTTGGACTAGATGATTACTAGAGGTCCATTCCAACCCCAAGCATTATGTGGTTCTGTAATTCCACATTGGATACAGACAAGATGCTCTGGGAACAGACTCAAGGAGAAAAGTAGCTTTCCTAGACAGACTTGTCATCGAGTACAAACCTTACCAGAATCCTGAGGCAATCCTTGAGAACCAGTCATGGCAATGACCCAAGCAGTCACTCCCAATAAACCCAGACTAATTGTTGGAATCAGGACCTTGATTACAAACCATTTAACACCAGTAAACCCTGGTGCAGGTACTGTGACCAGAAAGCAGATTAGAGGTGACCTTGGGCAGAATTTGCACATTCTTTGGTTCTGAGAGTGCTTGCTAGACCACAGAAGCAAAAAGACCATTTCACACCAGCCAGGAGGATACAGTTACACCAGTGAACTACAAAGTTTACAGCCCAGGGCATTCGATGGCTGGTGGTGTTGAATTGTTGGTATGCCTGAATTACTGATGGCCTTATTAAAATTGTGCTCAGGCTGGGGACAATCTGCAAGCAGCAGGTTGGAGGCACTCACTCTGCTCTGTCTGAGAGCTGTTTGCGTCATACCAGGTGATATGAGAGGGGTCTCTGCTCCTCTTTTATTTTGCCTATCCACTTACAAATCATAATTTAAAATACAATGAAAACATCATATTAATATCCCTTCTGAGATACACCAAAGAGGCTTTTTGGGTTTTAAGTTATCTTTTTTTTTTTAATTGTCCTTTGTAAGTGTTGCCAATATTTGAAGATAGAACCAAATACTCAGACTAGATCTCAGCAGACCTAAAACACAGGTGAAGCATTAAAACCCAAATACTACAGGTCCATCTTGATTTGGTGTTAATTCACAGATATTGCTTGTGCATAGCCTTTAACTGAAGATGTTGAACTCTACTATTTTTATTATTTCTAATGATAGTTTAGGGGATTGCTAATGGGATAGTAGAGCCTTTCATAGCCAAGGTCAATCCACATTTGGTATGGAAGTGCCTGAGAGCCATTGCAGTCCAGTATCTGGAAGGAAGACACAGCAGGGATAGAAAATGTTTGAGAGATGATCACCCACAAACATCAAAGCCCTCTTGTCTTTTTTCTTTATCACATCTCCATCAAGACACACGCCAGAATACAGAGTATAGAATCACAGCCCTGATCATAAATAACCTTTGAAACTCTCCATAAATAACTTCTGAAATTCTTGCCATTCACTTTCTCATTTATACCTTGCAGGTGAAAGACCATTTGTACAGCACTTCTGATAGAACCCCTTCCCAAACCTTGAACTTGTGCCAAACACCCCCTGGGAGGGAAATATAATCCAGACAAGTATGAGCCCAAAACACTCCTCTGCTAGCTGTTTTCGTCGGTCTCTACTGAAAAACAACACTACTGGGACAGCAGCTCCAGACAGAAGCCCACATATATTCTTGGTGACCCTGTCTGTTAAACCAGAAAGATTATTTGACCATCAGAAAAAAGAATGAAGCTAGAATAAACGCAGCAATTTGGTTTGGAGAGAAAATACATACCTGCTAAGCCTATTTCTCTCTCTTTCATGGAAAATTCTCTCCTCTCTCTGCCCCACTGCCCCCAAAAGTAGAAGAAAGTTCCCTGCAGAGGCCAGTCCCTCATTAATCTCACAGCCTCATTACTCTTTTCCTGCCATAAGTCAGCAGGCTCTGCACATTCTGCCTTCTTGTAAAGCCCCCCCAGTCTATTCCTCAGAGGAAGAGGAACCCCATACCTTTCCACGCTATGGCCTCCTCTGCTGTTGGTAGTTGAATTCAGGATCCATTGGAGCCAACAGCTTGGGCTCTGTTCCCTGTCTCCAGCGTGGCCATTCACAAACCAGTCAGTGATGAGCTGGACTGAAAAGCCCAAGCTACCCCTGAGTAAAACCAAAAAAAAAGGATTGGGGGCTCAGGCTGTGGAGGCCACACCTACAGTGCAGATCTCCATCCCAGACCAGCTATGCTGGGAAAGTCTTTTAGAAGACTGAACAAGTGTCTTATTGCAGGATTCATGCCCAATTATTAACCTTGTAAATATTTCAGGTTACACAGCATATTATACCTCCACTTTATTGATATGCCCATAGATTATTAATCTTTCATTACACTAATTAATTATCATAATGATTTGGCAATTATCTTCTGTAAAGTTTGGCTGGGACCAGGTGCAGCCTCTCTCAGTGCCTTTAAAATGTGCTCCAGATCCTTGCAGAATGCCAGATGAAAGATACGGCTTTATTAGATCAAAACTGGGCTGCTGACACCTCTCCCAGAATATGTATTGACAGCCTGGCTGTCTTAAAAGGTACAGACTGTATGGAACAGCTTATAAAAACCTTGGATGCGGAAGCAAAGAAAAATATGCATAGATTTAACACATATCACTATGCCCTTTTCATATTCCCACAGAGGCTGGAATTAAGGCAGAAATTTCATCCCAGAATCTGGTTTATGGATGGCCTAGAGATTTCATGGAGGCATTTGTTCCAGAGACACGACTTAGTCCTTTCTTCAGCTGGAGAAATCTTATGTCATGCACTGCGGAATGTGGTTTACTAATCACCGGCGCTGGTTTGAATGGCTCCATGGATCAAAACTGACTTCACACAGTGATGCCAAGCGCATTTGCCATTCTCCCGCATTGATCATTAGGACACTTTGCTTGTGAGGATCATACTGGGAGTCATTTCTTTGATGTGTGCAAATGCAGGAAAAGAGCTGAGGCTTTTACAGGAGCTGCTTGACTACAGGTAAAGAATGCTGCAGCTTCGGGGAGGGCCATTGCAGACAATTAGAGACTGCTTGTTCTGTCTTCCTATTTACAGGATGAGCATAGCTCAATATTGTGTAGGCAGGGTGTAGATTTTGTTTCTGTGCTTTGAAAAAACTCATCCAAGTGCAGCTATCACATGTCCTTTTCAGCAGGAGCTAACTTTAAGCTCTGTCCTTTTGTTCCCTATCACCACCCCTTTCTTTTCTGCTCTCTTCACCCTCTGTAAGGTAAGCTAAAGCTGTGCCATTGTGATGGTCAGTAGCCACTCTGAGCCAAACCCCTGCTTATTTTGAAATCAGTGTGAGCACTTCCACTGACTGAAATTGTAAGAGGATTAGACTTGTATGCAGTCAGCTCCATTGAACCACAGCAAACATGTTCTCCAGCTTCTCAAAAACATGTGTAATAATTTGGCTGTCTGTGATTGCTGCATTCTCTTGCAAATGCCATGAACCTGGGGAATACCGCACTTTCCACCCCTGCCCACCTTCCTAAGAGGGCTCTTGCTCTAGTCCTCAGAAGAACAGCCACTGACTTTAGAAGACTTTGGGTCAGCTCCTCAGCCTGAGTTTTATTCCTGGCCATGTCCACATTGCCTGTAAGCTTTGAAAATGAATTCATTATGGACTGAGCACTGCACAGCATTGGCAATCCTGCAGTCTTTAGACCTTGTGGGCAAATGTTCAGCACAATTGGGGGGTATTTATCTTCTTTCATGGCTGATCAACATAGACAACATGGCCATTGAAGCAAGTTCATTGGTTTGTGCCCACATGAGGGGGCTGAACAAGAAATGTGTAGCTCCATTTCTGGCTGATGACTGAGTTCCCCAGTCTGCAGCCAAATGATTTGCTGCACGTGTGTTCTGCACCTCTGCTGTCCGTGTGCCATCCGTCCTCCTCCTGAGTGTCCATCAGCATCATCAATCCCCATTTTGTATGACAACATATTCTTGTGAAGTCCATGAACAAGAATGTGCTTGGCCACAGTGCATGAATGGATTGGCCATGGATGCAGGAAGAGGACACAACAGAAATCTGCGGTGATGGTAACCCCAAACTGAGGTATCTGAGTTCCTGGCTACAGATTTCTACTTGTGAAGTACACAGCAGCATCCTGGGGAGGAAGGGGTGCTGCTGGCAGCCGAACCCCTGGATGCAGCTTTGCACTCTGCGAAAGAAAGTAAAATCCCTGGGAGAGAGAAGAGCCTTGGAGACACCTGCCATTATACTGAGATGAGACACTGTCTTCAGGAAAACTCATTCTTGGATTTTGTTTTTTCATTTTGGTAACGAAGAAGCTCACGTGTGAACAACACTGTCTGGGACCTCCAAATGCCGGTGTGGATTAACAATGACTGCTTTGTCTCTACAAAGTTGTTAATGGAGGTTACTGGTGCCGCTTCTGGTGAGCTGAAGTTCTCACTGTACTGATGTAACATGTAAATATTTGAGTGGCTTTGCTTTTTCAGATGAGCTCCCACTGCCCTTCTTCATTTTGGAGGCAGAGGCAGCACATCTGGCATTTGGAAAAACAACAACATGAACAGCCCCCCCCATTATTAATATTTAAAAACTGTCTCCCGCACATGAATAGAGAAAGTTTATTATCATTTCTAATTGCATAGGCCTGTGTAATGGGTTTATGTAACATGTCATCTTTTCTACCAAGCTCACCACTATAGGCTTTGAGAGCCTTGGAAACATTAAATAATTTAGCCTCAAAATACCCCCTGGTGCTGTGGTTCAGTGTCATTTGTCTCCATTTTACAGATGGGGAACCAATGCAAAAAACTTCCAGTGGTCTCCCTAAGGTCATTCTAGGCGCTTTTGGCAAAGCTTCAAAATATTATGTCTCTACAATTTTTTGTTCCTGAAAAAAAAATACTCTGTTCCAAAGCAAAGCTCACAAGTACTGTAGCTGGGTTTTGGCGATATTACAACCTGCAGCCAGATTTCACCTTGTTGCCTAGAGCTACAGAAGATCTACACAGAATAAGTCTTAGGCTGGGCTAAATTGTGGCTTACATAGCAGAAATGTAAGTAGGATTTAGTGCTTTAAAAGTGAACACCAAAATGACAAACTGATAGTTCACCCTAAAAAAGGAAAATAACATCATGAAGAGTGGTAAAATGGCTTTAAAATGTAGAGACTAGGGAGAGCAGAACACTTTCCTGTTTCATCCTGATGTAGCAAATAGGTTTGACTAAACCACCTTTCTTAGTATTCTACCCTGTCCTTAGGGGAAAATCTTTGCAATAAATAAACAGAAAACCTGGGTAATGGAGGAGTTCTAATGAGATATTTTCATAAAAAAGTTTTTAATACACTGAAATATTTCACTTTGACATTTCCTAAACAAACCTTAACCTTTTCATACTCTTTTAAGAATTGATCAACCCAGCACAAAAAACAAGAAAATATATGTATATGTTTTAAAATGGAATTAAATAACTCAAAACAAAACATGACATTGACATTCAAAGGAAACACTGGACACGTAAATTAAATTTCTCAAGCTACAGTGAAATAAACAGCTTATTTCCTGATCCATGCCACATATTCTGGTTTCATCCAAAACAGGTCTTTTTTCACCTGCACTTTTGGCTAGACCAGGAAATTATTTTCTTTTCACTCAGTTGACTTTTTGTTTTAAACTTCTTTTTAACCCTTCAAACACTGTCCAGCCATGTCCACACATTTCATCATAAGTCTCTTTTCATCATCTCTTTCTTCATGGCAGTTTAAACTACAAGGTTATATGGAACTTGCTGTGCTAAGGTCATACTGACAGTTCAGATCTGGATCTGAAATCTGCGGATTGGTGCACCTCAAAGACAGTGGAGTGATATATTTCAGTACTGAGGGATCTGCTTGTTGCAGCTTGTGAAGTGTAGCATTGTGTCAGCCCTATACCTGCACCTCAATCCCACCCTTTTCTCATAAAATCACCACACAACAAATGCAACCACAATAATTCAAGGTCCTACAGCAGAAGGGGTAGGAGAAGAAGCATACAGCTAACAAAAATGGAGTAGTCTTAAAAAGGACAGAATGCAGCCCAACTGTCAGAAAACAAAGAGGAATATTCAGCTTGGGAATAACCTATTCTATTTTGTAGAATGTGTAACCTTGGTAAGCAGCCTATAGGTCTTTACCAAAACTCTTGGCATGTTCCCAGCCTTCATGGCTCCACCTACAGATACCCCTTGGAGCAGTTCTCAGTGCACACCTGTCAAACATCTGGTGGAAGAACGTGAACCCAGATGCCTCAGTTTTAGATCTAGAGAAATCTGCTTTAATTCCTTGCTTATGCTGAGCTCATTAGATCAGGGTGGCTCATCTCTTGGCTATGAGGGGCTTTGTGGATGAAGAACAGATTGTGCAAGCTGAACTCAAGGAAGATGGAGATTACGCTGGCAGGCAAAGGAAACCACTATGAATAGTTTATGGACCCTCTGTGTCATCTTTTCATACTGTGAACAGCCACAAACCGTCCGTTCAGGCAGTGATCTAAGAAAAGTCCCAGAGCCCTCTGTCATGGACAGAGCACACTGAGGCAGAGATCTCTGCCATCTCCCTTTGGCTAGAAGACTCCTTTCCATCCTGCCACAATGTGTCCTGGCCTTGGGTAGCCAGGCTTTTGTCACCTTCTGTTTGGATTACAAGACTGTGATGACCCTCTGGAGAGTTCAGCTGATACAGCTCCCTGCAGCAACATGGACAACTCTGAATGTGTCTTACTTGTCCTCTGCTGTCTATGCTGACTCTCCTCAGAGCTTACAGCAAAATTCATGGTCTTGTCCTTTATCCTCATAGACTGGGCCCAAGATACTACAAACACTGCAGAAGGCTCCCAGCTGCAGATGCTGTTCTTTGCCATGCTCAGAGTCTGCCATTATGGGAATACTTCACCGGTCAAGCAATGGAGTTTTCTTGGTACCGAGGGATGATAATGTGACAAATATTGATATTTCTAAGAGAGATTCTTCCACAGATGGTCCCAAGCCTTATGAGTTTTCATTCCTGGTACCAGGTTTATTTCTTCAGTACTGCTAATCTTGGGTATAAATGTGGATTTGCTGTCTAAATGTATTTAAAAAGAGGAGGAAAAAAAGCAAAGTGAGAATAATATTTTGTTAAAGAATATTAAAGTCCTAAAATCAGATGGAATGCACTGTTCTGCCCATGGGAATAAGTAATGCCTTGCTAGTGCCAGTGCATACTCTTCCAGAAAGTGCCTAAATCCCTCAATAAGGATGGAAGCAGAAAACCAGCATGGAACAGATGCTTGAATATTAGGCTGATATTTGCGTAAGTGCTCAGATGCCCATCTGTGTTTCCACAGTATCTCTTCTTGACTGGAAGCTCACTGTTGCAATGAAAACACATTCTCTCAGTCCACTCTGACAGAGACTCAGAGGCTTGTGCTTGACTGGGCATGTGTTGTACCTCAGAGAACGCAGTTAGTTATCGTGACTCAGTTCACAAGCACAACTTGTTAAGCCAGTGTCTTGTGATTTCCTAGGGAAGTCCACAGCCAGCTGCAGCTTCACAAACAGCCCCTTCTCGTAACATGGAGAGTTTGCTCAGACCCAAAGCTACTTTTATGAGACTGTACAGAGGATGCTTTTATCCCACTTTTTCCATAAAATCTCCTGTCCCTCTCTTAAAATTGAAAGAAGTTCTAATTGTGAGGGGGATGAGATGAATTTGGTTGAAGGAATTTGTCTTTCTGAGCAGTGTGAACTGTCTCTTTGTCTTCTTTTACTGGTCCTACCTACTTTTTCTGGTCACTGACTGTTCTGAATTTTGTCAGTCTAGTACCAGGTTTCCAGGCATATCAGGTTGTTTCAAACTCACAAATTCTCTGTGTTTCTGGAACTACGTATGGAACTATGGTAGATACAAGTTAGTCCAAGCTGCTGATGTTCCAGTCTTAGGGTTTGGAGAACTGGTAGTAAACAACAAACCATCTTTCACTCCTTCCAGTGACAACTCATTCTCTCTTTCCACTCCTGTATTATGAAATGTCTTTCTGCAGAGCTAAAAGATATATATTCTGTGGGTGGGAATAGGTGTTTACAGCAATGTTGGGCACTGAGAAACGCTAAGAGAGATGGATCTTTGCATGGCAGGAAAGGAATATATCCTGACACAATGACCTCGAATAAAAATGACAAGTGAGGTCCTCTTTCAGCACAAAGTGATGTCCCCAGAACAGGTATGACACAGTTAAGCAGATCCTTAAAGCTTGGATAATGTTGCAGACAAAAATAGCTACTGATAGATACCTGATTTTTTTCCTTACAAGCTCTGTCTTTCAGCATAGGTACTTTTCAAGCACACTTTACAAGAATGTTGGTGTGATCAGTTCTTTGTTGGTATTTTTTTTCTTTTTTTTTTGTTTGAACACTTTAAAGCCCAAATGTATTTCAATGCCTTTCAAAGTCTTTCACATCATGAGAGACACACCTGCAGATTTGTGCAAACTGAAAATGGATGAAACATCACATGCTTCGTTGGAACAACTGCAAACAGTCAGAGCTGAAATGAAACCCAAATATTCTGAATAGACCATTTTGACCTGTAGCTGTTGTTCAAAATCGCATACAAAAATAATTCCTACAATCTATTCTGAAGAACAAAGACACTCTAGAAATGCCAAATCTTTCCCCAGATACCCATGGGTCTTTGGAAGGGATGGATTGAACAAGGAAAGCTTGCAGGGAAAGGTAGCATCTTTACATAGGTAAACAGAGAAAAATTATGTGAAAACAGACATAAGAGTCCTGCTTTTTTCAGATTGGAAGCAGAAAATTTCAAGTTAGAGTGTCTCTTCTAGATTGAAACCCAGTGTAATAAAATACCTGTTTCAGTCTGTCTGACAAAACTTTGCCTTGCTGTTATCCTCAGGCCACCACAGCTGCAATTCACAGTAACATTCTTACTATACTCAAGGTATCAAATCCTTTTGCCTTATTCAGAGGACTGGAAGGGACCATGACAGGTCATCTAGTCCATCTTCATGACTTCAGATCAGAATCAAATACACCTATGTCATTACTGAAACTTATTTATCTAATGTGTTCTTAAAGACTTCTAATTACAGAGACTGCACAACGTCCTGAAGCAATCCTTGTGCTACCTGAACCTTTCTTACTGCAATTTAAACCCATTACTTCTTTGTCCTATCCATCAGGGCCATGGGAATCTCTTCCACTCTGCCTTTTCCACAACTTTTTATGCTCTTGAAGACTTTTGCTAACCTCTTAGTTTTGCCTTTTTTAAGTTAAACAAAAACAGTTCTCCTACAGTTGTCTCACTGGTCTTTTTCTCTAGGCTGTTTCTGACTCTGACTTTTATGCATTCCTCATTCTTTCTTTTGCTGGCCTATAGACTGTTTGTTCTGGATTTTTCTTGATATCCCAAAGCATTATTTACTTACTGGTGTGGAATATGAAGCATGATCCCAAAACAGAGTGAGCTTAGAGAGTGATCTCACACTTTCAGGAACAAGTGACCTTCTTTACCTCAAATTAATATCCCTAGAGCACAACAGCCTGTTGGCACCCAAACTTGAGGTGAATATATATGCTTTTATCTTTGAAAAAAGTTTTTGATCCCAAGAGAAGGTAGTAACAGCAAACTAACACATGCTTCCATGAAGGGGAACTGTTCTGAGCCATCTAGAAACAAATAAATATTTTGTAGTAATAAAAATTGCCATTTTCACATGGACCTGTTGCAGGCCCTTAGCATTACACAGAATGTGGCAGATAATTATCAGCATCAACCCAACTTATCAGATGGGAAAAGCACAGTACAAAGAAGTAATGAGATGAAGCCCAAAGCCACATAGTAAGAAATAAACATAAAGAAGAGTAGAAAAGAAGATTTCTTCATTTTTGTTCTTTTGTTTGTTTGGGTTTTTTAAATTTTCTTCCACCACTGCAGACTGGCACTGAATTTTTCTCTTTCCTTAAGGGAAGGTGACTAAGGCCAGGTTCAGGCTGGAATCTACCGATGGAGTGGGGCAGAGAAGTCAGCTGAGCAAAGAAAGTGAATTTTCTTCATGTACCATGACTAGAGTAATGCAATTTACTCTGCTGGAGCTGTATCAGATCAATGTGATGTCATTCATCTTCCACCCAGTGCCCAGGTAATGCTTGTACCTCTTTGCCTTCAACAGAGAGGCAAAAGGATAAACTGAGATTAACTTTCACGGAGTTTATTGCAAAACAAGTGTGTAAAAAATGATTTTAAGTGACCTAGATGATATCTTTTCACATCAGTGTTTAGCAATATCTGCCTCTGTGGATGGTGTAGCTGTTAGTACTCTAAGGATCCCTTAGGACAAACTCTTCTTGTAACACATTTTCTCTGCACCAAGCCTACATAAATGTTAAATGAAGCTGCTTTAAACAAATATAGGTAACAGAGGAAGAATAATCCTGTTAACAGAATCAGCATTGCCGTCACTAAGTCATAATATTTTATTTATTTATTATGTCATAATATCTATAACAAAAGTAACTAGATGCTATAAAATAATACTTACAGACACAGAACTTGAAATGACTCACCATAACCAACCCTTCATAAAAGCTCCTCTCATGCACAGTATCCAGGGAAAGAAAGAAAAGAAGGTAGAGCCCCTTTCCAATCCCAAGTAACATTTAGTTACACTCCTGGCTGAGGACAGGAGCTGTAGCACACGATGCTTTCAAAAACACAACCTCCAAAAGAGCCTTAGATCGCCATGCAGCACCCAGGGTGTGGACATTTAGGCTGTTAGGGAGACAGAGGAAAGGAACATCCTTTTTCCAAATGTGGCCTACTGTCAGCTACTGGACTGATTCAAGCCAGACAATGGAAGGGTGATAGAGTGGGCAAAAGGAACAAGAATAAGGTTCTCAGCATGATGGACAAAAAACATAGCAAGGTAAAGGGATCCAAAGAACTGCACCTTGTGCCATGTGAAAACCCAGAAAGATATCAAAAGTAGGGAGCAGGGGTATCTGTGCTGCACCTGGAGAGTTAAGTTAGGTATTCATGAGAAGAAGGCTGTCTGGTCAGAAATAGAGAAAGAAAAGCTGACCGTGCCATAACTGCTAGCTGTGAGGGAATAAAATAGGACCTCCTTGGCAAATATCAATCTGTGCTGGGAAAAAAGTGACTTTGAAGAGCTCTCAGCAGAAAAACAGCAAACACAACTTCCCTCTGTTACTCTCAGCAAATCGCTTGATTTTTCCTCTTCTGGTAGTTGTGGTCCACCTCTCCCAAACTCAGCCTCTGCAATTTCTTTAACACTCAGAAACTGAAGAGATAGCAAGGGAGAGTGCAGGGACACAACAGAGTGACCAACAAAAAGAAAATCAACACACTCTTTTAAGCACCTCTTTCCTCCATGCCACATCTTTTTTTATCTTCTCCTTCCAAAGAGGGACATGAAAACAGCATCATGCAGAGGCACTCAGATGGCACTGCCAACACAGTGCTTAGGAAAACAGTCCCTCCCTGACTCTGATAATTTAGCTTTGTTTTAGTTTCAAGCTAATGAACATTTATGCTGCAGCCAATCTTCAATTTATACCCATCTAGTCCAAAGCACAATTATATGCTCAGCAGAAAATGCAGCTTTGACTCATAATAATAAGATTGGCACTGTGTCTGGCAGCTTTTCACTCTTCCTTTTCATGCCTGCAGCCGTATCAGTTGGGCAAAGCTTTTGCCATATTTCCTAACAAAAGGTCAGGCTGGCCAACAGAAGGGGAGGACTGGGGGCTATGTAATGCTGGAGTAGCACACCTTCTGAGACGCCCAGCATTTTCCAGAAAGAGATGTAGGAGAGGCATTTTCTCAGAGAGCTGCCTATATTAAAGAAAATAACAAGAAATGTTTTTCACTCTGTGTTTGCTAATCCAGATTGTTCTGTCTTCACTCACAAAAGACTCTGGTTAACACGAGTCCACTGTAAATTAGTCCTTTACCAGTGCAGACCTAGTCCTAGGGTGCATTTGAGTGCCCGATGGTGGCAAGTGTGCTCAGGACATTTTCAACTACTTTGGAAACAGTCTTGTCTAATCAAGACTCTGGCAGAATTTCCTTTAGGAAATGTGGTCTTGTGCTTAATTTGAAAGTCAAGACATGTCAGTAGTATTCTTGGCTTCGCCTTTGACTCGCGTGAGGTACCAAAGCCATCACGTAATCTCCCTCTCTGCTTCATTTTCTTCATCAGTAAAATAAAGTGAACAATAACGAATTTTCCCATGCAGCAGACTCTGGACTAGTCAATGTCAATTGCAAATGTGCTTTGAGATTGCAGAGTGGAAGTTGTTAGAACAGAGCTGAAGAAGATAAGTGTCCCGTAGCCATCCTTTGGAATCCTCTCACAGTTTCAGCCTATACATCCAGTTATTTTCAGTCTATGTCTTGTACAGAGTCAGTGCTGCAAAGCAATGCACTGGAACAGCTCCTGGTGAAGAATTCTGTTGAGAATGATGATTCTCACTCTGTCTGGAAGGTGGCTATGCAGACTTAGTCCTGTTTGGCATCTTCTTTCTTTTGGCATAATACCAGCCCCTATTGCATTTTCCCCTGCTTAGTGCAGTAGGGCACCAGCTTGTCCTTCGTGTAAATTCCTTTATTTCTTTATTTTTTCAACAATGGGAAAGAGTTCTACCTGGCCTCTTTGGGGGGAATATCATGCACAGTTGGTGGTGCCCAGAAGGGAGAAGCAGATGCTGTTGAGATACTCATGGTGTCCAAAATAGAAAGCAATTTATATGGACAATTAAGAAGAGCCACACGGGACTTTGGTGGTTGGAAGCTACAAGTCTCTAAGCAGGCAATTTCTAGGACTTAAAAAAAAATTGAATTCACCTGAGGCCATGCAAGAGAAGAAAAGTTATATTGAGAGAACAATTCCCAAGTTCATTCACTAGGGCTTTCACTGCTGATTTGCAGTGGAAATGCAATATGTGGTGTCGTGTCATCAACAGGATTTAGAGGACAGAGAGAGCAGTCATTACAGAACAGGTATGAAATTGTCAGAAAGAGTAGAGGCAAAGCAAGCCAGGGTCTTTAAAAAATACTAAAATAGAATCCCTGAAAGTCTCTCCGTCTTGACTCACCTTCCATGGTGCCTACCCTCCTCTGATTCTCTGTGCCTTAGCTCCTACAGAATGTTTTCTCTTCTCACTCATGACATCATACAGGAAGCAGACCTGATGAAGGGACAGAAAAACGGTGGAATGGGTTATATATCTGACATTTGTTTTCTTGTCATTGTTTTTGTTAATTTGGCATTGGGCAGATGGAGAATGTCAGAATTTTCTGTTGACCTGACATTTTTCCTGCTGTTTCATCAATTAAGAGAGTTTGAGTTTCAGGCAGAAAGGAGTTAAATCAATCTGCTTCTGAACAACCCTAAGAAATCACTCAATTCTTTAAAAAGTCTCTGGAGGGGTGGTTGCTATAGCCTGAGGGATGCGCAAGCTGAAGGCTCAGCAGCCACATTGACGTTCGAAGGCATAAAGGTTTAGGAGAAGGGACAGATATTAGGTGGTTTTGTCCCTTCTCTAGTTGACTGCAGAGCTAAGTGCATTTTCTGCACTTGCCTGTTCCCTAGACATTGCCTGGGGCTGTCTTGTTAGGTCCGGAGTCCCACTGAGAATACGCTGCCTCTCAGCAATACAAAAAACAGGAGGGCATTTCTCACTCCAGAGCCAGAGCTGGCACCTGCTGAGCAGGAGCACTGAGAAATCATGCATTGACTCACTTCTTGCTTATTTGCACATGTGAAGTTGGGCCAGCTCAAAAGTCTTCTTTTGAACCTACACCCTGCAGTGTATGAGTGTGGAATGAGTTTCTTCTCCAGTTCTTTGGCTGCTGAATGTAACAGTTTTAGCTGAGTGGCTCCAAAGCTTCTGCTGCATGCAATGTGGATCTCAGAGGGCATTTCTCCTCTGGTCGCTTAAATCAGATAAGTTCTCTGGAAACAGCTTTCGTGAAACAGCCAGTCTCTTACAAGGCTGAAACTGTTGTTTGCAAAAAAAACCAGGGATGGATTGGTGAGACTAGATATAGGACCCTACTTACTTCAGATATGCTGAATTCTGTATTTACCTGCTTGTTTCATTCAGATTTTGCTGATGAAAGGAAGTATTTTCCATCCAGGAATTAAGGCTTTACTTTGCTGCAGCATCTTTTACTCATCTTCCCTAACCATCTCTAACAGCTGGGTTTCCCATCAAAACCTAATTTTGTATTTTCATGTCCTTTTACTGGACACTATGCTGCTAAGCCTTGGTATAGCATGAGCTGAAGTGCTTTTTTTCTCTTATTTTAATTTTCCCCCTTGTCCAAATAGCATGTTTCTCACTCATTGTTTCCTCAGTACTGTTTTTGACACAACAAATGCAGATCTATAGGTAAAGCAGATGTCTGTGTGGTACAACATCTTTAATTTCTTGCTATCGGATGTATTTTTTCAATCTGAATAAGAACTTAAGCTCCTAACAGATAATAATATCTTTCCTCCTAACAGATAATAACTTTCCTCCTAACTGAGGAAATTCTGTGAAATGCAGTTCACATTGCATTTGGGTCCTTGGTCTCACTCAGAAAGAATGGGACCTCAAGTTGTCACTCTGTCATAAAATGAGCAGTTGGTTAATATGTATTTTGCAGCAGAGCTCCTTCCTTTCCCAAGAAAATTTTCTAAACAGAAGTTTCATTGAAACCTGTTCATGACCAGAAAAATACCTGGTGTCTAATAACTCAAAACTTCCCATGGAATGGAATAGAAAGATTTCTGTGGAATAATTCAGAACTGCTTCTACTGATAAGGTCTTTAGCCAAGACAGCCAGCAGGTCCTTTGGATATGTCTTCACTGCTGCTTTCCAGAGAAAGCACTACAGAAGAAGGATTTATTCCCCGGAATAAAAGGCTAGCACAGAAAAGCAGAGTCCACGGGCATCATCAGAAGCTTGGTATATCTAAGCCCACAGCTTCACCACCTTGGCAGGCATGTGAGGGGAATAAACATGATACCAGCCTGCTGTTAGTCAGCAGAACTTCTTGGCATAAGAACATCAAGCAGGAGATCCAGAGCCTTCTCTGTCTGATACCTGTCATTAGCCAGGACACATGCACAAAGATTCTTGCTTCCCTACTTCAGAACTGCCCAGACAGATGTGAAGGTCAAAGGAAGGATGTGGCAGTCGTGTGGCATGCCCCCACTCTGTGTGCATTAAAAGGCTTATTCTATAGGGATGAGAAAAAATGGGAAATTAAATTTATGCCTTTTTTCTTTCTATCAGGTGCCAAGAGCTGTTTTAGCTGCAACAGAGACACTCTAGAGAAAGGGGCTGACAGGCAGAAGGAGGGAAGTAGGAGCAGTAGAACTAGACAAGATTAACCAATAGGGAATGGGTGAAGAAATCAAAAGTGGAAGGTCAGCAAATCAGGAAAAAGAAAGGGGAGAAAGTATAAAGCACACGGAAATAACTGAAACAATTTAAAGGTAGTTGCAAAAATAAGGAGGAGAGAAAACATTCACTGTGCAGACATTGAACAGAAGGCGGCCATAAAGGTTATCAATTCCAGCCTCTAAATACTACAGACAACAATGAAATAGACTTTAATTGAAAAATATCCATAACTTCTGCTTCAATCCCCATTCCCATTCTAAGTCAGAAAACACTGAAACCTCACAACATTTGATGCAAAAGAGAAAATTCTGCAGTGATTATAACATGTCCAGCCAAGACAATGGGAAGGATGAAGGGCTTTGGGAAGGACTCAGACTCTTGCTGTTGCATGCAGGTTGGCACGTTCTGATACTTCTTGAGAGTGGTACAGTCTCAACATGGCTACAGAGGAAGACCAGGGGGGCAGTCACCCTAAACAATCCTTGCTCTTCAGTCCAGAAGAAAAATCTTTCCCAATGCCACATACAATCAATGCTTTTAATTCGAGACACATCAGTCAGGCAGCACCACTAGGAGAACCAGCAAAACCCACCTACTATTCTGTCTTTAGCCTTGGATAATTTCTTGTTTGGGTAATTTAATGCTTCAAAGGAAGATCAATTTGCCCTCTCCCCACTCCTCATTCCTCCCATCGTTACATACACATCTGAGAGAATAAAGAACTGGCAAATGAAGGGACTTCCTTCTTTAACCCAATAGTGGTCAGTGGGAGCTCTGAAGCATGAAATTAATTAATTAAAATATAAATGCAGTGTAATTCCTTCTATGAACTCAGCAAGCTCTACTTTTTAATTATTTAAGTTCCTTGCCCTTGTTATCCTGTATGGAAGACCAGAACTTCATTCCTTTGAAGTTTAGAAACCTTCTCCTGATTTCCCAGCTAATTTATACTCATCTGATCTTCTAGCAGTGCCTTGCTTCAGCTGAAACAATTCTCCATCCTGGTATTTACAAAGAGCGCATTTATGAAGAAAAACCGCACTCTTTCTCATCTTTCTTTTGCAAGTCTAACCGAGCCTCCCACACACACTTTCTAAAGGTCTGTCACTTCCCCTCATCATCCTCACAACTCTTTTCTATATGTCACTTTCCCTTTTTCGATCAGAAGTGACCCAAATCGGCCGCAATATTTTAAGTGAGGCCTCCTCAGTCCCTCATATCAGTATACTACTAAAATACTTCCCTTTCTGAAAATACCCTTGCCTGATATATCCCAGAATCACATTAATCCTTTTCAAGGCAATGTCATATTCCAGCAAAAAGGCAAAGAAAATGTGAAGCAGAAAAGGGAGATGCTGAAAAGAAAAAATGAAAGCATCCAGAGGAACAACAGACAATTCTGGAGGGAGAAAAAAAACCCCAGCTGCCCTGCAAACGTAAAGACATAATCAGCTTTGTAGAAAAGGTAATTCAAAGGAATAATGGAAAGTCAGAAAGCTGAGGCAAGGCACATCTGTACAAAATCACAGCGCGCTAGCTTTGCACGACCTCTCAGCTTCATGCCAAGTCTCTGACACTGCTTGCTAATGTCAGCATTTCGGCAAAAGCAGGACTGACAGCGTCACACTGGCGAGGGGGAACCTGAGTGCAAGGAAGGCGGGGTGGTTGGATCGGTCTCGTGAGTCCCGGACAGGCCCTCTGCAGCAGAACTCGAGGATTGTCTCTCCAGGGTGCAGTGCTTTTTGCCCAGTAATTTAAGAATTAGCACTCTCTGTGTGCTTGGGTGTGCATGTGTGTGTGTTGGATATGTATGTGTTTGACATACAAAACCTACCGTGTCTTTTTGGAGCCCTAAAATTTTAAAGCTAATATTTTTTAATAAAAATATTTCACTGTCCCATAGACATGCAAATATTGTCCTTTAACCTGCTAAAGAATATAATGGAAGATCTTGGAGTGCTTTAAGAATATTAATGAGATGTTACAATAATCCCCAGTCAGTGTATGCTTATGCATTTTCTGTGTATTCCACAAGGAGATGAAGTAAGTCCTGCACTAAGTTGCCTCACTACTTTCTGTAGTGAAATGTGATTATGCTTTTTCTTTCAGTTATTTTTTTGAAGCAGAACTTCAACATTGAAGCATTTTGCAGAACTTTAAGACAGAAGGTGGAGGAATAGATAAAGCTCTACATTTTGCTGCTATACAGTAAAGTTGATGGGTTTTGCCTTGTAAAAAGACAAATATATAAATAAAAACCAACGAATATTCTCATGAGTGGGTTGTAGAGCAGCACCTTTGTTTCTGCCAGTGCAGAAGGAAACTTAACTTGCAGCAGACACCCGATACGTCAATTCATTTCCATTGTATTGGCAAGAAGGAACACACACAAGACAGATTTATCAAGCTATCTGATAGTCTAAGAGCCAAGAATTCTTCTTCCAGCTCTCTCCTCTCCTCTCCTCTCCTCTCTGCTTTCCTCCATACACACTTGCACAAATAAAGGCAAATCTGCCACTCTTGCAAGCATAACACTGTGAAGTTCTGCAGCTTTATTGTGGGTGTTTATCATAAAGCATCCTTATCTGTTATCTGCTTATAGAAAAGGCTTTGGCATGTTATTTCAGAGTAATAGCCGAGAGCGAGTTAAATTGCATTAACCTTTAAAGCTGGCATTAATGGGCAACCGTGTCAGGAGACTATATTACTGTACAATTTCTTTTTCTTATTCTTATGCTGACTCTGTGTCTAGAGATGGGTTGTTGGGGTTTTTTTGGTTTTTTTTTTTTCTGTGAGTGCCAGCCTTGCATCACAGACTTTGAGCTCTGAGCACAGCATTTGTGCTCTAGGAAAGCACTCAGCTGGAAGAAATGTAGGACTGGCTTTTCCTCAGCGCTGACAGACAGCAGGAGAGAAGCAGGTTCTTGTGGCAGAGGCTGTACATCTTGTCCTTTGTCACAAGCAACTGGTGCTTTGGTACATGCTCCGTACCCATGTCTTATTCCCACAAGGTGAGTTCAGGGCTTAGGCTTCACTCCGAGCCTAAAGCTGGTAGGTTAGGACTTGTTACTGGACATACCAGTGAGAGAGAAGTCCTCTCTTATCACTCCAGAAGCCTGTCAGACAATCACCGGGATAGAGAGATCTTAGAATCGAGATTTTTAGATGTGGGGGCTAAAATGCATGAGCTGTACTCTGTACTCTGTTGCTCTGACATGGAAGACTTCTGCAAGGTATTCCAAGTGTGCAAACCCAATTTAACAGCCGCTTTCCATGAACAGGGACAGCTGGAGCTACTCCAGATCTATTATGGTGTAAATGGAACTGGAACGTGGCCTACCACTTATCAGATATTCTCCTCTATGTATTAATTATACATGTAAAAGTCCTGTATTTAGGAATAATCGCAATAATTTATCACTTTCAGAGAACTGTAATTGCAAACACAACATAACCATTCATCAGCTGTTTCAGATGGAAAGGAGTAGGCTGAGAGAAGGCAGCAGCCTCTTTGATCACATTTTGATTGGGAAGTCTCTTCATTACAGGTTTGGTTTGTGAACCCTCCTCCCCCTCATAACTCTTCAAGTCTTCTTCACAAGCTGTATATTCAAAGAATACCTGTGCTTGACTCACCTCTCATCACAATCTCTCATTAGCTTTTGAAGGAGAGGTAGCATGAGAGTGCTGTAAAAAGGACACAGTGTCCCCACATTTCTGAAAATGCAAAATGGACAAAAAAATGCAGTGATCCGTAAATATTTCATAAATTGGGAGCCATCAGATTTGGCATTTGGCAAGCCTATTTTACCAAAAATACCTGTCTTTGGGAAAGGGGTAAAGGGTCAGAGACAGTTTTAATTCCTCTCAGGAAAAGTCCTGGTAAGAGCAACACTCCTACACCCGAGACATCTGCATAAGCGACATGCCTGGGGTCGTGCTGTAGAGGCGTGAGACTTGGCTGCCAAGGAGATGAGTACAACAGGAGAGCCTAAATAGAAGAGAATATGTTTTATTTTGGAGAGCTGTTGCAATAAAGGTGCATGTTAAATACGGAGCCGCTAGAGTTTCTTGCCAAAAGCTAACATTAATTGTTTAAATTAACACTGCAATTAACATGCAACTAAAATAAATACTTACTTTTTTCTTTTCCTTGTTTCTTAAAAGAAATCCATAACTGATTGCTTCACAAGCCTTTCCTGGGAGCACACGTGCTGTGCTGCCCTTTAAAACGGAGCTGTGCAGCCTCTTCTCCCTGGCTGATCCATGAGGTTGGGCACTGCCAGCTGGGGAGGCTTCTACACCTTCAGGTGCACCTCAATTCGTGCTTTCTCATGAACATTTCTTTTTGGTCACTGGGGCTGTGCACAGTGCCATCTTTTTAGCCGTGTCCTCAGAGATGCCTGTCACAGCCCCTGTGTAGGTAATCATGTTCCCTCCTCGCAAGTCATGGGGATTTACCCTCACAGTGCAATTCTGCAAGATGGGCATCAGCAAGGTGGGAGCTTGCACATCATTTAGGGCTGGGCTGGTCCTGTGAAGTTTTGAGCAGCTTCCTAGGTGGTAGAACACACACCACCTGGTCTGGCCCAGTTTTGCCTGCATGTATCAATACGTGGCCCTAAAGGAGCTGACCAAAAGCCCTTACTTTTCTATTTCAAACTGCAGAAGTTCATCCTACTAGTCACAGAGGTGCCAGCTACAAGCCCCAGGGTGTCAGGCAAAAGGATGTGCACGTGTACTTGTACAGCAGTAGGGCCCTGATCTGAAGGGGAATGATTCTGGGCCTGCAGCTCTACAGCGGGTTTGAAACAATGCCTTGCATGCGAAACTGTAATAAGGATGTGTCTCTCTCCCTGCAGAAAATAAAGGAAAAAAATGACAATCATTGGTAGAAATGGTGTTGATTTTTCTTAATGATAGATGAAATGAATATTTCAATGAGAATGATGGATGCCACCAGTCAGAGTTCTTCTTGCTACAGCAGCCAGTGCCTCTTTATGTACTCGTCTCATGAAAGTGTCAGTGATATTTTAAAAGGAAAAAAAAAGAAATATGCTAAAATTAAAATAGAGAAGAAAAAGTCATTTCACACATTTAATGGCATAATGAAGTCTTTTTAATGTAATTTTCTTTACTCTTCTGATTACATATTCACAAAGAGGATCTTCACTTCCATCTTTATTAGGCACTGTGTTTGTCATCATTATGGGTTAAGTATTTTCATAAACATTTGATGAATATTAACCATTTAAAATAAAAACTAACAGTTTATTCTCACTGCAATGACTACTGCACATGGAGATATTAATATTAGAGCAAGTCATATGAAATTACACACAGCCCTGTCCCTGTGTTCAGGGAAGCAGTGCAGAGGCAGGGAGGGGAGAGACTGTCAACCTAGCGAAATGCAGAGGGGCTTGCAAAGCTGGATCCTAGCTAGAGCTTTTGGCAGGAACTGACAGTGAGCCCAAAAGACTACTGAATTGCCCCATGAGAGACTTGGTGTTCTTGGATCCTTTCCACAAACATGAAAATAACAGGTTGTTTCCCTGCTCCTTTCCTAACATGACTGCACTCATCTCTTCCTTGTGCTTGCAAGGGGCTAATCCAGCCCAGGCTTTAGAGTAACAACCTGGTTCATTTATATGTTGTCTCTAGCTGGTGCAAATGTCCTAACAAACACAATTTTAAATGTGGTCTGTTCTCTACAGCAGGGAAATGGCTTCCTAAAACAAACAGTTATAGAGCCAAGTGCTGCAGAAAGAGGAGGAATAAACACCACAAAAGAAGGTCCAGCAAAAAAAAGTTGCCTGGAGTTGGGTAAAACCATAATCTGGTTAATCTGGTTTTAAACACAGCAGAAAAATGCAGACATAACATTTTTTGTCAATACAATAACCACACTAGTTAAAATGAAATTATAGCTATGTTTCATTTTGATCCTTTATTTTTATTAAGGAAGTTTATTTCTCAATGACAGTAATTTTTCAAAAGGAAAACAATTATGTGTACTATTTAAACGTTGTCTAAGCTCTTTCTTCCATCCTGGTTCTCTTTCGTTTGTTCCATTTTCCTTCCCCCAATCAATAAAATAAAAACATCAGTGATGACATCCTAATTTCAAGGCATCACATGAAAGCTCATTTCTAACAGAAGGCTACTGTAGCACAAAATACCTGACCTGTTTCATGTGACCTGTTCCTTTGCTTACTCAGAGGAAACAGGAGGCAGCTGATACCCTGGGGCTCTCCCCACCTGTAAACCAATTTTAGACAGCAGGCCTTGCCTCACTCCTCCCCAAGAGTGCCAACTTGTCCTGAGAGTAAGAAGCCACAGAGCAGTTGTTGGGGATTTTTTAAGAAAAATAAATATGCAAAAGGTGAGAGAAAAGGTCCACATGTGCATCTTAGAGCGCCTCTTCCCACCTCCCCAAAGTGCAGAGCAATATTACCAGTGCTGACAAATGGTATTAGAAGGGCTGATGCAGGAAGGAGCAGAGGGTTACTCTTTGTTGCCTACCCAACCATAAACTGGGTCACTTTAATTAAATCCTGTAGATAGGGGATCCAGAGCAGAAGTGTAAAGAGCCCGAAGGCCCAATTCAAAAGATCCCAACTCGTCGCTGACTGGAGAGGGTTAACAGAAGAATTACTGGTGGATGTTTAATTAGGATTTGTGGGATGGGGATTGAGCATTAGACTGGGGTTTGTTTAGGGCTCATGTGTGCTCAAGCACCGAGGTAATTTCACATTGTGCGTCGCTGCGTCCTTCGCAGAGCTCAGCCAGTGCTGTGCAGGAGCTGGAGTAAAAGCTCCACCTGGAGACAGCCAGAGCTTCCCTGCTTCCCTGCGTGCTTGCAGCGGATGCTGCTGGTGAGGATTTTCTGGGAGAGCAGCAGGGCAAGGAGCCCTCATCCCCAGAATTAGCTTCTCGCTCGCTCCCAGGCTGCAGCCCTGGCACTTCCCTTCCTTCCAGCACTTCATGCCTCTAATTCCCCGGGTCCCATGAGGAGCCAGGCATGTGCTGTGTGCGAACAGTAATTGCGGGCCTGCAGCAGGGATAGAAGGAAAGCTTGAGTCAAAGCCTCCTGCCCCTCCCTGGCCACCATTAATGGGAGAGGGCTGGTGCCTTAGAGCTACATTTGAATCTGGACCACGGGCAGCCTCACTGCCGGGATTGGGCAGCCACCCCCTTGTTCAGTGAGCCTTTCCAGCAGGCTGAAACCTGCTAGGAGCCAAAGAGATGCTGTCTCCAAGCAGAGGATCTCATCCTTCCCTGCAGTCACAGGAGTGGCTTTTCTGAGAAACCTCTTTGGTTTGAGGCTCCTTTTCAAACCCCTCTGTCTAATTTGCATCATTTTACAACTGACTGCTTTCCCAAGAATGCTGCTGAGGTCACTGGTACAGGAGGACAAACAAGGAGGCAAGATGTAGCTCCTGGGAACAACTCACCCCTCCTTCTCTGTGACGGGTTTTGGAATCCTGATCTGAACAGAAGTTTGCAGCTTGGTGTAATGATTTGGTGCCAGGACTGAGGTGTAAACTGGTATTAAGCCTCAGGGTTCTGGGTCCTATGAAACAAATGGATCCTCTTTTTCCCTGGCTAGTGACTTAAAGGCACAGAGATGCTCCCAGTAACTGGAACTCAGCTGTCTATGTTACCAAATCGCTGGTGTGGCCCCTGGCATGGTTTTGGCCCAGTCCAGGCAGCAGCATCCCAAAAGACTCCTGGGCACAGTCTATGATTTAACATCGGCCAGGGATCCTTTCCATAGGCAGTTTGTACACAGTCTCCTCAGTCTGGAGGGAAGGAGAACTTTGTTGCATGGAAGCAGAATACTGCAGGCCAAGCAGCATCAGGGAATGTTTCTGGAAACATATCTAATCCCCTGGTAAAAAAGTAAGTTTATTCACCAAAAGTCTGGTCAGAACCACTCAAAAGAGAGAAGGAAAATCCCCTTCTGAGGCAGGGTGTCCTCAGCTGTGCTGAGCCTTATAAAGGTATGGGATCCTCTCTTGGACTCGGATAAGGCCTTTCAGCAGGTAGGGAATAACCAGATCTAGTTCAGCTTAGCAGCAGAACAAGAAAATCTTAGCTATGGGAGAAAAAGTCTTCTATGCTGTTAGTGGGTGTTGTAAAGCCTGGGTGGCAAGAACAGAGGTGACAAGGGAAGCATTCAGTTATGGCATGCATGCCCATTTCTGAGAAGCAAGGTTCAGTATCATTAAATAATCTTAAACCAGACTGGCTTGTTAATAGTGGAAACCAAGCTCTTGCATGTTATTAGTTAGCAGATGGTGTACAAATGTGATGTCAGGAACCAATCTAGTATGACCCACGGCAAGAAGGAGAATGATTAAACAGGGAAATGAAACAGAGGTGAGAAATGCCACAAAAGAGTCAGCACAGAGGGACTCACATCCTTAGCAGCACTGGAGGAAAAGACCGCAGGAACAAGCTTTGCCAAGAAAAAAAAATCAAGAAGTGAGTCTGTAAACAGAGCTGATCATGGGGGATAAAGATGAAATGGAAGCAGACTTTTTTACTATCTCAATCAGGGAGAAAAAAGTGACAAGAACTGACTGAGACGCTGAAAAGTGAGTGATATGCTATTGCCAAGAATAATGCTCAAAACACTGTAACAGCTGATAGAGGTACTGAGCATCGTGAACCCAGGCAGAGTAAGACTTCAGAGACATCTCTCGGTTAAAGTGAAAAAACAACCAACAAGCTCACCAAAAGCCAGGAGCAGCAGAAAAGAGAGCAGATGTTCGTGCTGAGAGCACCAGCCTCCACAGGCAACTTCAGAGACTGCCATCAGTGACTCCCGGTGAAAAAGCAGGTGAGCCTCAGCCCTGGAATACAAATGCAGGAGAGCCTGTCCTTACCCCAGCATACTCACAGTGAGCCCTCACCTTTCTTTATTCTTACCTGGGATAAATTCTGTCCCTTAAGGACTAACCCAGAAGGGCCAAAAAAATCCCTTCCACTTCCTGAGCCCTCACACCTGTGCAAGATCCAGGGTGTTTTGCCCTCCTCTGCTTTCCTGCTGTTTCTCTGTACTGGTATCCTCATTTCCAACAATGTTGCTCAGACTCTACCCAAAAGGTTCTAGGTTTGTACTTGAAAAAAACTGTATCAGACTCCTCCCAGAGAGAATAACAGGTAATTTTCTTTTTCCAAGGAACTTGAAGCTCTTTTCTTATTCTACACTTAAGGTTCAGCCTCCACCTTTTGCTGGCCCATATAACCTGCTTGTACAGCAGGCTTCAGGCAGAAGCCTTTTAACCTGGTGTGATAAGGGCATCTTCTGCTTCAGTCCCTTCAGGCAGCTGGATAGGAGGACAAACCATCTCCATCAGACCTTCACCATGAAACTTGAAGATACTCAAGTCATGCCCAAGAAAGCTCAGGTATCTGTATCAGTGTGCAGCCATGTAGAGAGGCACTTTTGGGAAACTGGCCCTGGCTAGCTAACCATGTTTGCAACGCAGTACCCAGGAGACCTGCTATCTTCCAGAATTGCCTGGCTCAGCTTTGCCTTGGGTGTCTCTTCAGGATTCATTGGTGTGTCACACAAACACACTTGCAGTAGAAGGGTCTCAAATGATTTACAGTCTCCAGCAACCCAGCACAAGGCTTAGCACAGACCCTGGGAGGAGGTTCCTCTGCTGATGGTGGGTGTATTTTTATTTATTCCTTTATGCATATATACATTGCTGTGCATAATTAATGCTTCCACAGTGTATTTTGACCTTGCCCGTGACTTTTATTTTCCCCACTGCATCTCAGCATCTCTCTTGCCTTAGCATGTGCCAGTTTATTTCTTATTTTTCTCCTCACAGTCAACCATCCTTTCTCCCCATCTCTCTCCCCCTTCAGTTTAGACCACTGTCCTACCTCTCTACAATCCTCCCCTCTCTCTCTTTCCTCCCTCACTCCATCTCCCTTCCTCCCCTCCTTCTTTCCTCTCTCCCTCCTTCCCTCCTTCCTCAGCATCGGCCACCCGCCCCACCTCCCTCTCCCTCTCCTGTCAGAAAAGCAGTTTATCGGCAGTTGCAGTCTCATCTATCAGTCCAATTCATCTTTCCCTGCAGCCTTTGGGGGGAGAGCAAGAGGAAAAACCACAAGCTGCCTTCCTAAGGAAACCAGTGGCAGCCACAGGCATTAATATGAGAAGCTTGGGAAGGTGTCGTTTTTCACTCAAGCTGACATTTAAGCTGTTTCATAAATATGAAATCAAACCAAGGGCCCAGATGGGCCTCCACCCCCTCCTCTTTTGACTAAGAGCGGTTGTGATACTCTCTTCACCAGCTTAAAAAAAGGGGATGACAGGAGCAAATCCCTGGGGGATGAAGGATGGAAGGAGCGACTGTTCTCAGTGATGGCACCTGTGCTGTTTACACTAGTTTTAGCAAAGAGCCACCAACCAGTACAGGAGAGCCATCAGTCACTATTGGTAGTGGCAGGTGGGATTTCCCTCTGAGTGCACAAGGCAATGGGGTGGATATTTCTCCAGCTATTCCCACAAGGGATAGTAGTTCTCTTTCCATCAACAGCTCTCTTATCACCATAACTGCTTCACACATATGCAGAGCCTGATTTCATGAGAGAATCTCTGGTTTCGGTCCTGTTAGAAATCTGGCCTGCTTATACCACCCCAGTCCCTGTGCAGCCTGTTGCGCCATCACAGGTGTGCAACACTTCGACCACAGCACATCCCAGCGAACCAGTACAGATTTTAGGATAATTTACTGGACCAGCTGGAAGGGCTGCAACCTCACCCTTCTTTCCACTCCCATTAGAAAGGAATTCTTTTCACAGCTGGGATGAGGAAGAGCTGTTACAGGTATATGATCACAGATACCAGGAGCAAGGAAAAGAATGTAAATCCTGCTGCCTCTTTCTCATGGTATGTATGATAAGGAGGGTCTCTGAGTTTGTCTGTGGTCTCTGTTTTGTTTTTCCACCCTGCTGGCACTGCTTCACCCCTCTGTCCCTGCAAATCTTTACTGTACTTGCAGGCAAGGGGAGACAGCCACAGCCCCAGGAGAGCAGACATGGATTTGACACCTTTATATATGCTGGTAGATATCACTGGCAGTGATACAGCTCCTTGGGACCCAGGCATTAATTACACATACCCTGAAATTGCCTGCCAGCCTATCCAGAGTGTGATAGGAGAAAATGACCTTCTGGGGCTCTGAGCTCTGCCTCTTGGTTTTGCCATGTCATATGGGCTCATCCCTCATCACAGGGTGCTCACAGCACCTCACACTGCCTGCCCCTACTGTAACCCTTGAAAAACTCTGGCCAGTCTACTCTCCTCTGATGAACCAAAACCACCTAATTCCCAGGACAAGTTTAGCTGACCACTTTTGTGAGAACCACTAGCTTTAATTAAAGTAGCTTTTCTCCTTCCCTTGTGTATGACCCAATTAAGTGTTTACAGAGAGTAATTGTGCCCTCCCCCACGTCTCCATTTGTGTAGACTGAACAGGGCAGGCTCATTTCCTCTGGTATGGTGGGCTTGCTGTTTCCCTGATCATATAGGTTTTCCATATTGGCATTTGCTCCAGTTTTAACTCCTTCTTGCAAACAATTGACAAGAATAACTCTGACTGTTCCAGGTGATATCTACACCTCCTTCATACAACCACCACGGAACTCCACTGTGTCTGGCATGTGCTCCTTCCATGGAACAGATCCTCACACTCAACTTGTGAGCTCATAGTTGAGCTGTGATCGACTGATACAAACCAGCCTGTCTTCTGTTCATCTTGTTCATCTTGTTCGGTGATCCTAAGCATCACTGATGCTGCCTGTTAATCCACCCCTAATTTTAGGCCAAAAGTTATCATTTAAAACAATTTTCCCAAGACCAAGGCTTATGAACTTGCCTAGCAACGTCCTTCCAGCAGAGCTGCCTCCTTCCCCTCTTACACCAATACCTTACTCACCTCACAACTCTTGTACTAATCCTCATCTTCTCTCATTTAACTAATAATTTCCCAGGTGGCACCAAACCAAATTTTAATGAAGTACAGATAGAGAAGATCTACTACTTTTCCCTTGTCTAGAACATCAGTTACCTTATCAAAGACAGATATCGAGTTAGTCTGGCACAATCTCTTTTTGATAATGGCATATTGCACTATATCCCATTTTCTATTCCATGTCTTCAATTATTCTTTCTGACATAATTTGCTCGGAATCCATCTATGCCCTTGAGGCCAAAATAACAAGTCCATGGCTGCCTAGATTGCTCTCTCTCACTTTCTTAAATATGGGTACCACATTTGCTATTATCCTGGCAGAGGAACCCCCAGTGATTGGACAGATTTATTAAAAATCCCATCTACCAGACCTGCAATTTCACGGGCCTGGGTTTTTAGCATCTGGGGAGGGTGGTTTCCTGACCTCCCTAGTTTGAGCACAGTGAGCTCTCTGAATTGCTCCCATCTTGCATGCAATCACTGCCCTTTCAACACATTTATTCCCATTAGTCCATCTGACTTTGCCCCCACACTCTATATCCCTGCTCTTAGGGGCAAAGTAGCCCTATAGTTTAGAACTGAAATTTTTTGTCACTACATGCAGAGGTTCCAGTTCTTTTTTTTTCCATTTGTAGTCTTAAGGATCCTTCTGTTGTTTTATTTCCTTTGCAGAAACTAACTCAGTTTGACTTCTAGCAATTCTCACTTCATCCCTGCACTTTCTGACCTCCCAATACATACCTTTCTTTGTTACTTAATCCCCTTTCCGAGGCTGCCTTGATGTGCAGGTGGCCTAGGTGGTTATCAAGTGCAGCAGGCTGCTGGGGGGGAATAAAAGGTCCATAGACCTATGGCTTTCTTGGCTTATGCCAAGCTCTGGAGAGCTGGCCTTGCTGTGACTGCCAACACTAACAGGGGCAGGGCAGCTGCCACTGCTGCAGGAATATGTCCCTTAAACACTGGGAACTGCTGCTTCTACCCTCTGCTCCTCTGGATGGCAGTCACAGAAGAAATTTGGACCTTTCTCTCCGATCCCACTCCCAGTCTTGATTCTTTGCTTCCTCTCCCAGAGGCAGGAATCCCCCTTTCACACCTGCAAAGCAGTGGTCTGAGAAGCACAGATGGGTGTCTGCTTTGTGTTCAGAGTAGATACAGGGCACTTTCATAGCTCCTTTGGAGGTAGAGGGAAATAGACCCAGACCAGCATCTTGAGATGACAGTGACTGAGTGATTGACATGTTTGAGGGAGAGAGGAAGGCTCCTTTCTCTAAGTACAGTTGCCTTAAAATACTCACAACTCCTTTGCAGCCTCACAGCTCTTCTTGTCTTCACTCACCTCACATCTGCTCTGCAGTGCCACCACAAATGATTTCTTTGATCTTTGTATTTAGGGATGGCAGCATTCAGAAATTTGTTAATACTCTAGACAACGTGCTGCTTCTGCCCTCCTCTGTTCTTTCTAGGTTGTCTGCTTGTGGCTGAGACATTTTTAAAGTTAAGGTTTTAAAAATAGTTGCTCATTCATCTCCTCCAGGTTTACTCTCTTTTCCTAGGATGCAAATTACAAATCATTTTGCAGTACCCACTGAAATATATTATGCTGCTGGTCCTCCTCCTTTAAAGTCTCTAAGTTCCCAAGTCTTACCAATTTCTTTGCTTGCAAAAAAAAAATGCCCTTTAGAAATAAAAGGGAACTCACCTTCATGATTCATTCTTATTTATCCAGCCCCTCAGTTTGAACTAAAACATATAGCTGTAGGACTTGAAGGGACCTTGAGAGTTCATACAGTCCATCTCTGCCCCAAGCAATGATCAGCTGTCCAGACCTCCATCACTTGTGACAGGCGTGCGTTTAACCTACTCTTTTAAACCTCCACTGGCAGACTCCATAACCTCCCCAAGCAATCTGTTCCTTGCATTACTTTCCCCTCACCTCAAAAGTGCTCCCCAATGTCTCATCTGCAATTTAAGGCCATTATTACTTGTCCTCTCTGCCATGGATACAAAGAAAAGGTTATTGTCTTCATGGCAGCTTCCTCCTTCCTCACAAACCCTCTGAGACCTTTCTTCCCAGGCTAAGCAGATCCTAGCTCATTCAATCTTTCCTCACTATTTGTGGTTTCTAAATCTCTGAGAATTCTTTGTTTTATTTTCTGGACTAAGTCTGGGAAACCCACATTTTTCTTAAAATGTAACATCCAAAACTTGATGCAGTTGAGTCTAAAGGATTACTTCACGTATCTTACACATGATGCTCCTGTTTATATATCCCAGCATGTGTTTGCTTTCTCTGCAACAGGTGATTTACTATTATTGACTCACAGGCAGTTTGTGATCCTTTTTAACCCTCTATCCTTTGTAACCCTTCTCAGCAGAACTACACCCAGCTGTCTCCATGCTGTGCTGGTACAATTGATTGCTTCTCACCACCTTGTACTCATCTTCATTGATTTGCATCTCTTTTTTTTTTTTTTTTAGATTATTTCTCCAATCCATCTAGGAAATTTTGAATTTGAATCCCGTTTCCTCTACATTGCATATGATTTTCAACTGGATATTTATTCTACCATTTATTAAGGGCATGTCTTATTCCATAACCTAAGTCATTAGAGACCATGGTGCTCACCTTGATGCCTCCTTCTAGTCAGCCAGTGAGTCACTGATAACTGTTTTACAAGTGCAGTTTTCCAAACTGTTTGGAATCCATATCATAGTAATTTTATCCAGGCTGCATTGCTCTAGCCTGCTAATGGAAGTCTCACATGAGACAGTGTCAAAACCTAACAAGTCAAGGTTCTTCGTCGTTATCTGCAAGGCTTGTTACCTGTCAGAGTAGGAAATCAGGTTGGCTTTATGCAATTTGTTCCTGACAAAATCAAATTGCCTGTTATTTACCATGTTGCTATCCAACTCATGATCAATCTATTGTTAGGTCCCACATAAAGCTCTCCTGTAAAATTCTCTCTGCTAACTGAAATCAAGGCTACAATAGCAGCACTTTTGATGAGGCTCAGTGATTATTTGGTGATGAAGTCTTTTAGCTATCACATTCAAGAATAACCAGGCCCTATTTTTATTAATAGCACTTATTTTACAATCTAGATTTTGGAAAATACAGCCTTCTAAGCTGAGTCAATTCCCAGTTATATTCCTCTTTCTTACACGTTGAAGTGCTTCATGATCCCATGGGCTAGAGCACACATCCAGGGGTAACATTTTTTCAGTTCCTTCCGAATGTGATTTCAACCTAAGCCTTTAGCTTTGTGTAGTGGTTTTAGTTCACCTCTTTATCTTTTGTGAGATAGGAGATTTGGAGGAATGCAAAACAGGCTCAAACTTAAAGAAAATGAAAAGTTCATTAACAGAATTAAAAGAGAAAAGAAAATAATAAGAAAATCAAAGCAAAATCCCTCTTTTTACTCACACCCCCCTCCTCCTTTCTTCTTCCCTAAATCAGCACAAAGGATAACATCACATAATTCTTAGTCAATATTCACAATTTTAAGAATCTTTCTATCGAGTAAGGAGAAAAAAAGGTTTCCTTTGCAATCCATGGTCTTCCAAAACCGTATCAGCCCCAGTACAACAGCCCCCGCCCGGGAATAAAGCTGTTACCGGGAAAACACCTCTCCCATGGATATGGGATCACATGGGCCACAACATGGGGTAGTCCTTTTTTAAGGGTGAACAGTTTCTAGCTTAAAGCAGCAACTCACTTCTCCACAGAAAATCTTAAAAGTTTCTTATATCTCTACACATTACAGATTCTCACACTTCTAGGCACTTTGTATGATTCTCTTTTGCACATAGGCTGCATCCAAAACTCTTCATTACCCCCCCATGTCTTTTAAATGGATTAAAGAGAAAAACAGTTTGGAGTATTACAGATTTTACCACGGTTTGCAGAAGGCAGTTTTAAGCTTTCGCGCTGCAAGCGTGACCACGCCCCTCTTTCTTCCTCGTCCACCATTTCTCGGTTTCACTTTCTCTTTCTTTCTTTCTGACTTTGAAAAATGCCATGATGAAGAGTAGTCTCCATCATTCAGGCTTTATGATGAAGAAAGCCCCATTCACCTTTGTGCTGCTGGCTTCTTGATGTTAGTCTTTCAGCCCCTCGGTCTCGGCTCGGAACCCCGCAGCCACGTGGAGGGGGGAGGGGGCAGTTCTCAGGAGCCCTGGCTGGATATTGCAGCTACTTGCAGTGAACACAGGTGTTTCTCAGCTGTCGAGCTCTGAGGAGATCGTCCCGCTGGCATCCCGGGGCCGTGTCCCCGGCACCGGGGGAGGGAAGAGGCTCGAGGCCGCTCCAAGGAGCGAAAACCTCGGCCACCATTTCCCCCCCCTCCTGCGGGACTGGCCAAACCCCAAAGAGAGAGAGAACTTCCTGTCCCTCCAGTCTTTATATATGGAAATTTCGAAAAGCGCCACTGGTCAAATGAGCTGTCCATCAGCTCAAGCTCAACCCATCACACTTTGCTACGATTTACCTGCCCATCACACCCTTAATGGGCATAATCCTACCTAACTTTATCCTTGTTTCTGTCTTTCCTGAAAACCATATGCACTTCAATACTTATGTCCCCGTCATGACTGTCACTCTAACACGTTTTTGAAATAACCAGTTAATAGCACGGGTATTTTGCTGTTTCTCATGTTCCTTGGATTAATGTTAAAGTACCTTGGCTGTTTCAGTCTAATCTTGCCCATTTTTCCAGCTAAATTGTGTACAAGTGTTCCCCAAACACTATTGCTAGTTTCACTACTGTTTCAATCAACATTTGTGCTCTCATTTTCTCTGCCTTTTTGTTTCATTCCTTGCTATGCATCCATCTATTTTTATAAACTCTTCTACCCATGTTGCTCTTTCTGTATTTTAAACAAAAAAACACAAGGACAAATATTATACAAGACTTTCCTGAACTTTCACTCTCTTTCCTAGACTAAAATCTCATTATTAATTGTGCTGTCTTGATGCCAGAAATCAGTCTCTCAGGCATACAGCAATAATCTCTCCCTGGAGGATGCCTATCCTGTTGGGAATGCCTCTCAGTGGTTAGGCTTTCTGAAAACCTTCCCAGTTATATCAGCCCTGTGATTCTTACTACCTCTGTGCACATGAGAAATCCCACTGCAGCTCACCTGAGCTTCACTCACTGATTTGAGCACATTCCTTAGCATGGCACAGGCATTTTTAACTTTCTCTGGTAGAATTCTGGCAGTAACACTTGTCCCACCATGAAGGACAGCCACTAGATTTTTTCTCAGGATGGTCTTTGGGTTCACAGATCTTCATTGTGGAATTCACCACTGTATGTAAAGGGAGCAATATACTTGTTAGGACAAAACAAGGCAAATGAGTCTTGGGCTGTGGCTGTGGCAGCACACACAACACCATACAAAGGCCAAATTTTCAAATGTAAGCAACAATCTGTGCCACAGCCCCGGAGGATGCCTTGCAGAAGCAGCCTGGACAGGAAGGCACAGAAGTTGCAGGGAAGTGTTCAGGGCAATGACTCAGCCACTTGTGACCCTCACTGTCATGCAGCAGATTGTTGCTCGGATGAAGGGGAAGGAGAGACAGGCATTCTAGAAAGTACAGAGCAAGGCAGGAGGAAGGTGAGGGCCTGGAGTGTCTCGGATGTATGAGGGGCTCTGTGCTATGGATCCTTTGCTATTCTGTCCCTGTAGCCTGCTCTGAGAGGTGCATGGACTGAGTAATTTATGCTGCTTCAGACAGAACTTGGAAAACAAACCAAGCCTTTGGGACTCATGGCAGTGTACTGTTCTCACTTGCTGATTCGTCTACTGTGGGTCTTCCTGTTTGCTCTCATTTTCCTCTGTGAATGATCCTTATCTTTCATGTATCTCCAAGTATGTCCATCTTTTTTCTCCTCTCCTCTCCTCTCCTCTCCTCTCCTCTTTTCCTTTTTTCTTCAGATTGACTGATTCTCTTGCTATTCTATCCTCTGCCTCTTTCTTTGTTACAACCTCTAGTGCAGAAATCTTGTTCTCCACTCCATTTCTCCTCCATCAGCCACAGCCAGTATGTTCCTCTCCATGTATCCTCACCAAGCCTGCACTCAGGATCCTTCCATACAACTGGGATCATAGATCTGGAACACTGCCATATAATCACATTTAACCCTTGTGGAGAAATCTTCACTGAATGGAAGAGAAACCCAGTGGCAGCAAAGAAACTGGTATGGAGAGGACTGTGATAATGTGGAAGGCAAAGCATGGAGCCATCTGAAGAGTTTCTTCAAAAGTATGGAGATTTAGTTATGTTCTTGAGAGAAAATTAAAAGAGAACTTTTCTCCTCAAAATCCTAGTCTTGCAGACTATTAGAAGAAAATATTAGTACAAGTCAGAGAAAAATGACTCAAGATCTCTTGAAATGTAGTTTAACCTATTGCACCTGGAACATTCCACCCATTAAAAAAAAAAAAAAAGAAGAACAGAGAGAGCATAGGAGAAATAACAGAGCAAGATAGGGCCTCAGAGACATGCTGTTAAAAAATTATATTTAGAATCTCTGAGTCTCCAAGGTACAGCAGACACAGAAGTCAATTATACTACCTCAAAGGGAGATTTCCGAATATCATACCCAATGGGAAATTACACAGACTTGACTTCCTACATCCTTGTATCTCCCATGATCTTTTCCATTTCACAAGGCAATTGTGAATCTCTGCCACTTGGAGTTGGCAGTTTTTGCATAGAAGGTGGGAGTATAAAAAATATTATCTGTGTACATGTCTAATCCAATTATGTAATAGACCTGAACAAAATTTAGGATCTCTATGCCAAAGGAATGTCTGCATTTTCACATTTGCCTTTGTTAAGGAAAAACAAAACAAAACAAACCTAGAAAGTCTCAATGAAAAATTGAGCATTTCAGGTCAATCAGAATGTTTTATATGTATCTTAACTTTCATGTTACATTATACTGTAGTTCCAAAGAGAAAATAGGAATCCAAGGAAGACATTATAAAAAAGACTAAATGAAACATTTCAACCTCCTGGAAGTGTTGATGTGTTTTCTGAGTGAAATTTCATCAAATGGGGCACATTTCTACAGACCCTGAAGCTTTCATAAAATCAGCCTTTACAAATGGAAAATCCTTATACTGAAAAAAAAAAAAAAGATACATCTCCTATTGAGATTCTAACCTTCATTGCTGGAAGTACAATCATTGTCACTTGTGTCACTAAACAGCCTTCTAGGAGTGAGTGGTAACAATCTCAGCAGTTCTCCGGTCAGACATTCAAGAGAGCACACTCAAATTCATGGGGTTTCACACTGGTGACCTGCAGACTGCTGCAGGTCCACGGCCTGTGTAAATTACCTACGAAGCACAGTGCCTTTTGCTAGGTTTGAACTTCCTATATGGGGTGAAATTTCTGCTGGAAATGTTTGGTTGTTTCTGATTTTTAAAAGCATGGCTGTTCTCAACATTTGTCTGCCTTGCAGGGCAGCAGAGGATGAAGAGTCACCGCACCGAGACTTGCCCTGCCACGGGAGCAGAGGAAAATGTACGGGCCAGCCTCTCAACAACCCCAGGGAAAGTCTCCTGTGAGGAAGAGGAAAGCTTTCTGAAGAAGAGAGATGATAACTTCATCGTCCTTTTGAAAGACGCTGTCTTCCTTCTCCAGGACAAGCTGGATCTGAAGCAATTCCTCTCTTTGGCTTTCCCAGGTAATCTCCACCGCATAACTGATGTTACTCTTCCCTTGTATTTCTGAAATTACTCTTCTCTGTTGTGCAATTACTCTCGCCTACATTTCTGGAAAGTGATAAACATGTTAATAAATGCAGCTCTCTGCCTATCAAACCTGAAAATCAGGAAAGCTGCAAGTTCAGAAGACCAAACAACAAATCCTTGCTGCTGCCACACAGCAGATGAAGGACTTTGAAATACAGCAGTTATATTAGATAGTTATCACCTGGGTGAAACATTTGAGATGTTTATGCATCAGATCTATCCTCCCTGCTCAGCAGATCGTGTACAACTTTGTAAATGTTCTCTAGGGATATAATCCACCGCTTTTGTCATTCTTGCTTCATTCAGTAGCAGTGAAGTCACATCCCTTATCTTCAAAGAGAGATGTTCCACTTCAGGTCAGAGGTGGTCTAGTATCAGTGAAGAGTGAATAGGACAAAAAATTGGTCACTATCTAGGAACTAATGAATGGACCAACAGAGAAATCACTGCATCTTGCACTTCACTGACCATTTTGGACTAGCTGAAGGATTAATTACAATATGGACAATGGGATTTGCCCAAGTAAATACAGGGACATGAGCTGTAGAAATTTGCATCTGGGGAAGTTATTCTGAGCTTCCCTTGTAAGTCAGTAAAGCTCTAATCAATATAACTAATGCTGTTTAGGGTGCAGTTCATCTCATCCTAAAATAAATACCTATGTTTTGTCTGCTGAGGCACTCTCCTCAGTATCCATTAACAATAATGGCACGCAGATGTCTAGCAGGGGTAAATCTAGGACATAGATACCCATTCCTAAGTGAGACAAGTCCTCCCCTGCATCCCTTTCCAAGCTATAAATGGGCCCTGGTAGGCAGCGAGGAACAGGCTTGCATTATCTGTGCACAATTTGTTGGGGAATTTGCTTCTATATCCTCTTGTAGCTAATGGTCTGTTCCATTAATTCTTAAGGTTAAGGTGACCTTGCAAAGCTAAATAAGTGCATTTCTCAAATAGCACACAGCAAATATATGTATGCACACATTTAGATAGTCGTGAAAGAAATTAACCCTACCTCTCTAACTCATTTCCCACTTTCCTTTCAGTGGCAAGATAATCCACTTAAATAGAGTTCTCAACCTTTTTACAGGCATAAAATAACATGAAAAAGATGGAAAAACCCAATTGGTTGGTTCCTTTCCTGTTCATGGGATTAAAAGTATAATTATTTCCTTATTAAATCAAAAATTAAATATTTTCTGAGCTTTCATCCTTTTTTTCTCTTCATTATACCACCTCTTAAAATAAAAAAGAAACATGAAACTTAATAAAAATAAACCAAAATTGATGCAAACAGAATAATTGGCAAGGCGTGAAAATACTGCTTGTATCCTGGAGACAGACTACATTGTCGGTCGTTTCTTAATTTTCACTCTATTAAGGTAATTTCCTGTGACTGTGGCTTTTTTTCCGGCAGCCATTTCATACACTTTCATCTTCACATGCTGGGTGGGGGCGTGTAGTTTTGGGGTTTCTTTTCTTGGTCAGGAAAGAAAAATACATATTTTTCCATTTCCAAGAACTCTGGAGGCAGACGTGCTGGTCTCTGAGTCCAGGTGCATGGAAGGCAGCAAGGAAAGTAAATTTCCATATGTAGCTTCCACATCACTGTAATATCTGCTCAACAGCACCTTCGCCGGATATCTCCTACAAGAAGACAAAGTTTAGGGCAACACTGCACACCAAAAAACATTCTACCCAGAAAAATGTCTCCACCACCAACACACCGTAGGACTCAGGTCTGGTTCTGAACTGACAGCCGACTGAGAGCAATTTGGAACCAGTCTAAATCTGGATGTGTATGAGTTTCTGTGGCCACTGTGACTGACAGCTACATGTTGGTGTCCTTCATTGCTTCACTGCCTTGCTAGGGGCACTTCTCCCATGCTCCTCCTTATGAGCAGGAGATGTTGGTATAATCCATCAAGGCTATTACATGTACCTGCCTTAAGACATAAGTGCCCTGAGGAAGTTTGCGACTAAATCTAGATTTTGCAGAGAGCTGTCCCAGCTTGAAATAAACAGCATGTCTTCAAACATGTCAGGAGTGACATAAGGCCAAATTAAACTGATTTTAGAACCACTTTGAAATTCTCATATTAAGTAAGATTTAAACCTTTGTCTAAGACTCCTCCACCTGAAATAATTTTAGTAAGCTTTGGGAGTCTGGGAGCGGAAAATGTCTTTCACCTTTTCCATTCTTCTCCTTGCTTCCAGCCAGAACCAAATATGGTAGTGTGGGAAAGTTTTATTTGGAAACAAGAGTTATCAGATGCTCTTAAACTAAAATTGCTGCCTGTGATGAGAACCTGGCATAGCTGAGCAGGCAAAGTGCTGCTTCTGTTCATCCTTCCACCTGTGATACCTACTGTTCCTCTGTGTGCATGTGTTTGCATGTGTGCATAACTTTCCAATGACTTTGAAAATCCAAATTAATTTTTTTATTATTATTATAGATATATCTTGTGTTTATTTCACAAAAGTGTGTTGGAGGCTGTACACAAACTTCCCTGGAAATGACATATTTTTCACAATACTTCTCTTGTATTCACCTGTGCACAGAATTGAATCACAACCTGCTACTGAGGTATAAACCTTTGGCCATCAAGTAAAACACACTCTCTTTCTTCACTACCTTTGTTCTTTGGGAATCTCTCTACGTTTGAGTCTTGTATCAGTGGCATCAGCAGCTCCTGCTCTTGTCTGAACCACTGGCAAGGCATAAAATAGCCAGGTTGACGTTGCCAAATCCAATTTCTGTTTCAGAAGCATTTGACCATAACAGACAGTTGTTTTACTATGTGCTGCATGTCATTATGAGCAGGTGTGATCTGAATGATGGCCCCAGATGAACTGGGTTCCACAAGCAGCTCTTGCCATGGGAGATGAGATCCAGCCTTGCTGAAGGTATTTCATCTCTGCCTCCTTTCTGCCCAGTATGGCAGTCCCAAGTGAAATTCACCAGTTTCTACTGCATTTTCAGTTTTGTCAGAAAGTGAAATACTATGTAAAGAGCACGTCTGCTTACAGTACTGCTCAGTTCTCTCTGTTCTTGATTTTCAGAGGAGACAAATCACTTCCACACTCAGGATTTTACACAAATGAGAGATTAATACCATAGCTATGTCTACAACATACAGCCACACATATATACACAGAGCAGCTTGAAAGGAATTGGTATAGATTAGAGAAGCAAGTTTAACATTGATGGTGAATGAGATAAATGAACCACTGAGGAGGCAGGTTCTTTCCATTCTCCAGGGTCTTAAAGGTAGCACAGAAGATACCTCACTGTGGTCTTCAACAACCTCACCAGGGGAAAAGAGGGGCAGGTACAGATCTCTTTCTTCTTGTGACCAGTGAGAGGACACAAGGAAATAGCATGAAGCTGAGTCAGGGCAGGTTTAGGTTGGATAGCAGGAAGAAGTTTTTCACCTAGAGGGTGGTTGGGCACTGGAACAGGCTCCCCAGGGAAGTGGTCACAGCACCAAGCCTGGCAGAGTTCAAGAAGCATTCTCAAGTACATGGTGTGAATCTTGGTGTGTCCTGTGTAGGGCCAGGAGCTGGACTCAATGATCCAGATGGGCCCCTTCCAACCCAGCATATTCTATGATTCTATGATTCTATGAGGTCTTTTATTGCAGGTCTATCACTTACCTGCAGCCATTTCTCCAGCTCCCACTCTCTGTGACATCCCATGTTTTTACTTCTTTTTAGTAGCAAGGACTAAAATCATTGGAGGAAACAAGCAAGGCTTTAGCAGGAGGACTTGTATTAGCATCTTAATGAAGTGCAGAAGACAGAGTAAAGGCAGAAAGAGGAGGTGAAAGGAGAAGACAAGGCAGAAGGGCAGAAAACTGGCAAGCAGAATGAAGGCTAGAAATATACCTCAAGTGGGTCGGGGCAGGCTACCATAAAGCACCAAGTTTTTCAAATCTCCTAGAGCAGGAAGAAGCAGATAGGCACAGAATAGTGAAAGGCTGCACCTAAACCACTGACAAAGCTACCACACTCACTGCAAAGCCTGTGACAAGTGGCTGGTATGGGTGGCTCCAGGGAATGTATACTCCACTCATGTTCTTCTACTGTGTTTCTGCTCTTCCAGCACCAACAGCATCCAAACTCTCCAGAAGGCTATACTGGATAGAAGATCAGCCACACCAAAGACCAAACCACACCAACTACAGACAGGTCCAGGCTGAGAGTTGAAAAGAGTGACAGCATTACTGAAGTGGTAAATCTCAAAGGAAACTCAGCATAGAAGTCAGGAGACACTCAGATGGTTCTCAAACTGAGACCCTGCCTCCTCATACTATAAAAAGAAGCATATCCATGGGCAACTAATAAAACCTGTTTTCTAATGTTTAGATTGCCATAAGTCCCTAACTTTCTGTAGATATATTGCCTATAGTCTGTTGATGCATTGTCTCTTTCTCCTTTTTATTTTCCTTTTTCCCATTTCTGTCCCGTACTTCACATTTATTCTAGCTTATTCCCAACTGCCTTTTCACCTCATTTTTTTTTTCAATAGCTGTTTTCTCTTTCTCACCACTCTCTCTGCTTTTCTCTTTCCTAAGGGGAGCATGGACTGGGAAACATCTGAATTAAAATGTGTGCACATCTGATGCATGCAACAGCTTGATATGAAGCATGAGAAGTTTGCCATATCCCCAGCGAATAGCTCTTTGACTGCCATCTTCCCAGTAGCAGAATTTTCTTCAAGAGGAAGTGCACAGTACAATCAGCTCAGTTAAGGGAAATTAAATGAATTTGGGACTGATAAAAAACACACACAATCAAATTCTGAAAGAGTGAAAGGAGACGTGTCTTCGGTATCCGTCCTGACTCAAATTGCTTTTCAGCAGTGAAAGTAAAACATATCCTGTTTACAAAACACAGGGGAAAAAAACTCAGAGCATGATGTATCCTGACAACTAGCGTTCAAAGACACAAACATGTTACTAATGCAAATTCAAGAGAATGCTCTTATTTCATACAAAAAGTTAATTGGCACTTTTAGGGAGTAGACGAAACAGCACAGAAATTATCTACTTATTGAAATTAACTGAAGTAGAAAGAAAACAAAGAGTGGGAGAGAAAGAGACCAAAGAAAAAATACATTTTAATTCCTGATAATGGATGGAATGCTGTAAATTAGAGACAAAGAGCCCTGTTCTGCCAAGAATTACACTTGTGTGTAACAGGGGACATAGCTGGGCCCAACTCATGCTCCAGGCATTTTTGTTGACCCCCTGTAAAGTGGAATCACTGCCCTCACCTTGTACTCATTTTGTTTCCCCCTCCCTTGCCCTCCCCCAAGGCAAAAATCCCTGAATCAGCTGCATGTGATCAAGGCATTTTGCCACTGTACAAGCAAAATGGGGAGCTCTCGAACACTCTCATGGCAGACATCCCACATCCCACTAACATATTTTAGCCGTCAGGTGGATTAAATGTCTCCTTTTAAACAAACTCATGAAAATGTAAGAGCCTCACCATTTTGTCTTCCTCAAGATGAGTTTGCTGACGCAGACTAAAGGTGGGCAAGAACAAAGTTTAAGAGCAAAATAGTCATTAAACACCCAGTGTTTTAAAGGCCAGATATTCAGGAGATCAGCATCCAGTGTAAGGATCTTTCCAAAGGATTCAGCCCCTATTAGTTCCTGACAGGGAAAAGCCAGGATTTTGGATACTCCTTAAGTTCAATGCATTTGAACTGCAGGTGCTGAGGGCTTCTGAGGACCCTGCATAGCTTAACAATTGTTTGGATAAACAGTGGTGCCAGAATGCTGACACTGACCAGCAATCATGTGTCCTTCTTTAGCCAAAAATACCATAAAACTGGATTGTTTAGTGTTGTTCTGCAGCTCCCACACTCAGACACTGACAGCTCAAATGCAGCTGTCTCTGATTTTGGGCTCAATTTAAGTCATTTAGACATGCTGCCCAGACAAGTTTCTCCGTGCCTGGAGAAGCTGGGAGCTACTTTAAAAAATTGCCTTGGTGATGTCTCCAGCTCACCACCTGGCCATGAGCCTGACATTCTCCCCTGAGCCTGCAGAAGTCCTCAAGGACGTGATGTTCACCACTGCTGGAGAGCCCATGTGTGAGACAGCTTCCTGCCTCCTGCCACAGGCCTGCCTGACCAAATCAGACTTTGATGTTAGTCTGTGGTGAAATGGGGTTCTCTGTGTCCCAAAGGAAAGCAAAACTTACTTCAAGTTACAGGCTTATGGTCTCAGAATCTTTTTGCTTCAGCTGATATATTGTCTAAATCTAAAACTTATTTAAAAACCTGTCTGGATGCGACGGCTTTTAATTAATCTTCTCTTAGTTTTTATACTATATAGTACCTTGAAGACGCAAGATCAATCACTGCTGTATTGTAATGTAGAGTTGGGAGACAGAAAGATAAATGAGCTATCAAGTTTAGCATTTTGATAGCTAAGTTTAATTTTAACTAGCTCAGGAACATACTGTGGATAGGTGGATAAAGTCATGAAATGGAGTTTTCGTCTTTATGATCCAATCTAGAGTCCATCAGAAAGGAACAGAAAGAGTTCTTTAATGTCTGGTCAGTCTCACATGGGCTTTTCAAAAAAAACCAAACAATTGCTGAAAATGAGAAACATCATCAAACAGCAAAAATAAGAATCACACAAATCTGATGGTATGTGACTATATTTAGCACTTTTCATCTGCATATTCTACAGCTTCCACCCTCCAAAGACTCATTCATAAGGGTGCTGGGACCATTTCCAATGCCTAATACTAGACATACATGAGAGCTGTGTCAGAAACAGGTCTCAGTACTTTATAAGGAAGGGTAAATACACTGTCATGCACATGATGGGGAAGAGAGAGGGAAGTTTATCACTCAAGGGTATAAAATGAGTCAGCAGCAGAGCTGACAGCAGAACCAAGAGATCCTGACTCATCAGTTATTCCATCCATGAGGCTTTCCACAGCACTGCAAGTAATTGATATAACAGCCAGCCATGTCATTCATCCTCTAGAAAGTGCCCATTCAGAATGAGGGATATTCGGGCCCTTATGCCTTTTATGACTCACAGTCACTCAAATTCTGATGTGTTTCACAGAATCTATCACAGAAACTTTAATTCCTGTGTTTTCTGCTTGGTCCATTGCAATGATTTTCATTTTAATGCGTGCCATGCATCCATCACAGTGACGACTTCTAACGTGCTCCACCCAGTCCTACTGCAATGACTGATGCTAATGCACTGCACCAGTCTGTGAAGAATTTCCATCATGCATCATCTTAAGATCATATTGTATTCAACAGGACATTTAAATTAAGGCAGTTCTTGTACATGCAGTTGCTCTGAATCTTAACTCTCACCTTTTTCCATTAGATCAGTAAAAAGGTTGAGCAGGGGAGCTAAATAAAAAGTAGATTTCTTTCTTCCTGCATTTCCAAGGAATTTATAAACACCCATCGCTCAGGTTTTCCACAGGCTAGATGAAAGCATCTTTTTCCCAGAAGTATATTCTGATACACTGGGGTGAGAATTACATTCACAAAAGCCTAAAGAAATACTGAAATCATTGCTTCTTGTTCCATCAAGCCTAGAGTAACAGTTGGATTTGTAGTACTTTGTGGTGAGGGAGAACAGCACATCTGTGCTTTCTCACATAGTAAAGAAAGTAGATGCAACTGACATGACCGATAATTAAATCTCACCCAAATAATTAAGTTTCCAGTTACTCTCTGCTATGATACTGGGGCTCTGAGCACTCAGTTAATAACACATAGCATCCATTATTTTACCAATGGGTTGAAAATGTTGTGGCTATGTGACAAAAGAAACAACCCAGTATTAATTCATTCAGCTGGTTGAAAATTTTACCAGAACATTTTGATGATTTAACTTTGCTCCAAAGGACTCTATTTGGTATAAGATACCATCTGTCCTCCACTATGTGGCATAAAGCCAGCATTAAAAAAACACCCCTCTGCAGCTTCTGGTTAGCTAATTCAACCAACAGGTTCATTTTTGCCCACACCCAATCCAGATACAAATTGTAACAGGAGCTGATATAGCGGGGCATGTGGCCTCAGAGTCAAGATGCTGTTTTCTTCCCAGCTCACCCCATATGCTTGTCAGTGCAAGATTATGTGCTGCTATTGCATTGGTACAGGGTTTTTAGCCAGCCTGTTCCACGCTGTGGCATGTGACGTGGCTTTGGGACTGCAGACATCCTGGGATGACCTGTGCCAAAAGAGGGTTTGTGTTCTGCCAGGGCAGGCTCTCGTTACTAGAAGCAAAAGCATAGCAAGGACATGCAGGTCAACCATTTTTGATAGGTTAGAAACAGAATATGACTCTGTCCATTTTTATACTCTGTTTATATGTGCTTTAGACAGCCCTCACATGTGCAAAGTCCCATTGGAACAAGAGTTCACAGGGAGTAAATCTCAAGCCTGTAGCTTAGAACCACTTAATCACACAACAGACTTCATTTCTGGCAGAAGTAATTAACAAAGGTTCAGTCATCTAATCAGGGAACAAAGGCACGGCTCTGTCACCTCATTGACCAATCACTCCACCCGAATATCGAATCTTGAATATTGACTACTCACAGCAGAGGGTTTGCAGGTAGCTCCCACACTAAAACATGCATAAACAGAGGCTGCAGGTCAGTCAGTGCAAATCCACTGTGTAAAACAACTGCTGCTGAGCACAGAGAGCTGGAGAACATAGGAGCCAGGGGTGGGGGGGCTAAACAAAGCAGCAGCTAAATTTGCCATCTACTGCAGATTCTGCTTGGCTGAGTGTAAAACACACAGCAAGAAAAAGGGAGTGGAAGGAAAGACTGGAAAAGAGGACGCTCCCTGAAGTGTCCTCTTGATAAATGCTGTCCAGAGGAAAGTTCAGAAGAGTGGGAGCACTCAGGTTTCCACAGGGCATGTCAAACAGCAGCGAACTCCTGTCTAAAAGCCTGTCTTGCAGGACTCCACACCATGTACCAATCTTCCCAGACAGAGCATTCTTCATTCACTTCCCCTTTCCATATGCTTGTTTTGACCAGTGCCAAGCAAAGGCATTCTGCCAAAGCTGATTTCTTCTGCCCTGCTTGGAAGCTTGCTCCTTTGCACTGTGTTCAGGCTCCTTTCTTTGTACCGATGTGAACTCTTCTGCAGTATGAGAAAAGTAAAGTGTGGGACAGGGAGAGGGCTGAGGTTCAGTACTAGGTTATTCTGGTAATGGCTAGGGCAGAACTGAGACTGGAAGCAGGCTGAGACAAAGTTCCCATTCAGATCATAGCATCACACCATGCTCCTGCCTCTGCAGTATAATGAATTATAGCCCCATCATCCAGACACCTTTTCATGGGGGATCCATCAAAAATGAAACCAAACTGAAGAGCTCAGGCTCATTCTAATTTATCATGTAAGCCTGACTCCCAGACAAACTGTCTTCCAAAAGGATTCACACCCTCAGAAAACAGCCCCAGCCCTGTTCATGAGCTTTAAAAACAAAACCCAATCTAAGGAAACCCTGGAAGAGTTGGAGTGCAATAACTAGTTCAATTCAAAGGAATGTCATTTAAGCAGTATCTTCCACCACAATGATGCTGACAGAAAACTGCTATGAAAGAGAGCAAATAGCTTGTAAAGAGCTAAGCAGAGAACTTAAGTTCATACATCCAAGTACACCAATGTACTTGGGCAGGCAATGAGAAATTCTAAGGCTAACCCAGTCTTGCAGTCAAAACACTATGCAGAGAAGCTGAGGAGCTGGGATTTATTTCAGACCTGGCACCGTTTTTATGAATGACTTGGGCACCATCAGTACACCTTGTTCTAAATCTTTATTTCTTTAATCATAAGAGAGAGCAATAATGCCAATAACCTACTTCAGAAGAAGCAGGAAGGACATGGTAACATTTGCATAGTGTCCAGACACTAGCTTGACTGAGAAGACAAGGTAGGAAGGCAGGGACTACCCAGTGCCTCTCCTGTGAGGGTGCAGTCAGGCACGATGGAAGGTGCCCAGCTGCCCACACAGAGACAGACAACGTTGGGTCCTGTCTGGCTGCTGTAGATCATGCAGGATAAAAGCTGTGGGGAACTCTAGGTGCCAGTCTTGGTTTGCCAAATTGCTTAGGTATTCAGCCTAGGTCTAGGAGTTTATCTGAGTGAGGCTGTAACATGCTGGGTTATGTTCAAGGTCAGGAAGGCTTCAGCGAGAAGAATGAACTGAATGCACAAATGAATGTGCAAAGCCAAGAGACCAGNTGGTAACATTTGCATAGTGTCCAGACACTAGCTTGACTGAGAAGACAAGGCAGGAAGGCAGGTACTACCCAGTTCCTCTCCTGTGAGGATGCAGTCAGGCACGATGGAAGGTGCCCAGCTGCCCACACAGAGACAGACAACGTTGGGTCCTGTCTGGCTGCTGTAGATCATGCAGGATAAAAGCTGTGGGGAACTCTAGGTGCCAGTCTTGGTTTGCCAAATTGCTTAGGTATTCAGCCTAGGTCTAGGAGTTTATCTGAGTGAGGCTGTAACATGCTGGGTTATGTTCAAGGTCAGGAAGGCTTCAGCGAGAAGAATGAACTGAATGCACAAATGAATGTGCAAAGCCAAGAGACCAGGCCAAACTGAGGGAACCAGGGAATCAATGCATTGCTTAAAAATAAATAAACATCCCCCACTTCTTTTTCACCCCCACCCTGAATGTTTTATAGGAAGGCCAAAGCAGAATCTGATGTGGAGGTGATTGTGGTGAAGGTTGGTGGGCCTATGCACCCCTCCAGCCCTTCCCAGCAATGACCAATATCATACTGTGATAGTAGAGAAACAAGTCAAGAACAAAGAGTTTCGCAATAAAGAGGTCCGAAGAGTAAATTAACTCACATGAGTAACCCACCAGCCTCCTGTAGGATCACAGAATCATAGAATGGTTTGGATCAGAAGAAACCTTAGAGATCATCCAGTTCCAAACCCCTGTCATGGGCAGGAACATCTTCTACTAGACCAGGTAGCTCAGAGTCCCATCCAATCTGTCCTCCAACGCTTCCAGGGAAGGGGCATCCACAACTTCTCTGAGCAATCTGTTCCATTGCTCACCACCCTCACAGTAAAGAACTTCCTCCTAATTTCTGGTCTAAATGTACTGTTTTTCAGTTTAAAGCCATCCCCCTTTGATCAGTCCTTCTAGGGGAGGGTGTCTGCATGAGTATGTGTATGTAGGAAAACAGTCCTCCCATGAGACTGTGAAATCGGGCAATTAAAGGGATGTAACAGAATTCACCTCTACGGAAAAAACAATGTCCTATTTTCTACCTCACAGGAATCTCTCCCCTTTTACCTCTTCCAGTGTTTCTACATATAGGAAGGAACAGGCCTCAGAGCTGCTGAGGCCACATGGATAGCAATTCAGTGTCCTGTGCAGCAATGCAGCTGGCACATGCTGGTCTCTGAATCCATGTAAAGAGATGGCCAAGAAGCGTGAATGTTTCCTGGAATTGCTGCAACTGACCCATTGCAAAAGACACACTGAGCCATTCACGAGAGGATTTCACCATTCACTTAAGAGTTGGGCCTGATAATCCTTGTGGGTCTGCTCCAACTCAGAATATTCTGTGATTCTGTGATTCTTAGTCTACCTGAGTCCCTGAGGTCAAGACAACATAGCACCTTCCTTTCCGAGTGAGAAGAGGCAATTACTTCCCCCAAGTGATAATCAGGTAACTTCTAAGGAGCTTTAATTGCTGACAGCAGTTCAGCTTCTTCAGCACAGGGTCATGCAATGGTGACAGAGTGGTTATAACCAGTTTGCACTCCTCTACCTTGGAGCAGCAGAGCTTTCTCCATTCGAGGTATCACAGGAAGAGAAATGAGGCAAATGAAAAGGGGCACCGTTTGCAAAAGAAAATGAGAAAGATTGGGATAGATGAACAATAGCAGAAAAGTCACACTGATTATCTCAAATTGCCTGGCAGACGAGAGTAGACAAAGAACAAATTTAAGCATGCAGGGAGAAGGGAAAGCAAGACAGGTACTCTGCCTTGCTTTGCCTTGCTGGCCTGCATCTCCTGCTTGCTTGCAGAGGCTTGAGTGCTGCCATACTGTTGAGGACCAGACAACTCTCACTGCTGCATGGAGAAGACAAGCAAAGCCAGAAATGCAGCAAAGGAGTTGCAAATGGGGAGCTACATGTTCTCTTTGGGGTCAGAAAGGTGGGACAACCCTTGCAGCAGCAGTGCTGTGTCAGCCAGGCCTCTGCCAGGGCAGTTTGGTACCAGCCTGCTGCAGCCAGGATGGCAGTGGGGAGCCTGGGCTCCAGCTGTGCTGGTCTCTCATGTCCACAACAGGACCATGTCAGCCTGGGGTTACCCACACATCAGAGTACCCAGAAAGCAGCAGAGAAGCCCGGTCTTTCTGTCAGCTGTCTGGTGCATGCCAAGGTAAAGTGGTTCAGAGGCACAGCTGGAGATGGTGAGGAAGGGAAGGAGAGAGCTGCCATGTTTTTCAAGGATATAGCAACCTTCATAGCAAATCAAACCAACTGTCCGACTCCTGTAACACCTTCTCTCAGGCAGCGGCTAGCATCAAGGATAGATGTAAAACACTTAAAATGGGAAATAACTAACTAATATGTCCATTGGGGAAGTTTCTTTATAACCCCAGGCAGTTAGTGGTTGGATTTATGCCCTGAATCTCAAGGACTGATATTTCTTATAAATTTTTTATTTTCTCTAATGTAACTGTGAATGTTCTCACTGTCCACAAAAATAGCTTTCTTTTTTTACTTTTTTTTTTTTCACTTAGGCCATGAGCTCAATGGGTGACACCCTGTAGCAGAGAGTTCCACAGTTTAATAGCATACAATAAAAAAAAAAACTCTCAACACTTCCAGATCTGCATTGCTTTTTGATTCAAAAGATACCCTTTTGTACCAGTACTGAGAATATTTTTAAATATGATAATTTATATACTTCTGACATACCCCTTCTTATTCATCTCTTCTCTAAACAATATCTTCCTTCATCTTTTCGGTTTCTCCTTATCTGAAAATCCTTCCAAGCCTCCAGACCACTTTCACTGCCTATCTCCAAGTTCTGCTATATTCGTTTTTTTTCTTCTATAAAAAATAAGCTGATGAGAAATTAGCTAAGTATGAAAGGTGAGGGTTTATCAGTAACTCTGTAATGGTATTATATCTTTAATGTTAATTTCTGTCCTACGCTGTAGATATTTATTCTATGCATCTAGTTATGCAATGTTCAAGGAAAGATGGGGGGTTTCTAAGTGCTCTGAATAAGCATCTTTGTACAACAGCTATCTCCTGCAGCTCCTCATGCCTGTGAATAGAGCTCCCATCTTCTGTCTTAGTGCATGTTATCAGGCTGTGTTTCTCGTTGGGGATTGTCATTAGGATGGCGAGCTGGTAGGGTTATATAGCTGCCCAACTCCTATCAAAGGAGAACTTGAAACACTTTCTGTTATTTTTAAATATAGCCTTGTGTCACCTCGTTTAACTTTAATGTTCTGTTTGAATGCATCTCTCTGTAGTCATCTAAGGAAATGCTCCACAAGGAAAAAAAACACTGAAAAATCTTGCTGGTTTTTTTCTCTGTTAAATTCTGCTCTGAAGTGATGTTCAGAGAGGAAGGATTGCCTGGGTGATAGGACTAGCACAAAGCCTGTGGCAGAAAGTCAAATCCCTGCACTGCTCTCCCTTCTGCTCCCTCATGAGATCTTGTCACTAGCAGAGGTTATGGGTAGGCAATCACAAGTGATCGAGTTTCTGATGCTTAACCAGTTACTGTTCATCAGCTGAACCACAGAAGAAAAGATGTCCATATTTCATGTCCATAGAGACAGGAGAAAAATCTCTTCGCTTCAACTACCTTCTAGGAGCACACCAAAGGGCAATTAAAGCTGCCCAGCTGTCACTCACTCGGCTATGAAAGCACATCCGTTCTCTCAAGCTTTCCACACCTGCAATGATTCCTTAACTCACAAGAGAGCAGGGAGGAAGCAGCAGGAAAACTGTAAGGTACAGTATACTGTAATTGTATAGAACAATCTGTCAGACACTGCGGCCACTTGGCTACGTGGATATTGCACACCTGAGAATACAAACCAGCAATGGCACCACACAGAAGCGTGGCCTCTTTCATCTCAGGTCCTCCTTCTCCCTTCCCCTCACTAAACTTCCCCTGAGGTCAGTAGAAGGGTAAGTCCAGCCATATGGGCCAAAAGGAGAAGTTGGAGTGGAGGAGGTGTTGAAGCCAGGGCAAGGTTCCTGGCACTGCCACAGGAGGGATGGCAGCAAGCACGTGTGCCAGGACAGACTGGCCCCACAGCACCCACTTCCACTGGGTAATGCTAGCTGAAGCTGAGAGAGGCAAGCCCCACATCCTCCAGGAAAACTCCCAGGCAAAACAAGCAGCATGACTAAGGTCAATGCTTGGTTAAGGTAGTACACCAGCTCCAGGAACAGCCTGTTTTGGCTACACTTGAAGCCAGCTCTGAGCTGTCATGACACAAGTGCTGTTTGGTGTGAAAAAGAAATTGAGTTGACAAATACTGCTAATAGGAGGAAGAAATAGAAAGAACCTTCTCCTTATTGAGACACATTGCTGTATTATTTTCAGGGTTGTTTTTTTGCAGGTTTGGAAATAAACTCTGAGCTGTTTTGCAAACCCTTCAGATTCAGTGCAAACATCTTATTTTATTATCTGCCTTTTTGTTGTTGGTCTTCTTTCTTCTTCCTCATCCTTTTTTTTTTTTAATCCAGTCAACCATTTATTGGTACTTCTATTCTCCAGTGTACATTTCTTCTTTGCTACACTATCTCCTGCTTTTCACAGATAAACACCTCACACCTGGGAGACAGGCTCCTCTAATTAGTATTAAAACCTGAAGTTTTTTTCCACCCTTCTTTGAAGCTTTCTAGGATGCCTTTTCATGAATAATAATGTCCTCAATTCAACATAATGCAACACTCAATCAAAAGATGCTGTAGCAATCACTTTCCAACAAGGAACATCAGCCTTTCCTCTTCTTCTGTACATATGATGGTGAGGCAATAAAAAGTCCAGCCTGGAAGACATGCTCAGAAGCTGCAGTTTCCACTTGTGGCAGCCTGTGGCCCTCTGCATGCTCTGTGCAGAAGGTTCAGTGTCTTTTGTCATCTCTGCAGCTCCCCACTGCCATTCTCCAGCACAACAGGAGTTCTGGCTGCCTGGTCCCCTGTCAAATAAATCCCTTTGAACAGCAGTTGTCTCTCAGCCAGCCAGCCCCCCTGCACAGCATGGGACACCCACAAATCTCTTCACTCTTCCCTGCAGATCACTTGTGGTTTAAGTCCCTGACTGCTGCCTAAGGGATGCCAACTGTGCTGCTGCCTGCAGAAGACACCAAGGTCCCAGGCACTACGAATGCACATGCTGTAGACCATTTCCAGTGGAGACCTCCTTCAGAAATGCACAGAATCTGCTGTCTTCCCACAGAGCATCTAGGTTTCAGTGGATGGAAACATCAGCATTCTTCAACAAGAAGCTGTTTCCTGACAGTTTTACTGATCACTTCTATTCAGAAACTAGCTAGGGTCACCCCTCTGCTCCCTGAAGCCAGAGAAGTAATACCACACACTTCATAAATTGTACTGCCAACAACAGAGAACCACTGTAGCCACGGCTAGATAACATCTGCCACAACAGGAGCCATCTAGTCCTACAATCATTAGGATTATTGTTTCTTATATTAATATTTTATTAGTGAATTTCTTTGCTCTGTGTTTTTATGCAATGCAAATATACAGAGAAATGTTTGCAGGTAAATGCTAAAATGTTGAGAGTGGAATTTGAATGCTGTTGTAGCGACATCCACAACTTGGCACCCTTGCACAAGGACCAGTCCTACTACCCTTGGCCTTCTGGGAATTTCAGAGGAACTTGAGTGGCTTAGGATCTTCAGCCTTCACCTTTCTGTCAAATGTCATTACAATTGCTCTTCCAGTTCCATTCAGCTGCTTCCAAAAATCCCACTTCATGAATAAGACTTTACTCTGCTGGACATAGCACCACTGAACTCCGTGGGGCAAGCTGGAAAATGTGACTAAGAATGATAACAGTTAACCAATAAGTATGTTTTCAAATAAAATAGCTAATTGAAGGAATTGTTCCAGTGTCAGTCCCAAGCAGGATAGAGGCACTAACAGTTTTTATGTCCACATCAAAGTCTCTCTGATTTTGCTACTACAGCTAGCAAAATCAACTGATCTCAACTAGCCATATCAAGGTAATGCCATAAACATGAAGAACTGAAGAAAAAAAATATCTTCCCACTGGCAGATCTCAGCTCTTGCAAGTCAAGTAAAACGTCTCAACTGTAGGATCCATTCTTCCTTTTTCAGTCAGTCCATAAGCACATTTCTACTGATTCCAACAGATTTTGTCTAAGAGATGAAGAAATCACTTGGGACCTCGGAGATCTCCCTGGACAGGTCCTCAAGGTCTACACAGGCAGGTGGGAATTGGTGCCTGAGCAGTGCCATCCTCATGGGTGCACTGTGACAACAAATCAGGATTCACAAGGGGACACTGTATTGAAGGAAAACTATCAGCTAGGGAGAAGGCTTGGGAAGACATGACACTTGGGACATTTGTTCCCTTTCATACCGATCCTAGAAAGCCTTGAGGGCCTAAATTAGTCCAAGAGCAGCTAGGAACTAAACAGGGGGGTAGAGGAACTAGGTATTTTTCTGGACCTGGAAGAACAGTAATGAATCCTGCAAACATCTGGGGAAGGATTCAAGTGTATAACTATCAGATAGTAGTACTATCTGAGGTGTCCAAGGATTGCTAAGTTGTCTGTAGAGGACAGGTGGATGAGACAAAAAAAAATCCACAGCAGAGTCCTGCCCTTCTCGAGAGGCAGCTGGAGTGGCTACTTAGTGAGGACTGCTCACCTTTCTGTGGGTGTCTTTAGGCAGTCCATAAAGAAAGTCTGAATTTAAGCAGCCAGACCTGTGTTTCTATGGGCTTTCTTGTATTTCCTCAGGCATGTGATACTGGATTGTGACACAAGCCAAGGCACCAAGCTGGACACACTGCTGGTCTGATGCACAAAGACAGTGCTACCAGACAAAGACCCCCACCCCTGGTTTAGAATGTCAGGGGAAACATGAGAATGCAGCATTGCAATTACTAGTTTGCTTTTCATTACATATTTCTTGCCAGAGTCCCCTCCCTTCCCATCTCCCTCCTCCTCCCCATATGAAGAGTTAGCTAGGCTCACTGCAGTTCTGAAAATTATCTAAATGCCCACTGGGCTGAGGGGTCAGCTAGTTCACCAGCCATAACAATTAAATTCTGGTTATTACTCTTTCATTACTATACAAACTAATCTCATGCATCTCGTGAGCTGGTGTTGAGGTGACTTCACGCTCTTTAAAACTCATGCTATTAATTAGAGTGCAGTCAGCTCTCTTCTGATTTGCAGCCCCCCTTCTCCCCAGCACCTTTGCATACCTGTGTCCCTGTAGCCACAAGTGCTCCTGATACCCCTCACTCCTGCCTCACAGGTCCCCCTCTGCCCCAGAGCTGGGGTCCCCATTAACACCCCTACCTGTTTTCCTTGCTTTTTCCTTGTTATTCGAGTCCCAAACTCCCCTCACAAGTCTGCCTCTTATCTTGAATTTGAAGCTTCTCCCTCTCTTTTCTGAGACCCTTGCCTATTAAACCAGCTTTTGCTTAAACAGAATCAGCTAATCATATTGAATTATGCCAGATTTTAATGTGGCTTCCTACACAGACACATGCCCATAGGGATCCAGTCTGAGAACACCAAGCCCACACCATCTTTGATCTAAGACACTACAAGATATAAACCCTTGATCATATTTCTAATGCTAATTAGTCATCACCTTCCCCTTTTCATAAGATATATGTGTCTAAGAACACTGTTGCTGATTTGGTCATGGCCAAATTAATGGTTGTATGTGGAGTATGTAGCGACATTTCTATAAGAAAGTTTCATACTAGTGAAGTGGTTGCATTGAATCAAAAATTATAAACTTTTGCAGCTCTCCTGTAATTGCTATTCAGGGAGTCATTGTAATAGCAAGACTCCAAAAGGAAATGAGCAGCAGCATTTTTGTAACGAAAGCAAAATGTCTTCCATGAAAACCATAGTCCCCATCCTTGGAAGAACTCTGCATTATATCCTGAGAAATGCAGACTCTGATCTGAAACTGAGGCTCCAGCCCTAAAATATCTTATTACTTTTTGTAATTTCTACACTCGAACTGTTATCATGTAAACCAACAATTACAAAAACAATAATGGTGCAGGTTTCCCCACTGCCATTATTTTCTCTGAATAGCAGCAGCAACATATGCCCCAGCCACTATTAGGAATCACACTACAGTTCATGCTCTTATGCTACTGCAAAATGATCTCACATAATGAACCACGTACAGTGTAATTGATGGAAGCCATATAACTCATGCAAACAAATGGATGCCTAACAAATAAACATTTCCAAAATGAACAAGCACTATTTGTGTGTTCAGCTGAGATATGAGCTGCATCTGCTGCAGGTGACAGACAGAAAGTGACAGAGACTGAAAAAATAAAATGCAAACCTAAATATTTACTAATTTAATCAGTTCTTTCCTCCTTCTTTATGTCTGGGGGAATGTACTTTCTAGCAGTCTTAATTTTAGTACTAAATCTTAATTCCAGTCCTAAGGTTTTGTGGGATCTAGTATACAGGCATCAGAATTACTCCATAGATAAGGTTATGTATGGAGATTTACACTGGCCGATGTATAATTACTGAATTCAATTTTCAAATTTGGCATCAGGGAAAAATGGATTTATTAAATAATGGCTTCGGTTGAAGATTTAGAAACTCCTAGAAAGTAGACATTTAAAGATGTCCACTGAAATTCAGACCTATTTTTCTTGTATTTCTTTGGGTTTCACTATCTTTAATCACATATGCTGTGCACACATCACATTTCACCCAGTATCTCATCTTTACAATCTTTCAGACATAGGGCGGGTATTGGGACTTGAAACGAAGACCTTTAAAAGTTATTTCTATCATTTTTTGCAACTGGATTTAGCCTGGCAGAGAAAACCAATAGATGTGAGGGCTGTCATCAAGACCATGCTCTGCTATGCATCAAGGTGAGAAAGAGACCTTTGTGCACAATGTAGTTTATGGACATTGCATTTCACTTAATGAAAGGGAGTAAAATACACAAGCTGTTTCCAAGTAGCAGGGTCTCCTCTTGCTTCCCTTTCAAGTATATTGTCAGTGTAAATGGAAACAAGCAAATCCCAACCCCAAGTGGGCCACAGCTTTGTTAGGAAAAAAAAGAAGTTAGGCTCTTAATTCATCGTAACCTCATAGGTGTAAAAGGCTTGTAAAGACGGAGCCACTTGCAGAAAGTGCAAACTAAGACTGGATCCCAGCTCCTTACTCATCTCAAAACAACAGCTGCTTTGGTTCTCCTAAGATTTTCTCTCAGGTTAGCTGCTGTCTTTCCTCGCCAGGAGAAAATACTGCTGGGATGTCTGCAGGCTAAGAGCAGAAAGCGCTGTGGGAACCTGGCTCGGGTGCACGTAAGCAAACAGCTGTGCTGGTCTCAGAAGCCACCTCTCCCTGGCTGCCTGCTCCCAAGTCAGTCTGCTTGCCATGGCTGCTGGCAGAAGACCTTGCCTGGTCTTTAGCTGCTCCCATACACAGCAGCAGCCCACAGCCACCCTTACTGGCAGCTTCTGTTGGTTTTTTGGGCTGTCAGCTGCAGTGCCTGGACAGCAAATAGGCCATGCCCCTGCTTTTTGGGTTCCAGAGTGAGACACACCCAACAGAAGAGCGGGATAGGCACCATGGGGTGGCTGTAGTAGCACTGAAGCAGCCAAACACTGAACACCAGAGCTGCCAGGAACATTTTGTTGGCCACATTGAAACAAAAGCCCGGAGTATCATCTGAGGTCTTGCTTTCAAGGGAGAGCTCCAGCAGTCAGTGGGGATGCCGATACAGAGTTTAGCAGAAAGAATCCCAGCGTGAATACCATTATCCCCACATGAGAAAAGGGGGCTTAGGGGCAGAGGGCTGGGGTATTGCAAACATTTTCCCAAATAACATCAGCTAACCAGATGATATAGGCTCCTCTAATAGCCAAAAAATTGCACCCTGTACAAGGATTATACCTGTAAACCTTATCAGTTTAAATCTACCTCTGCAGTCATATTAGAAGGATGTTCCCACATAGGCAGAATCTAAGGAAGGGATAAGGCACATGCCAGGAGTACCTGCTGGTTATGCAGGGTCAAGGGGAGAACGGCTGAAGCACAGCTTGAGGGGAAAGCCGGGGGGGCAGGTCTGACATACCAGGGTTTAGGAGTGTGAGGGAAGATAAAATGCCCTTCAGGAGGAGGTTCTTGGGGATTATAGCTCTACACCCTTGAGCACACAGGAGTACAGCAGTCATGGTAATAATTAATAACAAGGAAATGATTCTCGCCCTGTTCTGGTCACCTTATTAAAGTGAGGATATTGTGGAAATGGAAAAATCCCAGCAGGACAGCACCTGGGATGATAGATGGATGGGATGCATTTTTAACAGAGCTCACTACATTTCAGGAAACATATTTCTGAAGGGAAAGTGGCTGCAGAGCTTTTATCCTTGCCTACTCTGCTGCTACCAGCTGCTTTCAGAGAAAGGACAAGACAGTGCAAGGTGGACACTTGATCTGAACAACTGGTGGCCAATTGTGTTATGGTCTGTGGTCCTAAATTGCTTGGTTAAACCAGCAACCGTGTCCTTACATTTTTTTGTCATTCTCCTTTGCCCTCTGGGTTCTTGTCAAGATAAGTCACAGAAGCTGTATTTTCTTAATGGCCAGAGTGGCATACAAAATCTAGAAAGAGATGCTGTTTGCCCTGAAGGACTACTAGGATCCAGTTTTCAAGTGTTAGGCCAAGCTGAAGTTTCTGCTTTAATAAAGGATGCTCTTAAGTAGTCCCAATGAACAAGAAGCCAAAACAGGCTTTGGGTGGATATTCTGCTATGGCAAAGGTGACTTGAACATAAACAGTGGATTTTGACCTACATAAATGCACAAGATTTTGGCAAAGCTGTGCTAGGCTTTTAGCCACAAGCAGTCCCCCTACAGGGGCTCTGCAAAGCCCAGAGGTCACTTCCCTTGTATGAAAGCAAACCAAGAACCCAGCAAAGAAAAATTTCCATAAGATCTTTCAGTGCCTTTCGCTCTGCCTCTGCAAATTCAGTCCCAGACTGCAGCTTCTCTTGCCAAGGCTTTTAGGTGACATGGTGCGCTAACAGAATGGGACATTCACCCTACACTCACTGAGACACAAAGCACAGACCTTTACCAAGGATCTGTGTTACAGTTTAAAGGGGTCAGGAAAAAAAGAAAGAAACAAAAGAAAACCTTAGCCCTCCAAAACAATTGAACAAATATTTCCCCGGTTAATAAATAACAGGCTCGGCTGGGGAATTGTAATTGTGTGTATAATGCATCTCAGATCTACAGTATAATTACACTCTGGAAACCATTGACTAATAAAAGGCACCAGCCAGGGGAAAGGATGCCTTCTTGCCATGGGTTGACAGGCAAGCAACAAACAAGGTGCACTTTTTCACCTTCTATTCAATAAAACCAGGGTATTAAATATGCAGGCAGAGCACCTCCATTAAGCAATTCACTTCCTTCCTTTTCTTTCTCTTTTTTTTTTCTCTTCTCCTCCTTTTGTTTCCATCAAGACAGGGAAGGTTAAAAAAAAAAAAAAGCTATATATGAAACCCCTGGCTATACGTGAGCTGTACTTTAATGAGGTCCCTCTGCTATACTAAGTAAACATGTTTCTCCCCCTGCAAAGAAAGGCTTTGCTTGCCTGGGCCGAAGGGAAAAGAGCTTAGGGAATACTAGGAGGCTTTTTCTCTGTCCACACCCCTTCCTCCATTCCCACTAAAATAAAACCCTTCCTTACATTGCAGAATGAATGCTCATTCACAAACTTACAGCAATATGAGCTATTTCCATATCGTACACAATGCATTTGAACCTCCATAGGAAATCAGAGACCCGACAACTCACCTGAAAATCATGTTCCAGTTTCTAAAACTTATGGAATCACACCTGGATTTAAACAAAATGGCCAGGTCCTTTTCTCCTGCCTGCTCTGAACTGAAGCACTCAAGTCAGTGCATGCCTCCAGCTACTCTGCCAGTGACTCTCTCAGCCATTTATGATTTTGACCCTGGATGGAGAACTGAAAAGCAAGAGTCGTACTTGACTATGAAAGAGGACTACTATAGGAGTATTGCATGACTATTTTGAAGCTCTGGGAAACATCTGGTGTGGTGCTTTGCTGTGGGACCCCCAACATGATTCAGAAGGGTAACAGGTTCAAAATACAATTTAAGTCCCTTTTTCACCCTTCACTTCAAGCCTGGAGCATGTCCATGACTTTGCCTCCCCTGCCTGGAAGCCGAACACTCAGCTGCTGCTGACATATCTTTGCAAAGAAGGAGGCAGCATGAGCCCTCACACTTCCAGTTGCCCTGGCACTCAGGAAGGAGAGCACTAATATGAATCCTTGCTGTCTTTGTGCCTGACCTTCCCATCACAAGCCCCTGCACAATGACCCCTTGGGTCAGAGCTGGGTGAGCACTGGCTGCTTCAGCCTCCTCAAGCATGCCCTCAGCTTATGACTATGGTGAGATGTCTGTAAGTTTTTGCTTCCCAGCTCCTGAGGAAGGAAGCAGCAGAGACACGGTTCTCACAGAGCGAGGAGTCAGGTATTAAACCAGAAACCTGCATCCACAAGCACCAAGTGGGTGAGCTGCTCTTTGAGAAACCCCACCGCTGATTAGCAAGCGCCGGTGGTTTCAGACGCTTCCAGCCGCTGCACCTCATTTCCCAGCCGTGCGTGCAGGAGTGCGAGCCCAGTAATGACCCCGCCGAGCTCCCCGGGATGCGGAGCCTGGCCTTGAAACACGCAAGGGACAGCAATTGAGCTGCGCTCGCTGTCACCGCCTCCCTGCCGGGGACTGGGGAGGGAGCGGGGAGAGAGGAGAGGAGTTGGGAATGTTTCCTGACTCAGCAGCGGTGCGCTCATTCGCGGAGGCGCTGCCGCTGCCACTGCTAATAGGTTGTGGTAACGGAGAAGCGTCTCGCAGGCAGGACGGTGGGAGGCTGATCAGCTCCAGCAGAAGAAGTGAGGTCAGTGGTAATGAGCGACAGCGATGAGGAATGCAAATTGTAGGAGGATTTATGGAGCAGTTTCTGCTCAGCGAGCAGATTCCAGATAAGTGGACTGTTAATAAGGCAGGCAAGCTTTTTGGCAGTGCCAGCTGTTGGAGGGGGACTGGCTTTTTTTGCCTGGCATTCACTCCATACCAGCTGCAGGGGTGCCGACAGCACAGACACCACTGCACACGTGCTCACCACACACACACAGAGGTAGCAAATGCAGTATGCTGAAAAAAAGTAGGGATGGGTGGCAGAAGTCTGCTCACCAGCACACAAGGGAAAACCAAAAAAGAGCACAACTTAGCAGGCTCAAGCCCTAACCAAAGCCATTTTTATCTTCTGTTCTTCTTTCAGTCCCTTCCTTCTTCCTCAAAATACACTATGGTGTTAGATGAGTATCTCTCACTATTCCTGCCAGAGATGAAGTGACCTGAAGGCACACACTGAAAATCCCAGCACAGCTGGGAAGGACAAGTTTACCTTGCACACCTCTTGCCTGCTTGGGCTCGAGTCTCTCAGGATTATTGCTGCTGTGAATTACACATGGTAGGTGTCACAGGTTCTGCTGGGAAATGCCATTCTCAGGGCAGTTTTCAGGATGTTGATGACATACTAGAAATCCCTTTTCTTTCAGTATTATTCCTTCTAAAAACTGTGGGATTTTGTCACAACAAGCCTCTCAGCATCACAGGTGTAGCCAGTTTCTCAGCCACAGAGCTGCCAGCCTCAGCTGCTTGGTGTGGTGAAACACCCAAGCCTGCAAAGCTTCCATTCCGAGCACTGGCCTTGAAACTTTCCTCCAAGTAATGTGCCCACCAGGAAGATTTTAGATTCTAGTCTTCAGGTTAAGGAGGTCTCACAGACGAGCTGCCATTGAGCCCTTGTAGTTGGTAAGAGAAAGTCCACTCCATCAGAGGAGGTGAGCTGGAAAGACCCACTCAAAGTTCTTGTTGTAAATCCTGAGCTGGGGCTGCCCCAGCAGGCTGTGCTGGGAAGGTCCTGCCTCAAAAAATAGAGGTGATAGGAACAGGCTCTTCTGGACAGACCATCCTTAAGGCAAAGGAATGATAATGGATCCTCTCTATGACTGGAAAAAGCAGAGCAAGTTCCCAGGGTAAGGAGCCTCCTGTCCTGAGCCAGTGGACAGGGCTCTCACAGACATCCACACAGCAAGTGACAAGGACAGGTGATCCTTGATCCTGCAGCAGCCTCTGTGCAGACTGTGTTATTTGCAGGACCCCAGCAGCCATGCGATCTCCTTGGCTTCCTGGCAGCACCAGACCTCCTGGCAACATTTGGGCACGTCCTTCTGGAGCGACAAAGAGCCAGGGCGGTGCACATCTGCATCTCAGCCGCACCACAACAGGAGAGTGAGAGACAGAAACCAAATGAGCTCATTTCATCCCGAATACATGAGACTTGACAAGTCTATTAAAGGGCTGTAGCCTACTGTGTCTCATTATGAAAAATTAGTGCTGTCCTATAAAAATACTGGAGACAGTGTGTCACTTAAGGAAAGAATGTCTTGAGGATATGGACTTTTCTTAATAGGCCCTACATCATCAGGGGCATACATACATCAGGAGTGAGACAAGGGGATTTGGACCTGGGAGCCAGGACTGCTCAAGTCTGACACTTTTAGGATACTCTAGTTTGCCCATCTCTTTCAGCTTGAATGAGGAGCAGCTGCAGTAGCCAAGGGTTAAATGGACCAGAGAAGAATTTTGCTTGGTTTTTGCAGTGTCTCAACAGAAAAAAACAGAAAGAAAAAACAATAGGTTGGATTCAAACAGAAACAAAACTGTGTAAATATTTTCAGCAAAATAAAAGTAAACCACAACCATTTCATCTTGGGCCAAACCCAAATTAGGTCAATTCAAACATGTTTTATTTCTTCTCTGGGTTATTCAAACTGCTGCCTAATCTTTTCTTTTTAATGTAGGTCAGTGTTAATGCCATTTCAAAAAACAAAGATATTTCTGTGAAAAGAATATCAAAATTAAATATTTGAGTGTTTTAAAAATTAAATACTTCAATCAAATCCAAGATGTTTGGGCATTTACAATAATTCTTAGCTCTTTCCCCCCCAAGTTTTTGGGGGGGCTTGGTGGTTTGGATTTTTTGCCAGCCTTGGACTAAGCATATCCACAATTTTGGCTTTTTCATTTTCTCCCCACCTCAGACCCTGCTGCACCCCTTTTAGTATTTGTTAAGGGGTTTTGTTATCTCTGTTTGCCAGGTTAAACTTTCTCATGGCTCTGGGGTCTGGCCCAGTGTAAAAATAAGAATGAAAGCGTGTTTCACCCTGTCTCTTCTCCAATATTTGGGAAAGACCCAAGGAACTCAAACATCTCTGTGCCGTCTGGCACCTTGCTACCTTTGCTATGGCCATGGGCAAACAAACACGTCAGCTACATGCCAGTGAATGATCAATGGAAAGGGAAAGGTGAGTCCTGCTAAGCTGTGCACCTTTACTGGAGGAATGCATAAGGCACATGGGCAAAATGAAACTATAATCTGTCCCTGCTGAAGCATGAAAAAGCCCTACCAAGAAAGCTGCGGCTATAATGTGCCAAAGAGCAGCAGCATCTCGTGCAGTAAGAGACATTGGTCAGCACCCTCAGACATCAGACCTTCACATCTCAGGGATGTTCAAACAAGGGTTAACTCAGTGCCTTTTTCTGACCTCTATTCTTATAATTAATGTGAAAAGATTTCTCCTGCCGGTTATGTCTCTAGGAATGTTGCCTTCCAGACAGGCAGAGGAAAGAACACACATATGACAGCTGGAAGAGAAACCAAAGCGCTTTGCCTCACAAAAGAAAATACAAATGAGCAATCTGAGTGCCATCAAACCTGCTGTGAGAGAGAAAGAGAGAGAGAGAGGTAGGATCAAATCCCTTGTTAGACCTTAAGCTCTCTGGAATTAGGCCACTTTAAGAAGTAAAAGGACTAGAGTTTAAAGGATTCTGAGAATTTCCCATTTCTTGAGATAACTATAACCTTTACAAAGAAAACTACAAAGAATCCAGAGCATAAAGGAATGAGACTTCTGTGTCTTTCCCTTTCTTTTTCTTTCTTTCTTTTCTTTACTTTTTTTCCCCTCTCTCAGCTTTCTTTGTAGAAACAGGTAATTGTGCTGCCCTTTCTTGGAAGATGCCATTCTCCCTCAGCTAGAGCTTCATAATAAAAAGTTCCAGTACTGCCGCCCTTGGCCCGATGGAAAATTTGCATGGAGAATACAGCTGTGTGAGACTCATCATTAAAAAAATCTGCCTCCACAGTACTCTCTAGCACAGGTAGAAAAGATACAATTACTGGGGTCAACTCTAGCCTAAATCTGTTGGAGTCTTAGCCTAAATCCACTGATGTCTAAGTCAAATGCCCTAACAAAGATGGACAATTGCTAGCACAGGTTACTACCTCTATTCAAATGCTTCACAGCTACACAGGCATGAAGTGGTCAACAGTGCCCGTTTCAATTCCTCTGGGAGCTGATACCTTGTGTCCACTGATGCTCCACTCAGAGATGAACCTGGGCAAGGCAAATCCAGCTGTTGACACGGACATTGGGCTCTTCTGTCAGTCTGCCACAAAGGTTTACGTGCTTCAAAGAAAATTATTGAAAGAAAGCAGGAAGAGGATGAGAAGGGAAAATGAATTTAAAGAGTTTGCTTGCTATGGAGAGAAAGAATTTATCACTTCCACACATCCAGACACAGGGCGCATTGTGTAGTCACAGGAGTACGGAGCACAACACGCCCATCTGATGGATACAACAAAGGTACTCCCTGTGGCACCCCTGCACACAAAACTTTCACAGGCACGCAAGGGACTGGAGACACTCAGAAGGACACCCTAAATGGAGGCTGTCAAAGCTCAGACTTGCACAGACAGCTGTTAACAGAAACTCAAGTGTGAATAAAAACTCCTGTGAACATGCAGTCATTTGCACAGGCCCAGACAATTCCAGGCATGCATGTCTGCAGCCAGACACAAAATACAAGGCACCCACACTCTGAGTGACAGAATTCATACACCATCTCATGCTCTCAGGAACATGCACATGTTCCAATTCCCAACAAACTTATCTATAGTGACTGATTTATACAGCAGCACAAGTGTAAACCTGTTCCAAATAGGTTTCCACACAGACTCAGTAATAAACATCCACACACATCTTTGAACAATTAATCTACACCTGCAGGTACTCCTGGCCACAACCTATGCAGGCACAGACAAATGGAACAGTTGCCCAGCCAGAGGCAAATCAGTTGTAGGCATAGGAATACCTGCTTACCACACTGCTACCAGGAGTCACAGCTTCATTGGGCAAGGTCTGCCTAGCTCTTAGAAACTCACCCCTTCTCTTTGAGGTTCAGCTGCTTCATCCACTTGGTATTCTTTGTCTGCAAAAGCTCTTTCCATTCCTCCATCCCTTTTTCCCTCTGAAGCTCTCTTCAAAGAATAACACAGCTGAACTAATAGCCTAACACATAGCTGTCTGATGGCCTCCCTTTCATGCTTGCCACTTGGCCACGTGGACAAATGCATATTTAGCTGCCAGTTGCAGCACAATCAAAAAAAAACATTAGAAGGTAAATGAAAGGGAGAAAAACTTCAGGACTAAATCCCTCATTGGGTGCCAGGCAGCTAAAATCAACAGTATAACACCAGGGCAGAACTTGGCCCAGCATGGTGTTTTGATGAACTAAACAATTAATTAAGAAATATCTCCCCAGCAGATCTATTCTTGTGGCAGAGTATGCAAGGAACACACAGATCCATGTAAGAGTTCTATCGCCGCCATTACATGCTGGAAAATAGCATATAATTAATTATAATGATGGCAAAGATTAGATCCAAATTCCTTTACACAGTGTGTACACAGCCCAAACAGACAAAATAAATCAGAGCGTCCATACCCTAATCCAGCAGCTTCAGAGGATTAAATAGGTGCATTCTAATCACAGGCTCAGCGCAGCCCCACTCAGTATGCACAGAGCTGGCCTGTGTGCAACCGCGTCTGAGGGATCCCAGGAAAAGTATCTCACTTCAGATGAAAAACATAATTTAGGCTTTGATCATCTGCCGTCATTTATGATGTCCTGGCTTGCTTTCCCTCCCTAGATTTTGGCCTGCACATCCCAGGCAAACTCCACAGGTTCCTCTCTCTTAAGCCTCTCCTGCAATGTCACCTGGGGAAGACACAAGTTCTCATTACTCTACCAACATTCTGTGTGCTGTGCTTCATTATTTTACTGTAGGTGCACCAATCTTGAGGTGGCAGCACTGAAGACAGAAGGCGGGGAAGAGTGGAGGTTCTCCCCCTAAGGTATTTTATCGAAACTAAAATGCTTTCTTTTTCTTAACTTTGTTAATATGGACTGTACAAGAAGGCTGAGGTTACACTGTTTATAAAGCAAATAGGTCTGTTCTCTATCCATCAAGAATGATTTTCAAATTTCAATGAAAAACATTATTTCTCAGAATGAGAAAAAACCTAATAACAAATAAAATTATAATGAAACACATCTTTTCATGCAGCAAGGGTAAAATTCATTAATTGTGTCACTAATCATAGGGTTAACTCCACTCCTGGAGTGGCTGAGACTGAATCAATCCTCTTACACCTGCTGTGAAACTGAACTCTTGTGTTAGCTAAGAATAGAGCTGGGTAGTCCAGCTCATGGAAAACATTATAATTTGTTGGAATGAAAAGCTTAATTAATACATACTTTTAAAAAGGAACAAATTTTTAAAAAATAAACAAAAAACCCAAACCAACAAAAAATACCAATAAACCCACAACTGGAAATACAGTAATTTCTCCACTTCTCCAATCCAAAAAATGTCTTTTGTCATTCCTTGAAACCAGACATTTCATTTGGGGATGTTATACTGAATGTTTCACAGCCTTGTTTTTGCCTGTGCTAGAAAAAATCCCTCACAGTATCTGCTCTTTGACTTTCACCCTGCACTATTCAGCCCAGTCAGTGCAGATCTGCAGTGTATTATTGGAAATGTGTCTCAAACAAGCAGATAGATCCATGAGAGCACAGGTACAATGCATCCAAACTACAACTCCCATGAGGCACCGCAGCCCCATGGGCAGGCACCACCTGATTTCAAATAAATGTACAGCAAAGTGCTTTGAATCATTTCAGCAAGTGCAAATGTTTGAACCAATCCAAGTCAAAGCATTCTGTTCAGAGTCTAACATTTTAAAGCTGTCAAAAGTTGCTGTATTTTATTTACTATAGTAAAGAAAATGGCGTTTTCCCTTGGAGAATCATTTCCATGGGAAATCTCATGCCCTGGGAAGATCTGGAAGATAAAAGCCTTGGTAAAGTCTCCTCTGGTCTTTAACATGGGCAACATCTTCACTGCAATTATAGTTCAGGGTAAATTGCAGAAAGCATGGACATACATGAGGTAGCTTGACCTCACATGCCGCTGCCATCTGTAGCAATAGTGTTAAAACAGGCTTGTATAAGTTCATCTGAGAAGCAGTGTAAATAAAGTGTTGGCCCACTTTAGTGTTCATGAAGTTCACCACAACTTTAATTCAGAGAGGGTGCTTATTTCTATTCATCCTGAAATCATGCCCCTGGCTCCAACGTGGACATATTATCCAGGGGCTGGCTCTGTATCTAATAAAAAGCAAGGCACTGTACCTAAGAATATCCCAAATGGGTGAAATGAGATCTTCCAGAGCACTTTGCCTGAGAAGAGTTAACTCACACATGGCCTTAAAGGAAAGGTAGCAGGACATTAACACAGGATAAAAAGAGTTTATGCATTCTCGGGGCTCCATAACACACCTGAAGAATTCCATCCACCTCTGAATTAAAAATAATGAGAGAAAGAGAAACTAAATCCACATGTTCTTGCCCATCTCCCCCTCTCTTTTTGTCTTTCTAAGATAAAAGGTGCAATATAACCTTCCATCATTTCATCACAGCCTCATGCTGTGAACCAGTCAATAATTTTTATTATCACTTATTATCACAAAAGCTGCATCACTCTCTGATCCATCAAGTATGGATCAAGGTCCCATTCCACCTGGTGCTGAACAAACAGAGAACAAAAAGACAGTCTTTTTCTAAAGGAAAATCTAGATATAAGGCAAGAGAGTGGCTGGCTAGAGGTAGATGGGGAAGAAGGAGTTAATGAGATCATTCATAGAAGCATAGAATCACGGAATGGTTTGGGCTGGAAGGGATCTTAGAGATAATTTCATTCCAAACCTTGCTGCTATGGGCAGGATTTAAGGGCAGAACATAGAAGTTCCTTTGCAGATACTAGCAGGGAGCAGGGAAGAAGGCAGGAAGATGCTCTTCTGCAAACTTGAAAACTGTGTGACCATGCCAGAGAGAGGAATTGGCCAGGATACAGAGCTGACCCACCATGGCTGAGCAGGAAGGCTGTCATGGGCCTTGAATCAAAGCCAACTCATTGTGTTAGAGAGGGGACAAGGAAAGCTGGGCAGAGGGTTGTCAAAGCAGAGCAGCAGTGGGCAGACTTTGCAACAGTGTCCTGCAAAGCCTTCCTAGAGGTCCGAGCAAAATGTGCTGTAACACCCAGTGTAAGAGAGGGCTTAGCTCTGAGCTGAGGTCCTGGCTTAGAAATGCTGTTCTTGAGAAACAGCCTGCAGCTGTGGAGTTTGGGGAGGATGTTAGGGGGTTGTTAAATTTTGCCCATCAACCATTATGCTGGGCCTGACTACTCACAGTCACCAGTTGGAAGCAAGGAGAGAAAGGCTGAAAATTCAGAGGAACCCTGATCCCTGCCCAGCCCCGGGTTTAAATGATGTTGTGTGAATCAAGCAAAAACCTGTGGCATATAGGATTGTATTCTGAACTCTGGAATGCATTTCAAACAGCAACTTTCTCAGAGTTTCCTCCTAAAGTGAGCAGAGAAGCATTTGGTCTGCCTCCTTTTCCATTCATTCTCTTTTCCTCCCTAATGTTTCCTTTGTAAAGAAACACTGAAACCAGAAGGATCTCTGAGACACCAGACCTGATCAAGCGTGGGGCAGAATCTGCTCATTCCAATTATCTGCCAGCCTAATCATAAAAATATCACGGTGCACACTCCATATGTCATTTTTATTGAATTCATTCAGGAGTTTCTCGATTAATCTTTTATTATTCCTTTCCAAATCCCAGGGTTCCCATAACAGGGGCTGATCAGCTAAAGCAATTCTCACGCAGAGAGGAAACAGTGAGAATTATTTTCACTCTTGCATCCTACAGTCACGTCACTAGAATTCCCTATGGCCTTTTCTTTGAGTGCCTCCTGCCTGAAGAAGACCCCGTGCCCTCAGTGCCTCAGCCCCTTGGCCCTCATCCCTCCAGACAGGAGAGCCCCGGACCCCCACTAAGGGCAGCGCTCAGGTAAAACCTTAGCAACATCCCATCTGAAGGAGGAGAAATAAACATTGTCACAGTAAAAAATCCCAGGTCCACTCCCAACATCTCTGGGAAGACACCTAGCCCAGACCAGCAGCATTTTGGTGCTTGTACTAAATGTAGCATCAGTGGCATCAAGTAGATCCAATGCTAGGGAAAAACAGGACCCTTTTCAACCTGAAACCCTTGCCTTCCCTTGCCTTGTCTGAGAAATCTGATCTTTCATGGCTCTAGCAATGGCATGCCTACCCACATGATTTTTCATGCCACCTCTGTTTATCTCTCTGTTAGCAATTCCTATGCTGCTGCATGCAGCAGAGAGGCTGTAGCACTCCTGTTCTTCCCAGACAAAGCTTCTATTCTAGCTCAGTAAAAGAGGCAATAAAGGAGCTTTCCATCCCACATCTGGGATGCATCCCACCTGTGCAATTCTCTTCAGCTAAGCAGAATGAGACCTAAAGGTACTGAGAGCTTCCCTAGGCAGTTGTGTTGCCAATGAAAAAAATACTACTGGGAGAACAGTAGCTAACTGTTTGCTATCTCTAGGGTAGGATATTCCTGTCCCAGTATCTTGTTTGGCATCTTCATCACCACCTCATTAAAGCTTCAGTTCATTAATTAAATATTTAATACATTAAATGAGGTTCCTTTTGTACAGAGGAGCTGAGATCTTGTTGCTGGTGAGCGTGATGCTGTGTATCCTCCTGGGAGGCTCCAATTTGCCATACTAATTGCACGGAGACTCTTCAAAAGGCCCTATGCTGAATCTTCTGCTGCTGAGCAAATTGAACGCTCCATCTCAGCAGGAGAGAAGCCTGAGCTGGGAAAGACACAGAGCAGCAAGTCACTCTTCTCCACAGTCCCCAGCAGTCTGGAGAGATCACCCGTGTGACAGGGCATAGTGCAAGGCAGCAAGCCCAAGACTGAAAATAACTCCCAGTCCTCATCTACACTGGTGTGCAGGGCAAGACACAGCAGATCCCAGCTTTGCTAAATCGAGGAGGAGCCTTGCTAATTAGGGCTGTTAGATGGCAACCAGTTAAAAGCTTCTATTAGCATTTTAAAAGGTCCCACTACTGCACCAGAGATTTCTACTCTCTTGGTTATATATATTGCAGCTGTACTACCAGTTGACTTGGTACAGCAAAGATAGACTCTGGTAAGAGCAGAGGTGCAGAAAGGGGAAGCTGGAAGAAAGGAAAGGGGGTGAGAATTTCCCAAAGCAGATGGGCTGCTGGTGGAACAGAACCTTGGGCCAGCTGTAAAACCATATTGCTGCCTTACTCTGCCCTCATCTACACTTTTCTGTCCCCAGCCTGCTGTTTGCTTCCACCTCTGTCATTGTGGTGAGAAATCAACTATTCACGTGGCTGAGCTGTGATAGAGAGGGTTGACACCTCTGGCAAGAGAGGGCAGAAAAGCTAATTATTTTTTTAAACCTTTGTTCGGCCCCGTCCCCTGCCTTTCTCACACACACCCATCCCTGATACCTACACAGAAAAATTATTAGCCTTACTTCTATTGATATCCACATAAAGCTAAGGATCCAAGTTCCCAGTGGAAACTGCAATGGCCTAAACATGTGGTTTAACTCATGGGCCCATTTCATAGGCCAGAGGAGGGACACACCATTAGTGTATCACTGAGAACAACATTATGTTGCAGTACTGTTTGAAATCCAGGAAGTAAACTGTCTGATTTAGTAAAAAGTCTGTAGACAGTAGGGATTAGGACCCCAGTCTTCCAGCATCAGAAATGTGGTTTTTGTAAGATAAATAAATCCTCTAGGAACAGGTGGCAGAAGGAACTGGAAAGGGCTTTGCCTCTCCATGGTAAAAGATGGTGTCTACATGCGTGAGCCTTTTAAGAGGAACATCTAACCTAGCAGATTAGGTAAGGAAGCTTGAAAAGGAGTTTAAGGAGGTTATTGGGCATGAATTTTGAGGTGGGAGGGCTTTCCAGGAAGGTGAAAATGTTGGTGGATTAAGGCTTTGCTCTGGGAAGGTGAGGGGAGGAGGAGGGATGGCAGAGAGGACACAAATTACAGTAACAGCTGAAGTACTGAACACTGATTAAGAAACAAGCAGGAGGCTTTAGGTTGTCTGTGTGTGGTTAGGATGTTCTTTAAAGAATGAAATCAGACTGCTAAACAGGTCCAGAAAAGCCCTGTCTTACACAGTGATAGGAAGGGTCTTCCTTCCTGTGATGTCCTGCAACCTCAAAATAGATTTGTCAGAGTAGGTTTGTCTTGGCTACAAGGCACTTGACCCAGACTGCTTTTCCTGCCCCACTCTTTTGTTGCTTTTCCAAGGCTGGTTCCCCACAGCTGGAGTGTGAGAGGTCCTCATGTGCCTGGATCTTGAACAGATCCAGCAACATCAACCCCCTCTTTCCTGTTCCATTGACCAGGGGACCACACTAATGGAGAAGAGACACAAATCACAGGGCACAGGTCTCTGGGCAGGGCTCCCTAGCTCACCCAAGGGGACTGGATGTCAAGAAATAAACTTCTCTGAGCACAGGGAAGGGAGAAGGACACACATGTTTCTGCTCTGACACATTTTTTTGTTTCTTTTTTTATCCTTCCTTTTAATGCTGTGTTAAGAAAAGGAAGCTCTACAAAAATGGGGGGAAAAAGCTGAGAGAAGGAAAGAATATTAAAACATGATGAAAGATTTGGGGGAAGACAGACATGATTGTCCTTTGGGATGGGGAAATGACCAGGTGGAATAGCAGTCTGAGACACCCTCTGTGGCAGCAGTGGGTTGCTGTGCTCAGGGGTGAGACAGAAGGGGTTGTTGGCTTCTTCTTTCTGGACACCAGAAGGGAAGCAGATTGCTCGGACGCTGAGCCACACGCAGGAACCACTGTGATGAACACAACAGGTGAACAAATTCATCCACAGCTAATAAAACACCTCCACGGGGTTAGGTACCACTTGGTGTTCAATAAATAAGATTTAGTACATTGGTGGTGGACAACACTTCAAGGGCTATTGGGCCATGGGTAAGGGCCATTAACTACAGAGGTAGGGAGTAAATAATGGAGACAACACAGTCTTCATCCAAGATCATGTTGCAGTTCAGTGATTAAATCAGGGATCAAACCCAAGTCTGTTGACCTTTGATCTCCTGCTCTGCTCAGGAGATCTACATCACCTCTCACTAAAGCCAAGTGCCAGACATGAGGAACCCTACCAAAGTCAAAACACTGTCTTACATTTTGCCGGACTGAGAAGGAGTTGGAAGGACTGAAGGTCTTCCTTAGCACAAAAACCAAGGTGGGGGGAAAAAGCCTCTTGGTAGGGCTAGGTCTGGATAAAGGAAAGTTGGCTCATATAAAACTTAGAAGGAGGCAGTAACAGATCATCAGTCTTCACAGTCCTCCATTTGGCCCCTTTCACAACACTAAATTCACCTGAAACCGTGCACGCCTGAAAAATCTCAGTGATGTCCAGCCAAGCATCTATCTTCCTTCAGCTAACTTCAGAGAACATGATCTCCCATGACAGTCAGAGATAAATTTTCTTCATGGAGAACATTTTCCTCCTAATTATTCTAGAGGGAATAGTTCTGATGGTGCAGATCTTTCTCAAGTAAAATCCTTGGTGTAGCAGAGTACAAATACCTGATCACATACCCTGGCCTGATCCATATCTCATGGATATAAATTGCAAGTCCATCTCTACTAGACTTCAGAAAAAGGTCTGAATGTCCAGGATCACAGAATGAGATGAGTTTGAAAACAATGTCAAAATATTCCCATTACATGGAAATGAGCATGTACCCAGATTCCTGTTTGTCAAAGATTCTGTGACTTGTACTGTCCAAAGCCATGGTTCACTGTGGAAAGGGGCAAGGGTTTACCAAAAATATATATTTTTCCCCTGCTAGTTCTTAATTTAAAAAAATTTAAAAAAAAAATAGATAAGGTTGATGGTTCTTACCACTCAGGATTGACACATTCTATTTGCCTGGATCTAATGTTTTTCATGCCCTTGCTGCTGATACTACTGCTGTGCACTAAAGCTGTAATAAGTTAGGTAAATCCCAGATTACTCTTAAACAAACACAAGCTCTGGGTTATGAATTCCTTTCATAACCTTTCCTTCTCAGACTTTTCAGGGCTGGGGAGAAGAATGGTAGTCTCCTTTGTTCCAGGTCTCCTTTTCTGTTTTGAATGATACCCATTTGGTTGTTATACTTCAAATCACAATTCCACCTTTTCTGCCCATAAAACTCTTTCGTTTAAGGCTATTTTCTCATTAAGAAGAGGAGGCAAAATTTTCCATGGTGCAACCTGGTGAAGGGATGCTAGTGGAGAGTTTGGTTGTACAGGATTTGAAGCCCATTAGATCCCCAGCACAAAATCTTGGCTGGGGTGAAAAGCTGTGCGGGTGCTGAAATGACAGCCATGATACTTTCCCATCACCAGCCCATGCTAGCAATTTATGGAGTTTGGATGCAATTGCTGGCAATGACTTCGCTGCCAGCATGGACACAACAAATCACTTTCAGCATCATGTCAGCTCTCTGTGATTAAATTGTGGATCTGAAAAGGCCCAGCCTCATGAGATCTGTATATAAGGACAGACAAAGGCAGACATGAATGTTGCCAGAGCCACATCCAGGCGAGAAACGGATAGGGGCACAGTTCTGCACAGCCACACAACCATTCCCGTGCCCCATGACTTGGAGCATGATGTCAGACAAAGCTAATGAGGGGGAACAGACCTGTCTGAGCCCTCTCCTTCAGCCTGTGCGAGAAATTCGTGCCTGAATGTTACCTAGGGAGATGCCATCTGTTTTGTCTGGGTCAAGGATATGCTGCTCTTCAACCAGGGCAAGTCTAAGAAAGGAAACCGAGGCAGGCGGAGGCTAAACCCAGAGGCAGGGAGATAGAAGAGAATGATTTTTTATGTGAGTCTAGTCCAGTTGGGATCAGGTGGGAGGGTGAGGAGGACCTGCCAGCTGAAGTAAGCATGGAGATGGAGGCTCACAGATCCTGCCCAGAGGACAGGAGTGATGAGGGGTAGGAAGCTTCTGCCAAGTAGAACTATGCCACAAGAAGAAAGATTAACTAACAGCTGAGGAACTAACAGCTGAGGAACTGACAGCAACAGCAACAGCCAGTTCAATCAAATAACTTCCAGCATACAGCAATAGCATTTATCAGGTCCTTACAGGCTACCCAAAACCATAGTACCTAAATGGTTTCTACAGATGGTAGCATATCATTAAAATGAGCCCTGTGCTTTCTTGCCCAATGTACTGTCTGCAGCACATTAGCTACCCCACTCTATTAGATACCTAAAAAAAAGGCAGAGCTGTATGAAACAGCTAGAAAACCCTCCAAAACAAAAGGTTTAAATAAGCCTAGTCTTCCCTTTTGTGTTCATAAATACCTGCTGTGATGCTTCTGATGTGTCCATGAAACCTCTTGTAAATCCAGAGTGGGATATGTTTTGTAAATTAACAGAAGATTTAAATTAAAGAATAAGCAAAGGTAGTCAAAGTAGTCAAGAGTAATCTGTCCTTCTCCTTCCACAGATAAGATGCAGCAGGCAGACAGGGTAATTCTGATCTCAATTACACAGACACAACTCTGAAGACAGACCACAATCCTTCAGAGGGCATTCGTATGGTCGGGACCAAAACCTGCCCAAAGGCTGCTGAAGGTGAAACTAAAATATCCTTGAATATCCCAAACCTGAAATAATATTTTCAGTAACAGCAGGACCATGGTCTCAGGTAGAGGATGCAGGAATCAAGGATTCTTGTATCAAATCTACCCTTAGCAGTAGCTTGAACACTAGGTATTAAGCTAACGAGATATGTTGCATGAATAATATGCCCAAGGTCTTTTTTGCCCCTTGAACTAAAAATAACAAATCTCACACACTCCTCTTCAATTCGTTTTCATTGCATATAACATGAGCATTTCTCCCAAGGTCTACAAAAGACAGAGGCTGCATTCTTCATGACTCACTGAGCTATCATCTGGTGACTGAAGGTGTAAGACAGACCAGATGTCTACTGGGGCTACTGTCTGCAGGGCCTGCAGAGCTGCCTGTTACCAAATGACAGGGGAAAGTGGCACCCTCTCAGACCTGCCAGGGAAATTGCTTATGTGATCATTCCCTAACCCACAGCAGTTAAAATAAAGCAGATTAGAGCTGAGTGGGGTCATTTTGATGGGCACTGCATTGGCAAACTGCTCCCACTAACATCTGTGTGACGTAGCTGCCTGTAAAAGGGTAGGCAACCTCTTCCATTGCTCCAGCTGGATCCAGAAAGGGATATGCACTCTGAATCAGACTAGGGCTAATCACCTTATTTCTAAGAAGAATCAGAAGCTTCCTTTTGGCATAATCCCTTAAATCTTTCTAGCTACTTTTCTGTCTCCCAGGGCACACTGCTGACAGTTTTCAGAAGAATGGTGATGCACTTTTGCAGTGAAGGGGGTGACTTGCAAGTGAAGCCACCAGATTGTCTGCCACAGTACTGAAAGGCACAGAAGTCTTTTTTTCAGTCTTTCTTTCCCTAGAGTTTAGGAGGCTCATTTCAGTTGCTTAAACACAGTCATCTAGAGTCATGAGACAATTCCCACATGACCTAAAGCTACCACTCTGGAAGGGCACAGGTGTCCTGCTGGTCTTTGGTAACCTGCAGCAGTTTCAGATACTCATGAGCATCTTTGGCAGGGGAAAAGGCAGCTAAACCTACACAACTGAACTATTAGGTCAGCAATTCAGAGGTTTTTCTGACAATGGTTATGGCAAGGGTCAGCCAGTGGCAAAAGTTTGCAGACCATATTCAATAAATACATTTGAAAATGTTATGTGAAACAATGTGGGCTTGCATTTGAAAAGGTAAAAGATGCAGCTAGACACATTTGGGTATTTTCAAAAGTATTTAGGTAGCCAGCATGCGGGATTCTAATTTCTACTCAAAACTGCCCCAAGGAAAATTAAAGCATCCTGTCACCTCTGGTGACTTTCAAAACTCCAGCCCCCTTACACCAAATAGCAACAGAGAGCTCCAAGCAGGAGCAGAGTTTACAACCCCAGACAGAGGCATGGCACAAATGCAGTCAGGCATTAGGCATAAGAGCATACAACAACGCCCTCTGCCTCTGGTGCTGCACAACACTCTGCTAAAGGTGGTGAAATACAGGTGGATGCACAAGGGCAAGGATGGAGCCACAGCTTTGCTATCAGTACTCTGCAATCAGCTCTGTCAAATTCATAGAATAGTTTGTGTTGGAAGGGACCTTAAAGATTATCTAGTTCCAACCCCCCTTCCACCTTCCACTAGACTAGGTTGCTCATGTCCCCATCCAGCCTGCCCTTAAACACTTCCAGGAATGGGGCATGGAACTTTCTGTGAGTGTGATGGGAAAAAATTATTTCAACTCTTACCCCACTGTGTAACCTATTTTTTTTCCAAATAGTGGGGCTTCAAATTTAAATCAGAAAAACTAATTTCACTCTTCCTCACTCCCCAAATTATTAATTCCCTCTTCCAAAGCACAGTGGCTTCTGTCTGCTTTCTTCATTTTGTTAACTACTGTTACCCAGTCAGAGGCAGGGAAGGAGCAGACCAATGCTATGTGAATGGATCTGACCCATCACCTTTTACCACAGCAATAACAAGCAACAAACGCACTTAGGAAATCCAATTAGTGGGGAATCCACAGGATGCAACTGTTCATAAGCAGCACTCATTGAATACATTGGCAAATACACATGCAAAATGAAGGTTTGTTCAAGAGTGGATAAACATGCTGCATTGATTAGACAGGCAGCTGTTAAAAGTTTATTTGTCTCTCTCAGATTAGTCAAACAAGAGGATAGATGGACAAGTAGATAGGCTGACAGACAAACAAATAGATAGAATTGTTCCTGCAAAAGTGCAGGCTGCATTTTCAGGGAGGTGGTTTGGGTAAAATCGATAAACCAATTTCTGGAAGCTGGAGTGCCGCCCATCATTAGAAAAAGGCCTCTGAAACCACCCCATGCGCGGTCGTGAGATCTCTCTTCATGGGTTTCAATGAGAATGAAATTGAGTGACTTCAATAATTTCATGCCTGGTTATGGGAGGAAGGTGAGGAAGGGTGAGTTCCCAACCATCTAATAGGTCTCTAACAGCTCGATAATTGGCCCATCCTGTGGGTGATTAAGGATGAAAATAACTAATTTCCGCTCATCTTACAGACTAATCAGATCACCTCACCCCTATCATTTTCTCCTCTATTTAAAGATGCAGTCTCCTTCTTTCTGTCATCAAAGGCTAGCAGGATGCAATTATTTAAGTTAGTAAAGGAAGTGGTTCAGGCCAGGCTGGTGTTAGTGAGTTTAAGATACCTATTGGTTGCTCTGTATAAACCTTTTACTTCTGGCTTCTGCTACAGTGCTCCAGTCTTGTGTGCAGCATAGAAATCCTGCTACCAGAACCCAGTGCTATGGGCTGGAAATAGACAGGGTTGGGCTCAGACCTTGAACCCAATCTGAATATTGTAACACTTGGGTATCATCCCCAGCTTTGGTTTCCTAGCCATGCTTTCAAGCCTTTGTATGGCGGGTGTTTTCTTGTTAGAAAGGCCAACTTTCAGTACTATTGCTAGCCCAAAAATTCCATATATAGCAGATTAGATACAAGGCCTACATCCTGTGTGGCTCCACTGAAGCTTCTTGACCACCAGAAACAGGCAAGAGGCTACAAAGATGAAATTAGGGCTGGACAAATCCCACCTTGGAGTGCAGATCTCATTTTACTCCTTATCTTGAAGCTGTGTTCCAATCCCTATTGTGTTATTTCCTGCATGGCTCAATGCAGCCCTAAGCATTTTGTCCCAGTTCAGGCAAGTCCTTGTCTAGATTCATGGCTGTGCCTTTATAGACCCCTTAGGGAGGTTCACAGACCTTGGTTCTTCGTGCCCCACCTGTATACATATGTCTAAAGAAGTGTTCTGGTTTATATGGGCAGGTATCTCCTGGTTTAGTGCTAAACTGAGTGCTGGCAGGCTGACAGGAAAGCCACAAGTGATGGGAAGATTGGTGTGACAACTCTCCTTGACTAGTCCACACTATAAAGGAAGCAGTGAGGTCCTTCTTCAGTAGAAAAATTTGGACTTTCTTTCACCAGAGACTGCCGTGAAAAACTCATGGATACCTCAGAGAAACACAGGGAAAGCCCTCAAGCTCCTGTCTCTGTCCCCATCTCAGAAGCTTGCATTACACCACTTTAAATCATAAGTTTCATTCTCCAGACTTCTCTGCAGTATGTCCTGTAGTCTCAAAAGATTACGGTATGGCATAACCCATGCCATGAAGGAATAAAAAAATCAAGATTTTTCCTGAGGGGGAAGAGAGGAGCCTGACAAAGAGAAAAAATAAAATCTGGTTGGCAGAGATTTCTTCCATCATGCCTACGTTTCTGGGTACCAAACACACTCTTCTGAAAGTCTGCAAAGAGCAGACTATGGTTCACACAGAAAACTCAAGCACAACTGTTTCAATACCATGAGTCTCTGTCAGGAGACCAGAGATCAAGATGATGGAATTGCGACTGAGACCTTAGGGGTGTCCTTGGCACTGCTGTTCCATTGAATTGAGCAATTAATCAGTATTCACAGATAGAGAACTCCAGTCCTGGAGCTGAATCGGGTCAGTTCACTGGCACAATCCTGGTTATTTCCAAAGAAGTCAAGTGTCAAGCCCTATTTCCTTGAATATAGCAGAAACCATAATGAACAGCAGTTTTCTCCCTCATTATTTTCAGGTCTGCTTCTCCAGTTAGTCCTGTGTCCGACATATCTTATCTACTTGCTTGCTTTCAGTGACACATTCACAACTGCTTCCCTCACTTTATTTTATCCATGCTTTTGCTGCTATTATCCTGGAAACCTCTTGGCCCTCATAATTTTTGCCTCATGCCTTAAGCAGTAGCCTTTTCTTCACCTCCAGAAAGGACAGCTTCATTTTGCCTGGAAGGAAAGATCCAAATCGCAGCCACTGGCTTTCATCATATCTCTGTCACTGCTGTGGCTTCTTGACAGGACTTCTTTTTCAGGCACATCCTTCATTGTTTCTGCTATGGAACTAAAAGTCATCTCCTCCCCAGAAGAAAGCCATTGATGCACTCTTAGTGCTACACACACTCATGCAAAAGAGATGGACAAAGCTGTAGGTATGACAAGCCAAAACATCCTACCGCTCATCCCACTCTCATCAAAAGCACATCTATGTTCAGGACATAATGATCCCATAGCAGAAATAGCTGCTATTATTCCCTATCATCACAGCTTCCCGATTTCTCACCAAATGTATCCCATCTCCAGCCACCACATGCAGCCCGGGCAGGCTGCCAGCTCATTTTGTGTGTGCTGCTCTGCAATGCTAGGATCTGCAATCAGGAGCAGGCCCATGCAAGGACATCTCCCACTGTCCTGAATTTCAGTCTGGGCTCCGGTGTGTTTACTAACACCCTCTGACAACCCATCAACAAAGATGATGGAACACCAGTCATTTGCAAGGCAGGGGTTGAAGGCTGGATTTGGCTTTACCAAGGCTTCAGTGCCCATCACAGCATGCAAGAACATTCCCAGGTGCTCTCTGGGCAATTCTTTCAGAGGTTCAGGGAAGCATGGCTACAGGGCTGTGGAGCTGTCACAATCTGAATGAGTGAGGTTTTAAGCTTCTCAGCTGAAATGCGTGGCTAAAGTAAACCTCAAAACTACAGCCCAGACAAGTGAACCCTCCTGCCCCTCTCAAGGGCTCCCACGTCCCTATGGCAGTAGAAAGGCCACTACCATTAATTGTTTCACTGCTGGCTTATAGAAGGAGAAAGCAAAAGCACCTTATTGAGAACTACGGTGAGGATTTCATCTTGGCACCTCAGCGTGGTGTTTGCAGCTTATTGGTGAATCTTGGAAAAACATTCCCATTTTCATTCCTTTTGGCTCTATCCTGCCTGCAACATTCACATAAGGTCAAAAGGAGACCGTAAACAAGATGGGGACCCACAAAATAATAAAAGGGGGACCCTTTGGCAAACTAAGGCAAACACAGCAAATTGTCATAACAAATATTTTGCTTCTTGAAATGTGAGTCTTTTTCTCCCCTTTCCAGCTTGTGGAAGATCCCTGTGCAATTGGCAATTTCCTTACATATATAAGCTATTAGAATTTATATACTATTATATGAGAAATATACTATTTTGTCACATATTTTGGTGGTAGAGTGACTCCAAATATTCAGTTTGTGAGCTGCAGTGCTTAGTCCCAGTTGGCCACACTTGGAAACTTGCTGCTTATCCATTATCCTGCTGATAAGCATTTCCAGTGTGAAAACCTACTTGTGGGGTTTTCAACTAAATTCCCCTGATTTCAAACTCCTTCTCAAAGTCCTCAAGTTAAGTGAGTTAGCAATTCACTTCTATATATCAGCAATACCTAACAGCCCTTGTGATCCCACACAGCACACTAGGAAGAAGAGGGTGTGGAGGAAGGGAAGGAAGCTACACGCCCCGTAAAGACATTATGAGAAATTTACACAGTTGTGAAATTACATTTTTTCTTAATGGTTTGCCAAGCACCAGGATGGAGTCAGCAGCAAGATAAGATGTGCAGAGAGTCTTACATACTTTCAGGTTTCCTCGCAAGTATCTCATGTGGATCCGGTCATCCATTCAGTATGCATTTGGGTATGTGCTTAGAATTAATTATTCCCAATGCCCAGAAGGCTATTCCAGCTTTTCCAGAGAGACCTATTGTAACAGTTTTCAGCACACACATAAAGAAACCCAGGCTTATGCACATGACTGAATAAAGGCAGGATGCTGATTGAGGTCTTCACTACTAATTATGTGTGCGTAGGCACAGACGTATAAGCAGGATGCGTGGCTCAATTCACCTGCTCTGCTGCACTTTCCCCCACCAGTTGTCACTGCAGCTGGGCTTGCATCCCTTCTCCAGCACAACGCACTACATTCACTCACAGAATTGATCTGCCCTGAAAACCACTTCTTTCACATTTCTAAATCTCTTGGCGTAAAACCTGTTATTCTCTTGACATTCCGGCTATTCAATACCTGTCACTTCCCCTCGTTAAAAAAAATTGACTTCCGAGTGACATTATATGATAAGCAGTTATATACTGAGACTTCTAACCAGATGGAGCCCTTCCATCACTGGAGGCAACACGGAGCATGTGGGATAAATGCTCGCCATCACAGAGTCCCTCTGCTTGCTGCCTTACATAAGGAGCTGCTCCTTGCTCACAAAGACCTGCAGTTTGAACCTGCTCTGCAGCTCTGAGGAACAGACTCTCTACATGAATATCTGCAGTAGTCCCAGTGCCAGAAAGGCTGGTAGTCTCTAGATTATATTTGCAAACAGATTCAAACCCTCTTTTTTCTCTGCTACCCCATTTTCCAGTTCATACCTTCTATCTCAGCATTACTGCTTGACATAAATCTGGTCCAGAAACTTTTGGGACTGGAGCAGCACCTCATAGACTGTTCCAAACCTGGAAATGTATCCATAGTGTATCTTACCCTGAGGAAACTCTAATCTCTTCCCAGACAAAGGGGTTGTAGGTCATTCAACATTACCGAAAAACACATATGCCTCCAGAATGCAAAGCAATACAGAACCATGGTACACAAGAGTTTGGACTGAAAGCAAAGCAGAATTAGTACTTCATTGAAAGCAAAGAGCAAAATGCAGAGGGAGACTGGGTATGGCCAAGACACCAGGACTCAATACCTATTTTTCTGGTTAGTAGGTCCAAGATGCCCCAGGATGTCAGTCATTCTTTGCAGCTGGTTGCAGGCATTTCAGTGATCCCAGTGCCCTGTCCTGTTGTGCCAGTACAGAGGACTTCTGGTAAGGATTCACGTGAGTCTCCCAAACTCCCTCACCATCTTGCGTTTTCATGGCAGCTGCAGGAGCCCTCAAAGGTCAATAGTAACTATTATTACTAATATAATAGTACTCAAAATAGGGAAAAGAAACTCATACTTTCAACATCTTAAAGTAGAGTTTTCTGGGTTGTAAAAACAGCCCACCCAGCCAGCAGTTTGTCATGGAGCTTAGTTCTGCCATAAAATGCTAATCAGCCTGAACAGTCACGTTCCCCCTGCACCATATCTTTTTATGAGCACATTAACATGGTCGTTAGGAAGAGGGGACTCATATGGACACAAACACGCACCACAATCATTTATTTCCCCCTCAGACTCCATCCTGAGTGACTCTAATTCATTAGCAGGAAGCAGTTTTCCTTCCCCTTCTTTGAGGTGGTTTCTGGTTTCCAGAAAGCCAGGCATGCCCAGACTACCAAGTTGTTGTGTCTCCATAGTGCGTCATTTATTCCCTATGACAGATGTCACGGGAGCAAGTAGAGCCATCTCCTTTGCAAGGAAGAACACTCATGTTCTCTGGAATCTTCATGAGGAGTCATGTTGTTGAAATAAAAATACAAATGAGATGGTTAAAAGTTAGAAATTCACTGAATCACTGGAGTATAGTACAGGACAAACAAAAGAATTTATGAAGAATGAGAGAATAACAAAACCTGTAGGAACCAAAAGCCACGACCTGAGGAGTAAGAACATAAGGACGCTATGAATCAAACTACAAAGCCAAAGAACAACTTAGCTTGAACTCTGTGATCATTAACAGAGTAAAATGCCCATCCATAGACTATGATCAGCCCATACTTATAAAAGTCCCTTCTTCTTAGAGCATGCAGAGTACAACAAATGTGCACTGTATCTTTAAACCAAGAGGAGAGAATGAAAAGTCAATTACTATAGCTTTAGATTGTTAGGCATACAGGAAATGGCAGGGGTTTTATTGTTCAAAGTGTATAAAAATGAGCACCTGGCATACTGAAGGGGTGCTAGCTTTGTGGATTTAACACCTATCACCCATCTCTGCACAGACACAAAATAAAATCAAATATCTCTACTCTGCATGTGGATCGGCTTCTTGCACACAGGGTTAAAGTTTTAGGGACAACAGTGTCATGTGGATCACTAGATGCAGCTACCTTTTGTTTGGAATAAGGGCCTGTCAAAGATTTGATAAAAGTCACCTCTTTCCTTCAGATACCAAAAACGATCCCTCTGTATGTGATATAAAGATAGAGCTGGGAATAGTTTGGTGATTCAGATAGAGAGATACAGGTCACTGCCACTCAAGCTAAGAGAGAGCTAAAGCCAATTTTAGGAGTAGATAGCCAGTCTCTAGAGGGCACCTTCAAACACACAGGCAGTGTGAGATGCAGAGTAAAGGAGAGCAAATACCTGACAGCAAAGAACACAAGGACATTGGCCTTGTGGGTGCAACCCCCTGACTGGCAGGGAAAAGGATGACCCCCATCTCTGCATTCATGGCACCCGGAACCAAAGCATTGCTAACAGGCCCAGGGCATCACTGCATCCTGCCTGCTTAGCCCCCTTCTTACCAGATCCCATCCACTTGGGCTAAACAAGAATAAGGCAGGAGGAGCTTTAGTGCAAACGATTTCTTTTTTCCCAATTCTTTCTTTTTCCCCTATCAGTGAATTGTCCCCTCCTTCCATCTCCTATTCATTCCCTATCTCACTGTATGCAAACCACAATCCCCCTTTTCTTCTTTCTGCTTTATTTTCCTGAACACTCATTAACTACTCACAAAGGACCGTGCCTGGCAGATCGGAGCTGCAATTATCTCCTGGTTCTGACCCGTGTTCAGCGGTCAGAGATTAGCATCAGCAATAATAATGGAGTGCGAGATGCAGGCAGCTGCATGCTGGGGATTTGACAAGTGTCCAGGCTGCTGGAGCCAACGTGAGGGGAAGGGAATCCACACAGGGGACTGTGTCCTCGGGAAGGTGGATGTGGACATTTCGATTTTTCCAACACATCTTTCATGCCTGTTCAGGGAAGATGATCAACTTGTCCTCCAGCATTCCAGCTGTAAATAGCTATTCAACTCCCACTCTTTCTGGTGCACCCATGAACCTAAGGGAGGCAGGAGACCATTTCTGACACAGTTACCCTCCTGACTTCAAACTTCACTTTTTTTTTCATTTTCAAAGTGCAAAAACCACCAAGAAAATAGAACTCCAAATCGTGCATATGAGCAAGGAAGTACCTCCCAGACTGCTAAAATAATCAGTCCTGCCTTTTCCCATCCGCAGTAGAGGATAGAAAAAATATTTGACTTTTCTGACTTTCTGAATGCCTCCCCAGTGAGGGCCACCATGCAACTTTCATGCTTTCTGTCCACACGCTCGTCTGTTTAAGGCATCCATCCATCTCAGTCCTGCATACTGTAATTAAGATTCCACAGCAGGCTTCAGCTGGGTCTCCTTCTCATTTCTCTTAGCTTTTCAACAGCTTTCTTTTCTAAAAACTGTGGTTTTGTTTGTATATGGGTTTATGATTTCTTGTTTTCAGTTACTGCAAGCAGGCTCCGACAAGCAAGTAAGTCCTGTAATAAGCTTGGGAAAATAGTTGATCTTTGGCTCAGTCTTATCTCCTCTATCCATCAACACTATTAGGGCTGTCTCTATGTCACATCCTTGGCTGAACCTTCAACACAGCAAGTCCAGGCTGTCAAAACTTTCCAGGCAGTGTTGGAATTTCCTTGTCACTTAACATCTTCTGGATACCAAATTTGTTTTTCCCTCCCTCAAAAGGGAAAAATTGTAGAGAAGATTCCTAAGTTCAGGGATGTATGAGTTCAGGATGAAACTTAGTCTCTTTATCTATTTGGCAGTAACATTGTAAGCTTAGCTGATAGGCAGCAAAAAAACCCCAACCAACCAAATAAAAAGCCCCACAAACAACAAAAAATGATAGATGCAAGTACAGCTATTAAGAGAATGGCTATGAACTTTGCTCATACCTGTTTCCAGTTAAGGTGCTTGATCCACTCCTGGCCTGATTTGAAATATCCAGACTTTTAGAAAACAGGAAGAGAATTCTCATCAGTACGAACTTTTTCAAAAGATGACTTCAAATTCGTCCTGCTTCTGGTTATCTTAGAAATAACATGAGAACAGACCTTATCAGAGCATATCACTGCTCCCTGAATCTGGTATCTGCAGGCACCTGGACACTTGGAAGTGCAGTGATAATAAAAAAGGGAAAAAAAATTAATTGAAACTTTCAGAGCCTCAAAAGCTGTTCAGCTTGAGATTTGGAGAAAGTTCAAATTTGATTTGCATTGTAGCTGATTAACCCTGTTCCTCCTAAAAATATCCCTTAGTAAATTTTCTCAGTTATAAGACATCTGAAAAATGACAGAGAGAAAATGCTAGGAAACAAGTGCTCGAGTTATTAAAATGTTTGCAGTTCAAGTGGCCTCACACCCACTTTTGTGGTTTTAATATAAATTTTTAATTTTGTTCTATTTTTTACTGGCACAAAAACCTTCAGCAATTAACTTTAGATTTCTATAGGCATGTATTTACACCAGGAGCTGCTACCTGCTTGTTTCCCTTAAGTAGAAAGCAATATTATGTGTTAGATGACCAATCACAATAACAGATTGAGTGAAGATAGAAAGAGCTATGCAGGAAAAAAAAAAGGGGGGGGAGGGGAGAGTAGTAAAGCAGCAGCATTCCACTTTTCTAAACACAGAATGTGAGTTGAACAATGACAAACTTGCAGTCAATTTCAATCTGCCCATTTCAAAGGCAAAACAGGTTCAAGAAGATTTGTAGCTACATCCACAGCTTTCACTTGGAGGACACCTGTTTCAGGCCAGCCATGGATAGAGTTTATCACATAAACCCTTTTTAGCAGCTATGGTGAAATCATTAATTGATCATTTATCACCTCCCTTGAAATGAATAAATTCCCTCATCTGCTCTCACCCTTGCTGTTCAGAAGAGCACAGGATTTTGTCACTGAATGGACCAGGGAGATAACCCCAGACCTTCACATATATGCAGCCTTCTAGTTATATTAAGTTAAAGGCATGCTGCTCCTGCTGAGTGAAAGTCTGAACTCCCACGAATTAGTTATTCCCATTTAGTGTGTGAACAGAAGATGCTGCTTTGCAGGGCTGTCGATCCAGCATGAAACTCACTTTGGAAAACTGTTTTTAAAGAAGAGAATATCTGCATGAGGGAGGGGAGAAGGTAGAGGAAATAAATCTCCTGGTACTTTTGTTCATTATTTAAAGCAACTGTTATTTTCTCTCTCATTTTTGCTTTCAAATTTGATATCTAAGAGACAAGATTTCTTCTACTAGGCATCACTGGGGGAAACAGACCGTGCAATCAGTTTCAGAGAATGCTTTATTCCAGCATTTCAGGCAGGAGAAAGGTCCAGAGGAGATGAAAGAAGCAGCAACCAGGAATCTGAAGATACTTTGAAATGCAACTCTGATCTTTGCTGGTTCAAATCTCACACGAGCCACTTCTTTGGGTGCCAATGTATAGCATAATAATGCCATCCTGGCCTGGATCAGCAATAGTGTGGCCAGCAAGACCAAGGCAGTGATTGTCCCTTTGTACTGGGCACTGGTGAGGCCGTATCTTGAGTCCTGTGTCCGCTTCTGGGCCCTTCACTGCAAGAAGGACATTGAGGTGCTGGAGCAAGTCCAGAGAAGGGCAATGGAGCTGGTGAAGGGTCTGGAGCATAAGTTTTATGAGGAGCTGGGGCATTTAGCCTGAAGAAAAGGAGGCTTAGGGGGACCTTATTGCTCTCTGCAACTCCCTGAAAGGAGGCTGTAGCCAGGTGGGGGTTGGCTTCTCCCAGGCAACAAGTGCCACCAGATGAGAGACTGTTCAAGAGATGACTGGATGTGGCATTTAGTGCCATGGTCTAGTTGACAAGGTGGTGGTTGGTGAAAGACAGGACTCAATGATCTTGGAGGTCTTTTCCAACCTAAATGATTCTGGGCATATACCTTTTCTAACACCACCAAATACAGAATGCAAAGAAGGGAAAACTAGGAAGTGGGCTCTGTTAATGGGAAAAAATCTATCAGGGCTCCTCCTGCCAAGCACCACCACAGAAAGCCACTGTAATTAGCATCTGGTCAGTGCACTCAGGTCCCCACATCTCTGAAATGGTCTTGTGGTTCATCACTAACTGTCAGGTTAGTGATGAACCAGGTTGTAAAACACAAACATTAATGAAACTGCAATGCCTGACTGTATCCATCAGTTTCTTTCAGAAGCTAACAGCCATGTTCCTCAGAGGGCTTCAGGTCATGCTGAGTATAACTATCTTTACTGAAAAAACAGTCTTGGCTCAGATCTGACCTTGAGACTCCAGAGTCAGCCTTTGTGATACTTGGTGCACTGTCATAAGTGAACTTTGCAATTGTTTCTGTCCCTAATGTCCTAACAATGAGCCAAACAAGTACCTGGATCAACATGCTACTTGCCGAATTTCCTTTTTTAAGACCAGCAGTTAGCCAAGGGTAACTCACGCACTATAGACAAGGCCATCAGATAAATACAGAGTGCATAATAACCTGGCATGCCTTTATGAGACAGGGAAAAACCAGTATATCATGGGATTTCAGGCAGGGAGCACAGCATCAGCAAGATGGAGGGGAGAACAGTATTACCAAAGCACTTTCTCTGAGCTGCTTGATAACTTTGGATGAGGTAAGCTGAGTCTGGAGGATGTGTTAACTTTGTGCATATACAGAATGGGCAAGCCTTGTGACTGTTAATGGCTTTGTTAAATCATTTCTCTCAGCGAGTCTGTCTGTAATAAAGGATTGCTGCAGCTACCCTCATTTTTTAAGCTGCTTTGAGTTTTGCACATGGAAAGTATTAAGTGCTGGCATTACATCTGTAAAATTAAGGCCCTAGAAAGGTCAAAGTCATCAGCTTAATTTTTGCAAAGAGGATTGAGCAACACTGGGATCTCAGGGTATCTGATTAGTTATACCTTACAGTTTTTTCTGTCGTCTGCTCTACTGTACTTTGACTATGTTTTCTCTCCCAAAGATTTGTGGAGGCTTTAAGTTAATTTTGTGGTAGCATAAGGTACCAGACTGCCAAACTGCAAGATTAAAAGGATCCTACGTGTTTAGATCTGCGAGCAATATCAGCACCAGCTACTTTATCCATTATCCCATCTCCCTTTCCCTCACTCCCTTCCTACCCTAAAATAACCTCAGCAATTAAATGGAGAAAGGACTCACAGAAGGAAGAAAAACTGCAATCTCTGTGTCCCGTTCTGTCCCAGCCCTCTCTGGCTCACTGCCCAACAGGAAGGCTATTTATACCAAATTTTTTTTCAGGAGGTGGATGAAGGGCTTTGCTATATCTCATCTACCCATCTGATAGGCAACTAATCAGCCACCAAATCAAAATGATTTTCAGATGTGGAGCAGGGTCAGAAGCCAGAGGTGAGAAGCATTAAGCATCCTGCCAAGCTTCATACATGCAGTCACCTGAGCTTGAGCTGTGGAGGGTTACAAGTAACATCCACCAAAGTGAGCATGAACAATGAAAAACGGGAACTGAACAGTCTCTGTTTGGATCATCGGATCTCTTTCTCCAAGCTATAGAATGGCTTGGACTGGAAAAGACCTTAAAGACCTCTTAATTCCAGTGTCCCTACCATGGGCAGGGACACCTTCCACTAAATCAGGTTGCTCAAACTTCGTTTGAAAGAAGCAAAGATGTTCTGGTTGACAAAGAAAGGAGACAACATCCGCTCCAGCGCACTGCCACTGAGCCACATCAACCCCAGCCTCAGAGGAGAAAGCAAACAGTGAGACAAATCTTCTGGTGTGCTACAATTACAATACCAATAACTTTTTCCGAGCTTGTTAATCCTAAACTCTTCAAGATTTCTGTGGACTCTGTCACCTTGGAAATCCCAGCTTCATTTGATCAGTACAGAGACTCCTTCTGTTATTTATCATACAGAGAAACATTGCTCTGCAGGACCATCAATCCAGCCTGAAATTCAATGTACTGAAAGAAAGGAAAATCTGCATGGTGAAAAACAAAGGCAAAACCAAAAACCTCCCAAAGACAGCTGATATCAGGGGAAGTAAAGATGTGGTTGTTCTATCTCAAGGCAAGGGAAAAGGGTTGTTTATAGTGGGCAGAGGAGGGGAGAAATAAACCTGCTGGGGAACTGGTTCTATAAAGGTAGGTTTGAGAACAAAATGAAAAAAGTCAAGTAAGATGAAGAATGCCTCTACATAACCCTTCAGAGGTGTTTCAGGCTGTCTCCAAATGCAGGTGGAAACCACTCAGATCTGATTTACATGGATTTAGATTTCCCTTCCCCTGCCAGTAGGATGACTAGAAATGGACAGAGCCTTCTATTTCAGTACGAGAATTTATCACAAAGCATGCTTTCAACAACCAGGGGGCCATACAACCAGTCCATCCACCTTCACACTCCCTTTAGCAACATAGAACTTCTCTCCTGGGGCCCTCTGACTCTCTTTCTTCAAATCCAGTTTCAGAGTACATTTCTTCTTGAAACTTCTCAAGAAGTTAATGTAAAAATCTTCCCTCTTAAGCAATTGTGACAAAAATATCCTGATATGGAAAAACCCCACCCACACATAAACATCTAAGAGCTATTCTAATGTGTATCACCACATTTGTCAGAGAGAAGGAAAGGTAATCATTTGCTCCCTTCACCTGTCCTACTGCTGGCTCCACAGGCCTCTGCAGAAAGACTTTTCTATCCGTGGCTGATGGAGCTTACATCTCTCTCAAAGAGAAGGACACAGGAACAGAAGGCCTTCTAGATCCTGCCATCTGATGGAAGAGAACTGTCCTTTGGCAAGGATAGTTACAGCAACACTTCACGGGGTGGTTTAGTGTGAGGAGTTCAGGCCTAGATATCTCAAAAGCAGATGTTTAAAGTCATGGTAGATGAAAGTCAGCCTCTGTCTCCCATAAGATATGTTGCCAGCTTGCAAAAAACCCCAAACTCCCACCACCACTACCACTAAAACAACAGAAGAACATCCCAAAACCCCACCAAAAAAAAACCCCAAAACAACCCCAGGGTCTTAGGGACAAAGCTTATTTGAGGAACCCAACTTCATTGACACCCAGACTACAATTTTCTTGATCCTACAGCAGCACTGTAGCAACAAACTATCTTGAGTTACACTAAACGCTTAATTTTCCTTCTCAGGAAACTCTGCTTTCTGATGCTAACAAAAAAAAAAAAAAAAAAAAAAAAAAAAAAAAACACCAAAACAAATCTCTATTTTGCAATCAGCTCTTGGAGGAAAACTGATCTGAGAGAAGTTAGTAGGCTTAAGGATTACTTTGTACATCTTTAACCAGCATGTAAAGTACTGTACCTACTACCACCTGCTACAGTGCAAACAGCAAACAACTAAAGGAAATTAAAGTAACAAGATGGATCTTGTGGAAAGCTGGAGAATCTCAGCAATTTCTAATACATTCATAAAGCTTCATTCACTAGAGAAAGGAATCAGTGACCTGAAACTCATCTATACTTGTCTCTTCTCTTGCTATGACTTCAGCTAGATAATACCATGGAATTCTATTTTACCAATCTTTCCTTGAAGTGATCATTTGACTCAAAAGATCAAACCTGCTTCCCCACCAAAAAATAGCCTCTGTGTGGGGACATTTGTCTTTGCCCTGTTCATAAGAGACCCATCAGCTGGATCAGATTGGAGGTAACTTATTTTAATACTTTTGAAAAAGAGGAAAGCATTTGACATCTCACATATGTAAGTTGCTAATTAAAGAAAGCTGCTAATTAAAGGCAATTAGGACGTGACTGACCCATAATCACATTAAAATACTTACAGCAGAACCAAATTGTCCCTGCAAAAAGGGGATTTTGCATTTCTGTGTACAATTCATGGGGCGGACAGAGGAGAGCTGAGGGAAGATCCCCATTGTGCAGATGTTTTCCTGAAATGATCCTAACAGGTACATCTGGATGGCATAAAATCTGACAAGCGAACTCAGCTGTATAGGGACTTCACCTGTCTGCATACTGGTGGATGGGGGATTTCACATGGAGAGGATCCCTCTCACCAACCACATCACAAAATGACAGTCAAATGACTGCAGGCAATTAACAGGGATCTGTCTCCTAAACACCCATCTTTGTTTATAGAATTATCTACTTTTCAGTTATTGAGCTAGCCTCCACAGCTTCGTACCACCCATCCTCCTAGACAAAAGTCTCTTCACAGCAGCTCTGGACATGCACTGATCCCTGTCTTTCAGAAGCAGTAGGGCCACAAAAAGCCATACCCTGTGCTGGTGCCATCTGTACTCTTAGACAGGAGACACCAGGCTATAGCTTCTGCTTTAGTACCAGCCTGAATGGCACACATGCTTTTAACTACATGTCAAAATATGCTTAAATTGAGGCTCTGAAGAGAAAGGGCAGGATGCCCCTTCTTTTTCAAGGCAGCTAAACAGCAGTTTGTAGGAGAAGCAGGGCATGAACTGGGCTCTCTTAAACCCTAAGCTGATGTACTAAATGCAGGGCTGCTTTTTTCCTCTGCTGCTTACTTCAGTTTCTCCTTGTGTTGTTGCTATTCTAGTTACAGAGATGGAAAAACAGTACAAAACAGTACCTGAAAATTTGCATCTGCATTAAGATCAACCCAGCCTCCTTCTAGGGATCCATGTGCCCATATTCTTCATTTATCTTCATTTCACACTGTCGTTCCTGCCAGCTACATTGTCTCTGCCAAAAAGCTTTTGGAAAGAGGAAGTGTCATGAGAACCACTGCAATTATAGATCCAAACCTACACCAGCTGGGTCAGTGCAGCCACTTCAAAAACTTTTTTTGTGGCTAGGACCACATGTTCATACACATACATCTCTATTTTCACGTGTGTCTGTTTTTTACTTTTCTTCATCAAGCAAAAGCCACCATGCTCTGCAAATTCACAACAGTTTGTGCTGCCAAGCTCTGAATCTTTGCAGCAATATGATGTTTGCAGCAGACTGAAAACAAGCTTGCTGTGTAAATGCTGACTTTGTGGCACGGGTGCATTTTGGAGCAGTGAACTCTGTGCAGGGAGATCATACAAAGCAGTCCTCAGTAAGCCTGTGATATTGCACTGATGGGTAACACATACAAATGTACAAATGTGGTGGATAAGGTAAAGGGGATCCTGGTGAGCTGTAGGAAGAGACAAGCTTTGACAGAGCATTGTCATGAAGATGGCTGTAAGCAGTCACTTAAACACAGGGTTTCAGCTGTTCCTTTCTAGGAGACCCAGCTTAAAAATTAAACCATCCTCAAACTGTGTGTGTTTGCCTCCATTCTCTACACAGGATGAACCGTGTAGTCTGAGTTTCAATCTACCACCCTGCTCCTCTCCACATCACCCCACTAACTGCTGCTCCAGGGTGGCAGAAAGGGCAGCTCAAAGGGTGAGCAATGCTTAAAACCCTGATACCTTGTCCACACACAAGGACAGCCAAAGAGCCCTGAGAAGACACAACTCTGTTTTCTCTTTGCCTATGCCTACATGTGCCTCACTGCAAGGACAAGGGGTACAACAGGAACCTGCGCAGAGACCAAATGGAGCCAGCAAGGCAGAAGCAAAGGGTGGAGGAAACAGACCATGGCTACTCCAGGGTCAGCCTGTTCCCCAAACCACTCCACATCACCTAAGCAGTGAACAAACCTTGAGCTGGTTCTGGTCTGCTGACCTGGAACATCTCAGGGGCATCCTTCTGGAGCTTGCTCTTCAGTGTATCCTGACTTTCTACAGCGTTATGCAGGCTTGCCTTGCAAAACCCTCCTGGATTCTATCATAAAATAGAAATTCAGGGATGGAAAAAAACTCCAATTCTTTCAAAAGGAGCCAGAGCCTGATTTATGGCTTTGTGTCTCACCAGTGCTAGCTCAGCTGGGAGATTCAGGATTTCTGCAAGGAGAAGGTTGTTTTGAAACCTCCTGAACTTTTCTGAGCCAGAAGGTGGTCTGAAAGTAAGGCTTATTTTATTTTCCCTTTTTTCTCTCTCTTTTATTCAGTGCTCTCTGCGACAATCCCCTAGTGGGACATTTGCTAGCCAGCAGAAGCAGAGATTTCAGTCTCTCAGCATCAGTGCAGGATACAAACAGCAGTATGTACGTGCTTGGGGGGCCAGGTCAGGGCAGGCTGGGTGGACCTGCCACAGCAAAAGCAATTTGTCACGCCTGCAATGGCTTAAGGGTGCAGCAGCCTCACCTTTGCAATAACCTGTTCTCCCCTAAGTGTGTCCTGGGAGATAAGCTGTGCAGACAGGACAGAGACACTCCAAGGCAGGTAAAGCAGGACTAGAGCTCTGGAAGAGCACAAGCACTTCTTTGGAGGCTGGTTTGCCCACCCATGCCAACCACTGCACTCTCTTGCTACGTGAAAGGCTTGACCGAGTGTCCAGAGCACCCAAAGACATCCATATCCTTCCTCCCACACATTAAACACTATGGGTTATTTTCACAGCTGCTTCTTTTTTCCTATTACTCCTTCGCCTGTCACATCTGCCTTCTTTGTTCCACTTCTCCAAGATCTCATGCTGCACACTTGAAGGAGAAAGGCTGCTGTGCTCAGTGTTGCCTTCCCTTCCAACACAGCTCCCTCCCTCATATGCTGCTAACCATGAGGAACCCTCCCACACAAGTTTTCCTCAGGATACCCAGGCATTGCAGTAGGAGGTACGCTGCACAGAGCACATATTGAGGCAGCAGTGGCTGTCCCTGTGAGCATATTGTCCTTACACTCACACTTCCCAGCCCACCTCAGCCCCTGTACAACATCCACACAGGTGGTCCAGTCATTCCCACCATTCTTCCAGAAACTTTCACTTATGGGACAACAGGTAGAATGTGCCTGTGATTGTCCCCTAATTCCCACAACCCTCCCTGTCTCTGTCCCTGCCAGGCATAGGTGATGTGTAGTGGTGTCAGATGACTGCTTTATATCCTCATGAGTCAAACCTCAGTATCCCTTAATATTTGCTCCCAGCATGTAAGTGGTGCCTCATGTTGTTTTCTTCTGTGACCTCAACATCCAATTCCTGTTCCCCTTGGTTGCTTTACTTGCGGGAATAATACCATCTGTGGCAAAGATAATACCCTGTAGCAGCTCCTTAGTGCATGTGGTCATTCTGATTCCTTCCACCAAACCCCCCAGAATGCAGAGCAAGGTGCCATGAGTAACCCACATGTTCAGCTAACACAAAAACCTTTAACAGCAGCTCTTTTAAAACCTCAGACTAATCCTATTAACTCCTAGCTGCAGGTGCAAAGGAGTTGATACCTCCAGTCCTGTGCCTCCCACCGGTACAGAGATGCTCCTGGGGCACTCATGCCCGCACAAGCAAGCACACAAATGTTCTCCAGCACGCAGACCTGTTCACACACTCACCCCATGCAGCACTCACCCACAGTTCTGCTCAGTGTTTTGCTGGGAGAGATAAGCTGCACATTCGTTGTTGTGGTGCAAAGAGAAAGCAGAGCTCCGGGTCTCCATCAGAGGCAGGCACAGGCTTTTCAGAGGAAGGCTTCAGTGCGTGACTCTGATTTTATCTCCCGTGTCCGTTTGTCGTTAGCATCAATTGCCGGTTTGGTGGCATACCGATAGCATGATGTGATCTCTGTTGTCTCTCTCCTTTCCTCTGGGGTTAGGCACAGCTTTTTCTCATTACCTTTTTGCTGAAAAGTGTTTATCATGGCAGATAATCTGAGAGAAAGCTTCTTCTTGAAATCATTTGTCTTTTAGCCATAGGAGTAGGAAGTGTCTCACAGTTTCAGTCTCCCCTGTCATTTAAGAGAGTCATTCTTCTTTCTTATACAACTGTACTTCAGCACTGGCTGTCCAGCTCTAAATTGTGGTCTGTATTTTTCCATGGGCAGCCAAAAAAACCAATCAGACTTGGCATAAAAATTTTGGGTGTAAGAGAATCGATAGAGGGGGTCAAATTCCTTAGTTCAGGCTCTCTAACTGCCTGTTGCACTAAATCTACCTTCACGTGAAAGGTTTGATGTTGGCAGCTGCAGGTGCCCTCAGTCCCAACAGTGGGTGTCTGTTCCATCAGCAGCGTGGTTAAGGGAGCAGGCAGAGCTTTACAGAAGACAACACTGCTTTCACTCAGATTTTGGTTTTGAACCTCCGGTGCTTTAAGAGCACAAATCTGACTGGTTCAAATCAAGTGCCATGAAGTACTGCAGCTTCTTCTGTGTGTTGGTGAGAAGTGGGGAAGGAAAACAAGTCTGTTCTATAGGTAATTTTATGGGTGTCACCTTGTGATGCAGAGAAAAACAGTGAGATTAAGATTTTTTTTTTTTATCTGTTTTGAAACCAGAAGATTTTTTCCATTGTAAGCTGGTGATGAAAAATTGAAACTTTTGTTCTTCCCCATGGAATGGAAATTCCAATTCAGAATGCTGACATTTTTGATCAAAACAAAGCTATCTGATGATCTCAAAGTCAAAGTATTTAGTTTTACAGAAGTAGCATGAAATACTCTATTTGAAATTGTTACCAAAACCAAATGTCCCCCTAACAGAGCTACGTACAGGAATTGCTTCCTGGCCTGATTATGGAATACACTGAGACATAGGACTCACACAGGTCCTGCTTCAAGCTGACCAGACAAAACTCGTTGCATTGCCATTGCCTTCTGGGTTTACAGGTCTTCATTTGTACCTAGCACAGAGTGGAAGTGGGGGTGTTGGAAAGGCAGTCTGTGAAAGCAATGCGCCCTGTGGAAACACAGTCGGAAATCTGTTCAGAACAAATCTGCATTTTATCCTGGGGGAAAAAAAGGCATTTGTGAGGAACATTTTCACACAGGTCTAGTATGCATGGCACTGTGAGGAGAAGAGGAACAGGAGGGGTATCTCATGCAGATACATGATTATACCATCTTGCTGTTGCTGTAAGGACACATGTACTTTGTCACCTTTTAAAACCAGCCCCACTCTGTGTCCATGCATGGCAGAGCTGACCCACACAACACCTTTCGTGCAGGGATCCACAGGCAGCCCCCTGCTTCTACATGCACACGTCAGTCAGAGCTCACACTGCAATAGCACAAACCCACACACAGGAGCCTCAAGAATTCTGATGTAGAAGTCAAGAGCAGGAGTAACATACCCTGTTAGCCCCCTATTCACACACATAGTCTTACACACACCCATGCTAAGGTGAATGCAGGGCTTGCAACACATTTTCCTATATTTTCTCAAATTTCCCTAGGACCAAACATGCTTACTCATTGGTTTAAGCCCAAACACACACAGCATTCAGTCCTGCCACTCACAAATCATCCCATCTCCCTTGGGAGAGTGGATCTGGCAGCCCTGTCTCCACTGAGACAGAGGCTGCAGTTTGTGCCAACAAGAAGAGAAATCCCGCCAAAACCTTGAGAACAGCCCTGGGCTCATTCACATTTTCTTCTGTTCCTGAGGGAAAAGAATAATAATAATAAAAAAACCCAAACCAGCTGTGAATTTATTGACTCTCCCTTAAGAATCTCGGGTGCAGTAAATTCCACCTTCACGGCGCTGGCTAATTATGCATTTATTTAACTCTGTTGCTGTGGTTTTTTTAATGATTCTCTGCTGTTGTTTGAAGTTCACTGTCTATTATTTGCAATAAAAACCTCTGTCTTTTTTTTTGCCTCATTATTCCTAACAAATAGCGCATTTTTCTGCCCCCTCCCCTCTCTCTCTTCCCTGCTCTGCCTTGCTCCCTGCCACCCTCACCTCTCCGACTAGCACTCCCTGAGTTTCAAAGACCAGCTGTTAGCATTTTGTCAACGGAGTGCTTTTGAGAAACTTCTGTCACGGGCTCCAGCACAGCAGGGGCTGCTGAATAAAATATCAGCCCTTCAAAAGGGAATTAAGGCAGGGAACAAAAGCAGCGGGGAGAACAAGGAGGGGAGAGGCCGGCTCTGCGGTCCCCTCCCGCCCGGCAGTTTGAAAGAGGGAGCCCTTCGGTGTCACTCCGAGACAGATGCCCAGGACAGATGTGGTGTCCAGCTACTCACTGAGAATCGCCTTTGGGGTGAGAAAGATAAGAAGTAGTGAAATACTCTTTCTAGGGAAGAGGTAGTGCAACACTTAGCTCAGTGACATTGAACTCGAGTGCAAGTTTTATCCACTCCCAACTACAACTTGCAGGATCTGACTCCACTCCCTGACTTCCTTACACTTGCCCAAGCTTTGCTATTGAACTGTTTCTTCCAGCCCAAAAAAATGGTTTTAAGACTTGTTAATATTTTTTTTCCGGGTAAAACACAAATTTTCCCAAACCAAATAAAAAAGGGGAGTGGATTAATGCACTTAGTTTCCACAGATATTTTCCAAATCAGCAAACACCACTCATTCCCATCTTCAAAAAGGAGATTTGGGCAATTACAGGTGCATCAGCCTTATCTTGTTTTCTGGGAAAGTGATGGAACAAATGCTTCTGGAAACCATTTCCAAATATATTAAGGATAAAAAAGAGAGTAATTGGGAATAGTCAGCATGGATTTATGAAATAGAAAGCATGCCTTTGGTGGCCAACCTGTCACCCCTCACAATGAAATGAACAGTTTAGAAAAGGAAGGAAGGGATGTGGTGATTCTGTGATTCAGGAATGACCTGGGCAATGGTGAAGAGAGCACTCAGCAAATTTGCAGAAGGTACAGTACTGGAGGAACTGGGGACTGGTGCACCACAAAGTTGTGCTGCCACTCAGAGGGACTTTGCCAGGCTAAAGAATTGAGATGATAGAAATCTCAAGAAGTCCAAAGGGAAGCACAAAGTCCTGTACCCAGGGAAGAAAACCTCATGCACCAGTATGTGCTGGGGTTCAACTAGTTGGAAAGAGGCTTTTGGAGTTCTACTGCATAAGTAATTGAGAAGGAGCCATCAGTGTGTGCAGCAGTCAGCAGCCTCTTGTGAAGACAAACATTGACAGCAGGTCAAGGCAGGTATCTTTCTCCTGTACCCAGCACTGAAGATACAGAGTTTGGGGTGCTGTGTCCTGACCTGGGCTCCCCGATGCAACAGTGACATGGACACGCTGGAGGGAGTCCAGCAGTGAGTGACTAAGATTATCATGGATTTGGAGCACATAACACACGAGAAGCTGACAGAGTTGGGATTGTCAAGCCTCAATTTAAAAAGGCGTAGGGTGAATATCATGAATGTAAATACCTGATGGCAGGTAGCAAAGACAGAGTCAGGCTCTAGTTAGTGGTGTCAGTGAAAGAGCAAGAGGCACAGGGTGCAAAATGAAATACAGGAAATTCCCTTAAAACATAAGGAAAACAAAGCTTTATTTTTTACAGTGAAGGTGGTCAAACACTAGAACAAGTTTCCCAGAGAGGCTGTGGGGTCTCGAGCCTGGTAGATATTCAAATCCCATCTGGACACAGTCATAAGCAATGTGCTATACTTGACCTTACATGCTGTAGAGGACTTAGACTAGACAAGCTCATTCCAGCCTGAATAGTTCTGTGACTGGAGGTTCTCTGGTCACTGAACGCACTTCAGATAGATTTCAGAACAGTCTGACGGGAACCAGGAATCCAGAGATGTTCATTTAACCTAAAAATGGGGTGTCTCAGCAAATTCAGGATGATTCCAAGTAGAAGAAATCTTCAAAACTCATCTCTTTAATCACAGTTTGCCTTTGAACATTTTGTAACAGATAAATGATTCAGCTTGCTCTGCTTATGTTCTTCCATTATGCAGCATGTTTATCTGGAAGAAGAAATGTTGGCTCACTTGGAACCCTTGGCCAGCACAGGAGAGTTTCCACAGGGAGGGATATCTACATTTGCTGCTTCTCTTTATCAGGCACAATGCAAAAGCCCCACACCACAGGATATCCTCTGCCTAATGAAGGAAACCAGTTGGCAAACGAAGACATCTCATCATTGTGCAGTTTTCTGACATCCACAGAGAAATTTTAGTTTAGGTGGTTATTAAGATGACTTAACCAGGCCTGTGCTCTCCAGCTCTCCAAATATCTAGACTATTAGTGCAAATAGCCTTTCTTCATAACTTAACCAAACTATACATATTTAAATCTGTCCTTGTAAATAAAGTCACTCATATAAAGTAATCAACCCTTGATTACATTCTTGCTCTGCACTCCATGCAACCTGTCAAATATTTGGGAAGTTAGGTGTCCAAACTGCAATGTTGCATTTTAAAAGTGGTTGCACTGGAGCTATGTGAAGAGGATGTTCCTCCCACCTCCATGCCATTACACTTGCACACTTGAAGTTCCAAACTGGAGCACTCTTGGATTTATCCTTTGTTCAGCAGCTTCCATAGATGCTTGCAGCTCACCAGCTGCTGCTTTTTTTTTTCCCTTGGCCAAAATAATGCTTGTTTTGGATGGCATAAGTAAACTTCATATATATAAACCTGTTCCATACACCTGTGCATGTGTACATGCATACATTACTCCTATCTTCCAAAGCCAGTCACTTGGAGCAGGATATTTCCTGAAATTACATCCAGCTCACCTAAGTGTACTAGCTAAAAAGCACTTTTAAATTTTAAATTTCACCACATCACTTTGATGTATTAAAAGCAGAATAATGTACTTTGAAACAACATTTTACTTGGAATTCTAACAAATTTTCTCAGAACTTTAAATGCAAAACAAAGAACCAAAGAATGTGATCCCCCCTAAAACCACTGAAATTTTTGTCCATTTCTCTCAAAAGACCTTTTTTTTTTTTATTTTAAAGAGAAAAAGCATAGACCTTTTTGCAGACCTGTTTCTGTATTCAGCCTTAACCAATTACAATGACTTGTATTTACTCATTAAATGTCCCCTCACTAGTTTCTGTTTTCTCTAATGACCTGGCTCCTCACTAATGAGTTTATACTAACTCTTCCACCTGTAGTGGTTTTAGTTCACCTCTGTATCTTTTGTGAGATAGGAGATTTGGAGGAATGCAAAACAGGCTCAAACTTATCAAGAAAATGAAAAGTTTATTAACAGAATCAAAAGAGAAAAGAAAATAATAAGAAAATCAAAGCAAAATCCCTCTTTTTACTCTCACACCCCCCTCCTCCTTTCCTCCTCCCCAAAACAGCACAAAG
>VZTH01004800.1:446483-478313 GCA_013397815.1 Aleadryas rufinucha | reverse complement strand
GCATCCCGGGGCCGTGTCCCCGGCACCGGGGGAGGGAAGAGGCTCGAGGCCGCTCCAAGGAGCGAAAACCTCGGCCGCCATTCCCCCCCCACCTCCTGCTGGAACGCCAGCCCCCAAAAAAGAGAGCGGAACTTCCTGTCCCTTCAGCTTTATATATGGAAATTTCAAAAAGCGCCACTGGTCAAACGAGCTGTCCATCAGCTCAGGCTCAAACCATCACACCACCATATTCAGTGCTCTTAAATTTTTATTTGAGGTACCACATTTTGGTTTGGTGACATCCTGTCTTAAGACTGACACGCATTAATTACAACTGTTCCAGTGGAGAACAGGCATGACTGGTGCACAAAATTTATCAACGAATAAAGATCAAGGGTGGGGCTCATTCAACAGAAGAGAAGTGGGGCAAGACATCATGTAAAACTTCATGAAACAGCTGAATTATTGAATGTTCTGTATGCCTGTGGTAAACCAAGCAAGAACCTCCAGGATATAATTGCACCTTCTCCTGGTCCTTCTGGTCCTTCTCATTACTTCTTCATTTATACCAGTTTTGTCACATCTATTAGTTCTCTTTCATCCTTCTCAGTTATGATACCTTTAATGCACCTTTATTTATTTATTCCATTCTAATGTAAGAAATACACATTATTAACCTTCCTCTTTCCAGTCTCCCCTAGTTCCCTCCAAACAGCCAGGGAAGTGCACAGTGAGGACATAAAAGGTAAGTGTCATATTAAGGGATAGACTGAGAATTTCCCAGAAAGCAGTGAGGAACCAGTTCCTTGGGCAGCAAAGAAACCAAAGCACCAATCTAAGGGTCTCTCTCCTACTATTAATAATCTGCAACATACCGGGGCCCAAAGGCATTTTCACACCATTGCTTCTGATTTACTAACAAATACCAGAGCTGAAGTGCTACACGGGGTATTTTCCTTCAAGAGGGCTAGCTAAAGCAAGCCTGTGAATACCAAGCTGGGAGATGTGCCATTGTCACAGGAGTAGCTGGATGGGCGTGCGGTGAATTCAGGCATGAAGTTCTGCTCCTGGACCAAGCAGACAGTATGGACACAGAGCATTAGCACACATGGCTCTGCAGCTAGATTTACTGACCTGCCCTCTATGAAGAGATGTGCTAAAACCTGGGAGGTGAAGCTGGATTTGGGACAGGTAAATAAACTGCATTTCTGCCTTAAAGAGATAAGCCTGGCACTAGGGGACATATAAACATCGAAGCAATCCACACCACTGTGAATGGATCTTTTTGTTGCAGAGCTTTAACACCCTGATGGGGAACACAAGAATGGAAAGATCATATATTACCCCTGCCTATGGTGTAGCAGTACTTTTCAGCTCGATCCTTGGAGCTCTGGTATAAACTGTTTCAGGGGGAATTCTGAAACAGGTGACTTTGAGAATGAGGTTTATTACCAGTGGCGCCCAATTCACCCTATCAGACTCTATATCACTTCTGGAATGAACATATCCACAGTGCCCACAAAGGGAAAGAGCCTCAAAATTGCCATTCTAATGACTACACTTAAATTGCTGATCAGGTTGGGATTCAGAAAGCTAAAATTTCAATTCCAAAACATAGCCTGAGGCCACAGCATGTCTGAAGCACAGGTTTGACAGAAGGGGCTCTCACAGTGCTTCACTGACTAATGAGATTAAAGGGTTTTCATTAAATCAGTTGTAGTTATAAGGCTCTCCCCTTATTGCACTTGCATCTTAAAAAGGTAAGTGGTACTGTACAATTTGATACATTTGACTTGGAAAAGATTAGGAGCCAGTTTGAAGTTTTCCATTCAAAGTAATCCAGTATCAAAAGCCTCACTTGAGCCCCAAGAGTTTGGGAGCAATACTGTTTTGAATTTTAGTATTTGGACAGGGACAGAGATCTTTCTTTCTGGTTTCTGATCAAAGTATTTTTCAAATGAAAACAGCCCATATTTAAAGTTCTTATACGTCCATCTACGAAGACATTTCATTTAGATGTGTAACTAATTTATACAAATTAGTTACACATCCCAAATTACACAAGCAGTGACAATTAAGAGTTCCAAGGCATATCATGTCACAGACAGGGATCTGGTAACAAAAGTAGGTAGAAGGCAGCTGATGTAAACCCCTCACTGATCAGTCAAATGCTGGTTTTCCCTCATTTCTGCTATATGACTTCTCATTATGTCAGAGAGTTCACCTACTGCCTGTTGGTAGTCTACCACTGGCAAAACTAATTCTGAAATTTCCCAATGGATTTGATGATCGAATTCTAAGCAAAACACTGAGTGCAAGGAAAAAAGTACCTTGACTAGTGGCTAACACTGATGAAATCAGAGGATGCAAACCCAGACCACAGAGCTCAGTCACTGAAATCTGCACTCAAATCAAACCCATCTCAAATCTGTATCTTCATTTCTCTGTTGCACCAGAACAGCGTAAATTCGCTGTGCACATTAACAAAAAAGCTTCCACATGTTGAAAAACTGGGGGGGAAGACCAGGAAGCAGGGGAAGCATTTTATTAACATACACATGCACATTTTCTCAGCTGTATTTTCTCATATGGGAGGAGGCCTCTGTGGCATCCACATCACATGAAGTTAAGGCCCTGCAATGAGAAAGAAAGCATGGCAGCTGCAGCCTGACTACACATCTCACACAGGAGCTACTCACATTAGCAGCATATGACACCTTTTCCCCTGTAGTCTCTGCCTACTGGAGCATTTGCGAGACATTAGAATGCAGCAAGATGTACATGGAGAAGGCTTAATGTTACATTAGAAAGTGCCAAGATCTCCTCAGGCAGTCATATCAACAACTGTATATTACCACTATACATTTAGGGAACAACAGTACATACCTTTTGCCACAGTCCCCCATGGTCACAGTATTAGCTGCAGCTGCCAGTCAGAAACCGCTCAGACTGTAAATTACCAGCAGCTGGAACCCTACCACCATCCTCCTTTACCCCACCCACCCTTGGGCAGCTACAGTCCAGATTTTCTGATCACCTAGGTAGTAGGGCAATAGTCTTAAACCAAACTCTAAGAACACAAGCTTGAAAGAGTCAGCAGATGTTTTACTGAGCATCTTGAGCAAATGTCACAGTACTCGGCTGTTACAATTAGCACAGTATTAAAACAGAATATGGAAGTATTTGGAAAAAATTTATAATGTACTACGGGAGTACTTCACGCTAGGATTCTGAGTCAGTGATCCAGTAAAGCAGCTCTGCTCCCTGCTCAGCATGGCAAGAAGATCCCTGTAACCTATTTAGCTCCTAGTGATTGCTGTGTGAAGGATAGCCAAAGCATGGGTCCGTGAGACTTCATTTGCCACAACAGGAGTTGGAGATCACCTCAAGAAAAGCCAGAGTCAGTATTTGATGCTGCACATGAAAGTTAGCCAGGATACTCCCAGAGATCATTTTACAAAAGAGAAGACTGCAAGCTCTGTGTCCTGCAGATTTTTTTGTTGTCTCAGGAAGACCCTCTCCCTCTGTTCACAAGGAAAAGGTTGCCCACATTACCTCCATGTCCACTGGAGCAAGAGTGTATCTGTGACATGTACCATGCTCCCAGACCTCACATAACCATAGAAGAAAGCAAGTTTAGCAGCCTCTATTGCATGGGCCATGCCTTTCCTTCTAACCAGGACATTTCTGAAGCATTACTCTAAACACCTCTGTGCAGCCACTCAATATTTCCACTGAACTACTGTGGCCTTTTGGCTACTGCCCGGTTTCTCTGGGAAAAAAACCTTTGTTGCATCTCAGAGTGAAAGACTGACCAAGTTAAAGGAGAGAGGAAAAGCAGGAAAATAATCTTCAGATTCTTCTGAATGTACAACCACTCCTTTTTGAAAGATAACTGAAAGCAAGCTATTGACAGCAGAGGTTAGAGGGAAGGAAAGCATATTTCAGTGAAGAGATTTATTAAGACCTGTCTTTCCTTTAACTGCAGCTGTACACAAGATTGACATATCCTGTAAGCTACCTTTGATAAAGTCCCTAGACTTGCTGCAGGAATGCAAGGAAGGCCATTTCATCTGCAGTGCATTTACAGCTGTAGTTTACAGGATTTTCTGCTTTCATACCCCAGCCTCAGTTGCTAGATGTCTCTCAGGTCAGTGTTTTACTCAGCTAGTGTTTTACTAGCTTAGAGGTTGTCAGCTGGTACCTGCAGTGTACTACTAGTGCCACTTCCTAACAACTCTTCCAGAATAAAAAACAAAATAACAGAGGGCGGAGTTCAGAAAGTAGATGGCTCTTGATCCCTGACCCTGAATGGGAGACTTACAAGTAAGTTTGATGTACACTGATCCTGGAGACAAGCAGAAAGATGGGCAGAGACTGTAAATTCTGGTCATGTCTCTAGTAGTGGCACCCCAGAGGACAGTCTTGGCACTGCAGCAACTCTGCGGTCCCTACGCGGCGAACACAACTTGCACACAGAAAGGAATAAATGAGGAGCTGGTGCAGGAAGGTCCCAAAGCCACTAATCATTTCTCTTGAATGGCAGTTTTGATTTAGAAATTAAGCGTATCTTCTCTTGAGGTCAAATGAAGTAGTCATAATCTGATTAATCATTGATAGATCATTTAGAAGTAGGGCCAGAAAGCCCCTCCTATCCCTTCCTTAAGGAAATGGAGACAGCCCAACCTTGGCTATTTCTGAAAATCCTTATCCAATTACTTAAAAAATAAGAATGATTCTAATGCCTTCTTGAGGCATCTATTAGAGTAAATGGTCTGCCCTTACTTCATACTCTCCTCACCCCCACAGAGGATAAGTTACTTAACATTCCCGCCTCCACCATGTCTCCAGTAAAGGAACCCTCTCCTATTTCCACTTCTCTGGTTTTCAGTGAGGACAGCCTCCCAGGGGAAGCACAATGCCCCTTTTTCCTAAAGCCCTTTTCTCCAAAGCTGTTACCAAGGTTGAACAAGATGCTCCCATCAAAGTCTCTTTAGAAGTACTCCCCTCTTTCCCTACATACCAAGACTGTTTCCCCCCTCCCCCATTTTTTTCCTTTGAAGATGGAATAAGACTCTTGCCTTTTGCAGATCATTTAATCCAACAGGTCTTCTTTAGAACTGCTGCTGAGATCACCATCCCCCATTTGTATTCACGCATTTGATTTCTCCTTCCTAAGGGCAACTCTCTACGCTTGTCTTGAATTCCACCTGGTTCATTTTGGACAGTATCTCCTCTTGATCAAAATCCTTTAGAATTCCAAATCAATATTTCCTAGCCTTTGCAGTCAGTCTCAGCTAGCCAAAGCAGTGCTAGAGCCCAAAACCAGCATGGAAGGAATAGAGAAGAGTTGTGCTGCAGTGGAAGTAGGGTCGCTTGGCTGCAGGATGATCACACACAGCCACTCTAACTAGTCACATGTGGCTTGACTTGTGACGAGAAAGAACCATGCTCAACTGCTAGCACATAAAGTTTCACACGTTTTATTGCAGTTATAGGCAGAGTTTCTGAATATTAGTGTTACTTTGTTTATAAATCGAGGTTGGCCTTGTGTGAGAAATAGGACTTGGACTTTCCAAGTTGAAGCAAACACGTGGCCAAGAGGCTGCAAACAATTGTAGGGGCTGCGTATATATTTACACACAGATACACGTCACCTGCTCATACAAAAGTGCTGCTCAACTGCCTTCAAAGAACAGATAGCAAAAAAAAAAGCATTTCTCTAATTGCTCTTCCCGCCCCCCCCACCTGCTTCCTACTCAGGAGCTACAAGATCTCATATTTTCCAACTCCCCTTCAGCAGTGCTGAGACCTGCCTCCATCACATTTCTCTAAGTGTCTGTAGTATATTCCATACCTTTACGATAACACAGGGAACAGTTAAAACTCAACTGCACCTAGTAAGTACCTTGACTCATACACCAGGAAATAGCACTAGCTACAAGCATAATACTGTCCTACCACTCTGACTTCAAGTTCCAGGTTAGTACCTGTATCTTTTCCACTTTCCAATGCTTGTTTCAAAGCTACATTTTGAGCTAATCTCCCAAGAACTAGGCTTCGACAGGTAAGGAAAGGTAAAATGAAAGAAAAGGCTTAATTCTCTTAGAAAAAAAATCCCACTTCAAAAAAATTGTGTCCTATCTTATAAGCAAGGGTCAATATTCAAAGTGTGCAAATAGGCTTCATGCTGAGTCTTAAATTCTTCAGCCACAAGTAAATGGTATCATGCCCTGAAGACAGTTGACTTATTATGGACTTAACCAGGCCTTAGAAGAAATACTTAATGATCACAGCAGGCAAGACTTTTCTCCTTGTCCTGACCAAAGAACAGGTTGGTGGTAAGAGACTGGAGCCCTTTCTGCTTATATTCATGAATATTAAATTAATAGACCAGCAAGGATCTTAGGCTGTCAGAGCAGATGAGGGTTAGAGTCTCTGTAGAATGAAAATGCACTTAAAATATGTATGAGAGAAAGAGTTTTGAAATATGGGGGAAGAGAGGAGGGAGGCTACAGAATTAGGGCCAAAAAAATCTGGGTACAGGAGAGGCAGGAAGAGAAAACCACCAGATTTTCTTTTTTATATTTATACAGATCAGATGAACATGTTTTGTTTACATACTCATCATGACCTCTAAAAATGTTCTAAGCACTTTAAAAAACTTCAGTGCAGCAAGAGCAACTCAGAGATTGTCAGAGCTTTGGTAATTCAGAGATGGGTATCCAGGTGCCACAAGTATCAGAACTAACCCCATTGCTTCAGATAATGCAGAAGCAAAGCTCTGCTTAAGCAATACTTACCTCTAGAGCAACATAAGACACTACAAGAGCAGGTAAGAGAAGGCTTCTGGTGAAGTCCAGAACTGCAACAGGAGACAGAGGATCATTCTTCTGCTCCTCACGATGGCACTGCTGTTACAAACATGGGTTGTTCTCTCTCAAGGTCAACCCTTTGCAAATATTGACCCTGAAATCAGTATTAAGGCAGACACTCTACCATGGGACGTGTCCTAGTTTTGGCTGGGACCCAGATGTTTTTCTACCACCTCACATCATTGCTGGGGTTGTGGCTGAGGGATTCTCTAGTTTCCAAGAAGAAGGGCATGGCTTCTGCTGGAAAAGCACGGCAGCATAGTCCACATTGTTCATTATCTCAGGCTCCCTGGTGAGCATTTTTGCATGCAAATCTCCCTCTCTTTCGTATACTTTTGTTATTAATATTGTTGCTGTTACTGTTCATCTTCTTATCTCACTGCTGTTTCCAGTAAATTGTTTTTATCTCAACCCATAATCTTCAACTTTTGTGCCTCCAATTCTCAACTCTATCCTTCTGGAACAGAAAGGATGAGGGGAAGGGGGAAACAAGCAAGTAGTATGTGGTTTGGGAGAGTCTCAGTGGGGGCACTGAATTGGGGAGTACAATTCCTAAACCACAACAGAGGACTTCTGGTTACTTTACCCACTTGGCTCTACAGAAGAAAAGTTTGTGTAATAACAGCCCATGTGGACTTACCCAAAGGGACTTGCAAGTTAATCCCAGCTATAATGCTTTCCAAACTCCATGGCTTGCTGCACCTCCAGGAGGAACACAAGAATTTGAAGACAGCATTAAGTGATCCTGTGTTGAGTGTTAGGATAGGCCAGAGCATCTGCCAGGTGGGCCTGGATCCTGATGCGAAATTGGAGGTAGAACACAGATGGGCTCAGGCTTTCCTTCTCTTTCCAGTCAGTTGGTTAGGAGCAACTATCCTCAAAAAGAACCTACTAAATCCACAGATTAGTTAAGCTCTCCTATTTAGATATGGATCTTTGCAAATGCTCATGGCTTTCCCTGCCATCTCCCATTTTAGACTGAATAGTCTTCAATGCCATTTCATTCTCAAAGGATATAGTGTTTGCCTAAATATCAGTGCAACCCCACGTCTTGTGTTCAACTATAAAGGCTCCAGAAAACTCAAAGGAACTTCCTGGATGGCTAGTACAAGCACACAGATACACAGATAACCTTCAGCTTTTGACACTCCTTGACTTCAGAAATCCCTGCACAGTCTGAGCTGATAGACTAAACTTCAAGGCACAAGGCATTTGAAATCACACCTTCATGAGAGAAAACAGCCTTGGTGCCTCCTATTTTTGCAATGACTCCAAAAAAAAAGCAAGCTTTTACCTCTCAGTAGGTCAGTGAGGTATGGAGGATTTCATAGCATCTGCAACACAGGCTGATGCACTACAGTGAAAGTAAACCTAGGAGGAAAGAAACAGAAGGAACTGAAGTGAAACCACATGGGCTATTAGATCCACATTAACACTTAAATAGTGCATTATTTCATCATTTGCCAAAGCTCAGATGAGCCCTAACCTTTAGCAGATAACTCACGAGGAACTAAAATGTGGGTGTAGTTGGGGTGGTTTTAGCCCTCTAAAACACTGACATGAAAACAACAAACTCTGGATCAATAGAGAGAAATTAAATGGTAGTCTTAAAGAACCAATTTTAAAATCAGGATCCACCCGAGGCTGTTTTCAACCCAGAACTCCACAGAATTTCTTCAGAGCAGTTCGCGGTATCTCAATGATATCATAAAAGAGACACAAAAGCAGAGCTTAAGCCTACAGCATTGCCACTACCTCCTCCCTCCTCAAAAAAACAGAAGTGCTACTACAGAAATATCAGAGGGATTCTACCAAACACTATCGCTTTCTGTTTTATAACCAGAGCAGCTAGCCTGATGCAGGTGGTAGAGGAGCTTCAAACTAGATGAAGCTTACAAGTCCATTGAGAGCCTGCTGCAAGGTAGAATCCACCAAAGCAAAAGTGCTAGCAATTACACACTTTTCAGAAGAAACTTGGAGAGAAAAGAGTTTGTCAAGTCACATGTATTCTTTACATCCCCAGAAGGACAGGATCATCTATCCTTAATGCCTCTCCTGTACAAGTTTTCCAATAAGTTATCTGAAAATGCTACACTGTGCAATAGTCCCAACATTTTAGCTTCTCATATCGCTATCTGCCACCAGCTGATCCTCATATCCTGTGTCAACAGCCTTCTGCTCAGGAGAAAAGAGAAAAAAAGCATTGCAGAAGTGTCAAAAAGGCATGACTTCAGAAGGAAATTCAAACCCCCTCAAGAGCATCCATCCCTGCATGTCTAGTGACATGGGGAGGCTGTGGGAAGAAAGATGAAAGGGGACACTTTCATGACAATCTCACTAGAGGAGACCAAGGCATATAAGGAAAATATTTCATTCCCATTTAAGAAGTAGAGCTGCAAAAGATACAGCTGCAGTTGATTCTACTGCATTCCTTTCACTCATTTGATTTCTTTTATCTTAAATATCCAAAAAAGGCATGAATCTATCTTAGTGCCTTTCTCAAGGGAGACTGATCATATTTTATATGATTTACACGAATCCTAGATTACCTTGAATATAAGAAATAAGATTTTATAGAAAAACCTTCACCAATCCCTTCCTATCTGAATATGATTTTGCCAGGACAGAGTGGGAATTGTTACTGAACAAAGACATTATTTTGATTGGTTGGTCAGCTGCTCTCACAATGCCTCCCAGTCAGATGAAACAAGTTCAGGTTAGTGGTGGTACCTTCATCCCTGTAGAGGCCACAGAGAAGTGAGCATCAGGTGTGCACTGGGTTGTTATAGCAGGACAGCAGGCAATCCTTGTAAGTTATAATTTGGGAGTTGCCATCTGTCCCCTCCTCATACTTCCCTTTGGTCAGGAAGAAAGAGCACAGAGCCAGCTCTGGCTTCCCTCTTTCTCAAGGACCTGTTGTACACAAATGCCCCTTCCCTGCAGATAGCTAGGTGTTTCCTACTACTGCTGGTCAACAAGTAATCAGGCTACATTCCTATAGTAGGCTTCAAGAGAAGGAGGGTTAATGACTGCAGGCCTTCAGGGCAAACGTCGTGTTCTATCAGGATAAGTTACATAACATAGGACTAGGAGTTAAACCAGCAGCTGTAGCCAACAACACACCAAGTCTGCCAAGTCTGATAAAGCACCCTCTTGCTCATCATCCCTGAAGTCTGCAGGTGTTGCCAATGCCCAGTAGTAAATCAGGATAGCTGATATCCTGATATGAGAAAATTGTCTCACTTAATGACATCCAGCATTGCCTTATGGCAAAGGCAAGTCCAGAGGTCTTTTGCCTGGACTGCTTCATTACAGGGTCAACACAAAGGGGACAACTCAGCTGCTTATCTGATCTTTCTGGAAATGGCCATAGCCTGCAGGTGACTTAAGTACAGGTTTTGTTTGTTTGGGATTTTTTGAAAACCAACAGTTTATTGTACTACTTTCCCATTTTAGAGACTTGAAATTACTCCACTCAATGGAGTGGGAATAGCAGAGTGCTTCCTTGCACAGTTCGAATCACAAGATATTACGTTTAATACTGCCTCTCTCCCAGGAGGATATTGAACCAGATACTTCCTGAATCAACATGAAATTCACAGGAAAGGAGGGCTCTGCATTTCATAATCCTAGTTGCAAGCCTGCTTAGGGCAGAAGGGGAAAGAACATATGAATAGCTGTAGTTTGTTTTCAATAGAAGACATGCCTTTTAGGAATTAATTCTGAAGGCTTTGTTTGTTTGTTTATTTAAATTAGTTCCTCACAGCATTTGCAATTTGTTCCCTGTTACAGATTGTTCTAGCTGACATAGCACAGGGTAAGCTCAGAAAGCCTAGCTGTTCCCACCCACCTCTATCTAAACACTAAGAAGGTACCTTTCTCCATCAGAACTTTCCCCTTGAAGGAACCATCAAAGACATCTTTTCAGTTTAGGAGTTGGCAGCTTTCCTCTGAGGCAGTACCTTGTTTTCACAGACCAAGAATCACACTGAAGATAGTCAGTCAAGCTGCTACCATGCTGATCTCCACTTCTCAGAGGAGGAAGCAGCAATTCTGTTCTTCCAGAACAGGGAGCACAGGAAAAGCTAGAATTACTCACTACAAGTATTTGTGCTGATCAGGGAGCTGCCAAACACTTTTTATTGCTGCCATCAATTCCATTCCTCCAGGACAGGGGTACACATAGCTCTTTTGGCTCGCAGTGATCACAGCTGGTTTCTATGCCCTCATTCTGGGCTATTGAGTTCTTATCTTCAGAGAAACAGTGAGGTACTTAACAGCAGCTGAGACCACCTTTAATTTTATTTTATTTTTTGGATTCTCAGGAGTCCTAATGTCCAGGAAACATTATATAATAACATTCATCATGTTTCTAAGGGAAAAAAAAAGACACTGCCAAAGCTATCATTCCATGTTTTACAGGCTTTCATTTTCAATGTAAATGAGCCCGGATCTAAACTGTGACCAAGCAACACAGCCAAAAGGTTAAGAGCCAGACTCATAAAAGAGACCCTTACCACCTGTTTTCTCCATACCTTAAGAGGTCACATTTGATTTGTGTCTCCTTTTGATCCAAGTGCTCTGGGAAGATGCAATGGGCACCTACAAAACTAGCCTAAGCATCTCCTGTGCCACCTCACCTTGGTCACCTACCCTCTCCATCCCAATGCTCAGGGGATGGCAAAGCAACACAAACCATTCCAATCGGCATTGCCAAACACTGCCATCCAGCCATCCACAATGGATTCATAGCATTTGAGATAGTTAACAAGTGAGGAAGAGGTTATAATTTTCTCTAGCTTAAAAAGCAGGAAAGATGAAAAACACTTTGATAGAGGCTTGAAGCTTTGCTTCAGTTCCAGAAGCTGCCACGTCTCCTTTCGATCTCACAGTCTAATACCTAACAAGTCGTGTGCTGTGTCACACCAGGCAGTGGCAGAAGGTCTTTTAGCTCAAGGAAATGTCTACCTTCTAGGTCAATTAACATGTAGGAAGGGGAGCAGCAACTACTGCAGTCCTGCGGCCGCTGACATCAGACCATCAGCAGCATTAGGCAAAGGATGGGGCTTCTCTAGAACATCAAGGCAAGGAAGTTGCAGTTAAAGTGTCTCAGGCTCCCAGGTGATCACTACAGGCCAACATCCAAGTTATCCACCCTCCCATCCTTTTCCAAGGGAAACACATTTTGTTGTTTTTGTATGGCCTGGTTTTTCGTAGCGGGGAGGGCCACAGAGGTGGCTTCTGTGAGAAGCTGCTGGAAGCTTCCACTATGTCCAGCAGAGCCAGTCTCTGATGGCTCTGAAGATGAACATGCTGCATGCCAAGCCTGGCCCAATTAGAGAGGTTGGTGACGACTCTGTGATGACATATTTAAGAAGAAAATCAAAACAAATTGAGGTGCGCCATTTTAATTCCAGCCAGAGAAGAGGAGGAGGTGAGAACACGTGAGGGAAACAACATGGAACACCAAGGTCAGTGCAGAAGGAGGGGGAGGAGGTGCTCCAGATGCTGGAGCTGAGATTCCTCTGCAGGCTGTGNCCCTGCGCTGTTGGTGGGAAGGAGGGAGGGATTGGGGGAAGAAAACGTGTTTTGAGGGCTTATTTTTACTTCTCATTATCCTTCTCTGATTTTTGTTAGTGATAAACTCACTTTGTATCTCTAAGTTGAGCCTGTTTTGCCCTTGGAGTGTTTTCTCCAGTCCTTATCTCAACTCATGAACCCTTTGCTAATTTTTTTTCCCTCCTCTGCCCAGCTGTGGCAGGGGAGGGTGAGTGAGCAGCTTTCGTGGGTGCCTGGTGTGTCAAACCACGACACACATATAAAGCCACTTCTAATCTTTTTAAAAAGCAATTACTGTTTCTCACTGAGGTTTTTACAATCAGCTAACTCTATGCAGAGAGCAAGTTCTTTGCCATCAACTTCAGCTTTCAGTTTTAGCATTTCTGCCATGTGAGCTCAGAAGAGACAGCTGCAGGAGAATCCCAAAGCCTGCACATACAAATGCTGTGCAGACGGACAGGAAGGATGGTTTTGGAAGCTTGTGCTTGTCCCAAACATTTCTTCCTTTCATCTGGAAAGGTCACAAGCTGCTGCCCCCATCATGACAGTTTTAACGGGTCTCACAACTTGCTCGAAAACTGAACTCTTGGGTGAGAGAGAGAGTTTTCAGGAGATCTTTCACAGACAAACTAAAGATCGTATTGCAGTCCTGGATTGGAAAGAGGTCATTTTTCTGACCCCCAAGGTTAGGCTGGTTTTACTGCTGAAGCCTTTATAACATAGAAACTTGTTACAAACCTTCACTTACACACAAAGGAAGCAGAGGCTTAGTTTAGTGCACTAGCACACTACACCAGAGCCCAAAGCTCCTTGTATTTACTCCTCCCTCCAGCCACACAGCAATCACAGGCTCTTTCCTTATAAGCTTTAGCTCATCCATTTCTAATGCTGGTTCAGTGACCTCTAGAGTAACTGGGTGAGAGATAACTAGCTTTTATTCTTAGCTGCTAATGTGATGTACAACCCCACAATTGTCCTTCTCTTAGGAGAAGGATCAGGCCTTAGGAGCAGGTAGGATCAGGTCTTAGAGAAGCTTACAGCAATCAGAAGATTAGCTGCTTTAACCAGAGAGGGGCTGTTTACTGACATGAAGCCTGAACACAGTTGTGCAGGGGCAGAGAGAGCTCATGGACCTTGCAGAAGGGGCCAGACACTTCACAGCTTTCCCCATGTGCATCACAGGCTCAGCCTTCCTCTTACAGAAAGCATTATGAGCCTTGTTGCACCAGTGAAACAGAAAGAACAACAAGGGAAGGGAAAACCTGCAGCCCCTTGGGCCACAGCTTTAGCAAGGTACAGCCATCTCACTGGGACAGACAATTCACACTCAGAAGCCAGCAGCCTCTCTGTTACACTGACTTCACACCATTGTAAACTCCAGTGAATCAGGCCCCACAGGTAAGCAACACAGAGGGCTAAGGGAGGGCAGTGATAGAGTGGGAAAGCAAAATTCTCTCAATTTTACACTCGGTCACCCAGCGTTGTCTAGAGACAAGGGGAAATCTCATTCCATGTAATTCACTTACCCACAGCACTCAGAAGGGAAATCATTGCAATGCTGTTTGTGAGAAGGGTAAGAGGCGTGCTTTTCTAGCAGCAGCAAAGGACACCATGGTGTCCCAGTATAATCACATCTGTAAAGCTATTAAGAGCCCCAAGGAGCAAAGAAAAGAAGCACCAGAGCATCCAAATGTACTTCCCAAAGGAGTCCCTTTCCACTTTACTAGCTACATCCTGATCTTACTGTCTAACAGTTCATAAAAAAATCACACCTGCTTGCAGGAGAATGCTTTTGTACTCTTACTTGAACTGCAACTGGACAGAAATAAGGACACAAGCCTTCAGGTAAGGCTACTACCTCCTCCATGGGGTAGGCAGAGAGAAAGTCTATTTGCACCTTGCAGACACTCCTCTCTGATTAAATTGTCAGCACCTGCTCCACATTTAACCATTTTTATGTGTTCCAAAATTAGTTCCCTAAATCCATCATTATTTCCTAAATAAAACTAAATGTTTTTCAGAATGGAAACAGAGGAGGCAGCATCTGAAAAATACTCTCCGGTGCCATTACCGGGTGAGAATCTTGTTAAATATTATGTCCCCTTCCAAAAAAATAAATAGAAGAATGAGTACAGAGGGAAGTGAAAGGCCTGAATCACACAAAAGGCAAACTTTTTTATTGCCTGCTCACACAATGCTGAACAATAAAACATACTACTTGTCAAATAATGCAAATGTTTCCTATAATCTTATATGCATGTATGTGCAGCATTTTTAGGTTTCTGTGTAAACAGAACAATTTGTGATCACATTTCAAAAAGAACTTACTGCAGTGTGCGTATGAATACATAGAGCCACGCACGAAGCGAAATGCATAAGGAAATCATTCACAGGACACATTCATCGTAAGAATTTGGGAAGTAACTCCACTATCTCAGCCATACAGGCAAGTGCCTGCAGTCCCTCTGAGCCTCTGCGGCTCCAGGGTCAAAGGCGTGTGCAGAAAGGGAGGCAGTTACTGCGCTGGGACTTTGGATGTTTTCACTTTGAGACTCAGGCTTACCAAAACACTGGAGTGGAGGATTAAAACTTTAGAAGCTCATCTGAACAGAAGAACCATGCAAAAAAACCAGACCCAACTGAAATAGAAAAAGCCTGAGATAACACAAAAGCTTGACGAAGGCAAACAAAGTAGAAGCAGAATAAGATCTCAGCCTATAAATATTGCCTTCATGCCTAAAAGATTTGCTTTGCCTCTCCACCCCTCCCCATCCAACGGGTAGCTGGTCTATCTACCTGGAGTGGATTAATTCTGCAGTAGCTAATCTGCGGTGGCCACCCAAATGCACACTCTCACCTCAGTTTCAGGACCTACAGTGAGATAAGTGCAAGCACAAAAAGAGCTGCCACAAAGCATTTAGAGCATGGCAAACCCTTACCACACTGATTAATGATTAATTAATTAACAGTGATTAATTTCTGTTGATGGACTTCATAGCCAGCTCAACTAGATGCAAGAATTAAAAAGATAAGAAGATGCTTGCTTAGACAGCCAACTTAGGAAATTTTCTTGTTCATGGTACGTTTTGGGCTTCCAAGGCATCTCTCTGCCTACAGAGCCACAGTCATTCTGTGAGGCAGAGCCATGTAAATGTCACAGATGACACATGTTTTGATCTCTTCAACCAAGATCTTTTTAGGGGGTTTTTTATCTATTTTAATGTAAAATAGAAACATTTTAGATTGAAAGGGCATGGAAAAGTCAAAAAATCACTAGTTTAGTTATATTGTTTGAGGAGGGAAATGCAGAAAATAAACAAGTGACAGATAGGAAACAGTGGGAATTAGGTTTAAAAACCCCACAACTTTCTAGATTTAGTTATCTGAGATACCTTTTGTTTATTTCAATAGTTCATTTTGTGTCTGAACTGCTTGTCTTGTATGAATAAAATCTTCACCTTGGGGATCTACTACTACAGATTTTTCACAGAGTGAGTGGTATTTTCAAAACACCTTAACATAAACTCAGTTCTGTTTCCCCCTGAAGTCAAGAAGTGGCATTTTATCATCAATGGCAATGAAAAGAAAATAAAGCTGATCTAGAGTGCTTCACCTTCGCATACATAATTTTCCTCTTCTGATGGTTTGTACCTGTGTGCATGCATATGCCAAACACACTGAGGTGCTTAGGAATTTGGGACATAAAACAATATTGGTGGTTCATGTCCCTATTGAAAATACACTTCAATAAGAAAAAAATACAAGAATTTTACATAAACCAAAAAGAAATGAAGATTTTTTGTTCAGAACTACAGAAGGCATCTCCATATAAAAAGCTAAAGTAACAATAGTCTGATCCAAAACAGACTAGTTGAGGATAACAGGATAAAATGAAACCAGAGGACATTTAGTCTGAATCAAGGCAGACTTGCCCTCACAGAAATTTCTAGGCTAGCATCTTTTCATATGAGGGAATAAAACAAATACAGATCTGTCCAGTTTGACAGTTGCATCTAAAGGAGTTACACAACATTTATTATCTGTAGGTACAATTCTGAATCACATAACAAGCCATTCTAGTGTGCAGGAGCCTCAGAGTTGCTTTAAACTGTGCTGACTGCTTGCAGAGGAGCTACAATGCTCAGCAGCACAAAGTAAAGGAATATTATGAATGATGGTAAATTCCTCATTGTATGTCTGAGCAAGCTGGTATGGAAAAGGGAAATGATGTGGTGAGAAGTCTAAATTAGATCCCAGGTCCACAGTTTTTTTTCTGCTTCTAGTAATGAGCAGGACATTTGGTCCTGTCAGACTTGAGTGGACGGACCAGTACTGGGGTACTAAGATTTTTAATTGCTGCATTTCTGTGCCTGGCACAGTGGAGGACAGGTAAGGGACAGGAGAAGGCAGTTTACATGCTTGTGCCTGAGGAGAAGGAACACAGTTTGGCTGCAGTGCATTCCTGCTCCAATCCCCCATGGCTCTGCTTGTACTGGCAGCATTCCTGAGGGGATGGTTACTTCTCACTGTAAGCTCTCGGTAAGATGCCTGAGCAGCACTGGGTGCTGTGGTGTGACAGAGTTGCATGTGTCATCAGCATGGATGCAGGACAAGGAAAAGCCCCTGATGCTGTGTCCACAGGAGTCTGAAGCAGCAGAGACCCAGCCCTACAATCCTGAGAGGTTGTTCTGTGTTAGCAGTGGCTCTGTGTCTGCAGCAGCGACCGAGCCAAGCTACAGCCCTGGCTCTTGTTTGACAACACATCCTTCTGGTACAATCTCTGCATTGGAATAGGGCACCTCCGAGGCAAAGGGGACGAGCTGCACACACATCTCATCTTGCTCACTAGAGATCTAAGCCCAGGAATGAGAGTGGGGAAAAGCAGGGAGCATTTCCTGAATTTCCGAAAGGAAAACTCAAGCACCTTCGTGTCCAGTTAGCCATGGTCAGCAGTGCAGAGCATTGGGATGTGCTGTTAGGTGGTAGGATAAAAGAGGGAGGAAAGGGCCAAAGAGACATTTGCTGATGGGCATGAGTATGCTGTGAGGCCAGTGCCTGTGTCTCTCCCTCCCTCTGATCATGCAATATTCAGTCAGCTTCCTTTCCCCTTCTCTCTGTGGGGATGTTGGGATATGCTGGCAGCAGCACGACCACTGCTTCAGGCTGTCTTACATGGAAGTGAGACAAAAACTGGGGTGACTGGGAAGAGCCCAAACTTGGAGAGCATCCTTTGTTTGAAGGACAAAGTATCATCTTCTGCTTTGGGACTCCTGGAGCATCCTTCCTCCCTGGCCTTGTGCCAGGGTCATCTCAAGGGCTTCTTCCCTGGTGTGTCAGTCCAGCTGGGTGCAGACCATGGGTGCGCAATGTTGCACTGGTCATCTCTCCCAGCACAGCTGGAATTGTTCAGTTTTCCTTTAGCTACCTGAGGCTGCAGGCAGCAGTTGTATGAAAGGGCACAGCTCTCAGCTCGTTGGTTCCATATCTTTAGGGAGAAAGGCAAATAGAGCTTTTCCTTGGGACTGCCAACGTATATGCTTTATCCTCAGCACAGCAAAGGCAGAGGCCTCTTGTTTTGCCATGGACCAAAGCTACTGGAGCTAGACTGATGCTTTTGCCTGGGGTCACCGAGGCACAGTGAAAGTGCTGTATTTTCATTGCTTTCCTTTTTGGCATACTCATGGGCATTATTAAAATGAGGTTTTAAAAATCTTTTTACAAAGCTATTTTTGACTCCGTGTGTGTGTGTGCATGCGTGTGTAGGCACACAAACTTAAACTTAGGGCTGCTCATCCTCTCCCATTTCCTCCTCCCCATGGCATCTGTTTTCCCTCTTACCAAGGCAGGAAGATATTAATTTTTTGCTCTGCTAGTCAGAAGATTAGAAATATTAAGATGTATGCAGCATAACAGTGTTTATTTAGTTTGGTTTGGTAGGTTTTTTTTTTATCTGAAGGCCAAAGAGAACTTAATTTAATTGGTGGGAAGATAAAATAGGGCTGCATTTACAAACAGGTTATCTTTCTACTGTCAACTCATCTCCTCTGCTCTGTCAATTGGTTGAATTTAATTGTTCCAGGCCTCCTGGTTTTATTAAGCTCTTCCTCTACTCTCATTTCTGATTACCCTGCTTCTGCATAATATATTCTCTTTGCAGGTGACTGCAGAACTGTAGGAAAGCCTTGAAGGAGTGCATGATTTAAAAAAAAGACCTCCTAAGCAAATCTAGAAAAGCCCATAGCCAAACACTTGCATGTACTATACTAATATATTACTTAGAAAATATAGCAGACTCTCTATCTGCAGCTATCATGTCTTGACACTGGTCATTTTTCCAAGAACTGCATACAATTTTAAATATTTGAGGGGAGAGGTGAGAGGACTTAAGGCTGCCGGTTACTGAACATGGCTCATGGGTAGATGAGATGGACCATAATGGTCCATTCTGGCGCTGATTCAGTGATGCTGTGAATAGAAGTGTGGGCAAGACATAAACAGTTGGTTTTCCAGCAAAAAACCCAAACCACTCTGGCATGACTAGATGACAGCAATGCCAAAAACTCTTGTTAGTCTAAATTCCCTTGTGTATTTGATACTACATTCATTTTGCATGGCCTGGTTTTGGTAGCTGGGGGGGCTGCAGGGGTGGCTTCTGTGAGAAGCTGCTGGAAGTTTCTTCCATGTCCAACAGAGCCAGTTCCTGGCTGCTCCAAAGATGGACGTGCCACTGACCAAGCCTGGGCCAATTAGAAATGGTGATAATGCCTCTGTGATAACAGAATTAAGGAGAAAGAAAAACAAAAAGTTATGGCGCAGTTGTAATTTCAGCCAGAGAAGAGCAGAGTGAGAACACATGAGAAGAACAACTCTGTTCAGTGTAGAAGGAGAGGAGGAGGTGCTCCAGGCTCCAGAGCTGAGATTCTCCTACATCCCATGGTGCAGACTGTGGTGAAGCAGCTGTGTCCCTACAGCCCATGGATGTCCATGGGGAAAGAAGACCATGGAGGTGCCGTGGAGGTGCAGGGGGATGCAGATCGTGGTGCAGACCGTGGAGGTGCCCACGCCAGAGCAGGGGGATGCCTGGAGAAGGCTGTGACCCAGTGGGAGACCCGTGGAGAGAGGAGCCCATGCTGGAACAGCCTGTCCTTGAAGGACTGCACTCCATGGAAGACGGACCCACACCGCAGCAGTTTTGGGAGGACTGTTGCCCGTGGGAGGGACTCACATTGCAGCAGCTCGCCAGGGAGCTGTTGCTCATGAGATGGAGTCACATCAGAGAAGTTCATGGAGAACTGTCTCCAGTGGGAGGGACTCCACAGTGCAGCAGGGGAGCGACTCCTCTTCCTGAGCAGCAGGAGAAGCCTTGGGTGATGAAGTGACCATAACCTCCATTCCCTGTCTCCTTGCACTGCTGCAGGAGGGGGTAGAGCTGGGAAGGAGGGAGGGGTGGGGCCAAGGTGCTTTTAAGGGCTTATTTTACTTCTCATTATCCTGCTCTGATTTTGTTAGTAATAAATTCACTTCATATCTCTAAGTTGAGCCTGTTTTGCCTGTGATAGTATTTAATGAGTGATCTTTCCTGGTCCTTATCTCAACCCATGAACTCTTTGTTAAATTTTCTCTCCCCCATCCAGCTGCAGAGGGGAGCAAGTGAGCAGCTTTTGTGGATGTCTGGCATCTGGCCAGCATCAACCCACGACAGATATAACCTGCACAGTGGATGGAATTCTGTCCACTCCCTGCAGCAGAGCCATGGCAGAGCAGAGCTGAGCACGTGCAGTTTCACGGGGAGGTTTTGCAGCCTGGCCCGACCTCTGTGTTGCAGCAGCTGCAGGACAGCAGTATGTGAGCTGGCAAATGCATGTCTAATTCAGGTGCAGCTGCAGGAGCTACAGCCATACCTCAGTTAAAATTAGATTAGCCTACCCTACATTAGGTAGGCTTCAGCCAACTCACATGTGCTTCAGATAGCTATTTCTCCAGTCCCTCTTTAAGCCAGCACCACCACCATTATCAGGTTTGTCAGCACTTTTCAAAGATTTTTCTACATTATTAATGACTGTACCCACACTGTCCAAGGAAAGATGCAGCCTGGGCTGGCAAGTGATTACTTCAGTCTTCAGATGAAATATAATAACTCATCAAAGGACTTTCTAAGGCCTGGATGGGCTAATACATACTAGTAAGGCAAACTGATACTTGGAGCTGTATTCCAAATGTACTACAGTCACAGCATGAGACATAATAGCAGCACACTGGGACTTTTTATCTGCTCTCTTTTCTGTATTTGCATTTAAAAATAATCATATTAGTCTGCTTCTCAAATCTTGTTTGGGCACTGGAATATACCCATGATCATACAAGCAATTACTGCTTAGGCTGAGTCTAAACATTAGGGGCTGATTTCACCACTCTGTGCTCCTGATCAGTACAATCCTCATACTCAAAGCTTGAAGCTCGAGCAGTTTTCCTGCTCCTTCCCTTCTTCTATTGTTCCTTTGCTACCAAAAAGACAACAGATGTTCACAAACAGGGTCTTACCTTGCAGCCAATAGTGGAGGCAATGTTGGGACTGGTGACTGAGAGATATGAAAGCTGAAAAAGTCCTACGTGTTAGGGAATGTCAAATGTGATAGATAGAGCTTGAACTAGTCAAAGCAATTCTCAAGAGTTCAGCAATACTCTGCTTATGAGCATGCAATATCTTGATCTCTGTCTCTCACACTGAAATTAAGATGTATGTTCTATGCCTCTCTGATCCACTTGACTCACTTTACCTGGGACTATTTACCACAAGAAAGGTACCTGGAATCTGCCATGAAGTTAAATTCCTCTCTGTCTTCCTTTCATCTTTTTCCTTTTCTTCCTAATTCAAATTAGCCTAAATGGGATTAGAGGAGTCTTGCCTAGATTCCCCTGGTGATTCAGCCATGTTGTAAGCGTAATGCAGAGACCAGTGAGTCAGCAGGAAATAAGAAGGAACAATTCACTTACCATCCCTGTCCCCTAATCCTTCTTTGCCCATGAAGAAGTTACAACTCTCTCAAGAAATCTATTAAATGGTAGAGTTGTGCTTTCCATTGTCAAAAAAATAGAGATTAAATCCAGCTCAGAGGTTAAACAGGGGGTAAAGGAGGAATCATTGAAGTAAATACATCCCTCCAAAACATAGGTGCTTTTATCATGCAACTTCACCTTGTTGTAATAAAGAGGCAATACAGAACTAAGAGAGAAAAACTGATTATTTATTCCCATCCCAGAGAAGGAAAATACTTTGGAACATCATACTTCAGAGGTACAGAAGCCAATCCCCTCCCACTGCATGCAGCATATTAGATAAACAACCTTTTCTCCAGGACAAATGACACCCTAAACACAGATAGAGCATTTGCCTCCACAGTAGCAAGAGGAGTCAGTCGTAATGGAGTAGGGGCAGACAGAAAGAGGGAGAAGTCTCGTACTCTCTCTCAAGAGAGAGAAGAAGTCTCAAGCACAGTCTCAAGCTGTGGGAGTGCTCACCCATCACTAATGGGGGGCATAGACACTGTTCATGCGTCCCTCCACCTCTGTAATTGTATGTTTCATCCATACCAGCTGTCTATGCTGCTCCAGAGCCTGGTTCCTCTGGTGGTTAGCCACTCTCCTCCAATTTTCTGCCTATTTTTATTCATGGCCAGTTTGTACCCATTTGCTCTTGTGCCAACATTGTCTTTTAGCTTAAATAGCTCTTCTTCCTCCTTGACGTTTATCCCCTTAAGGTGTTTCTAGAGAATAATCATATCAGTTCTCAGCCTTTGTTTTGTTAGATAAGTAGAATACTTCATAGTCTCCTCACATATGACAGGTTCTCCATTCTCCTGGATGGCTCCACAGCCTTCTGTAGCAGCCTTCTTGTTCTGCTCCTGCTGCAGCTCAGCCAGACACGTCACTGACTGCTGCTCAAGATGATGTTCCAGATAATGCCTCAGCAAAGCCTCAAACAATGACATTAAAAATTCTCTGTCTCTCTCAGAAATCCCCATACTAAGATTGCATTTGCTTGTTTCCCACCTGCATCCCAGAGGTGGCTCACACTTGTACTAGCTGATCACAGGATGAATAACATCTTGGTCCTTTCTCCTTACTGTCATTTCCAATTTATGGAATTTATGAATTTATTTATTCTGGCGCAGAGAAGAAATTCTCATGTTAATCCCAAGAATGTAACCTTTTACTCTGCACTATAAGATTTCATTCTGTTTCTATTACCTTCAAGGTCACCCAATGCTTCCTTCACGATCTCACTTTTGTCTTGAGAGTCCCTCTGTTTTGTTTCATCAGCTAATTACATCAGCACACTCCTTCTTTGCAAGTTTATTCCTAATCCCTGCCTTCTCCACATTGAGGCAGTAATTTCCCATGTAGGGTATCACCATCCATTTAGGTATCACCTTCCTAAAGTCCAAAATAAATTAGATTTGACACAGGTTTTTTATCTCTAGAAAGCTCATTCTCACCCTCAATGAAAGTATCTGCTTAGCTTGTGATGGTTCCATTTTGACAAACCTGGACTGTATTTAGCCTGCTTGCCTCCCTGTCTGTAATTATTTTTACCTTCAAAGCTTTATTTGGTTGTTTTTAGAATGGGTGTACACAGACACAGAAATCTGCACATTGTTAAAAGGGAGAACAATTCAAAAAACACTAAATAACTGAAAACAGACCAAAATATAGTTTCAAGATGGATCAGGGTGTTCTTCTATTATTTTTTTTAATCTTTTCCTTTTTATGGCTATTGTTTCACCCCTCCTCCTCAACCTGGCGAAATTCTTATTGTCATTCAACTCAGATGAGTAACTTCCCATTCGTCTCTAAATTATACTACACATTGCTAGACTGACGCTGCTGCAAAACCTCAGGAGTTTCACAAAGGGGCCCTTAAGCAGATACACACTACTCATCAAGAGGGCTGCTGGAGAGGGCCAGGTTTGAGTGGTGGGCGTTGATGGTTCGGAACAGGCGGAGGGGGCTGGGTTATCTGCCTATAGCAGGTATTTCCATCTCCTTTGAAACAGTGGGAATCTGCATGCTTCATAAGAGCCAGGAGCGTTTTCGCACGAATAATGACTTGCATTAATAATGTTGTCAGCCCCCAAGTGCTGGTGGCCTTTTTCCAGGTGCTAGTGGCTGAATTCAAAAGGCCTGATTCACATAAGGCTTGGAAAACAAAAATAAAAATCAAGAGGCTTATCAGAAGCTTAACCAACCCTTTTCAGCAGCCTCATTAAGTTGGCCAAAGGAAAATGTTTAAAATCCTAGCCACCAGTGGAGATGTGTAAAATCAGCTGGACAACACAGAGGTGAACAGGCTCCAAACACCAAATGTATGTAGCCTGGTAGGAGCAATAGGATGCAACAGCTTAGCCCTAAAACTACTGCTCCTATACATTAAATAATTAGGCAAATCCTACATACCAGTTCTGTATCACCCACTGGTGAACACTCACCACTGCGAGGCCATGCTCTCCTGGGCAATGAGGAATTCGAGGTAAACCCTCAGTATACACTTTACACTCTCGTGTGTCCTACCAGCACAATCTCTGCCCTCACTGCCATCCCAAAGATCACAGGGGATTCCACACCAGAAGAGGCGATTGATGAAAAATGATCCTGCTCACCCCCAAACAGCACCTACTTCTGTTTAATTTTATCCTGCTTTCTTTGGATTATGTGATAATACTGTCTGTCTGTAAGTCTCTTCTAATAGCCATTGAGTCAGTTGGCAGGTTTCAACCCAGTTCAACAGAGGAGCACAAGTCTCAAAGATATTATTAAGCTCTGAACCATTTTGTGCAAAAAGCCAGACAAGTAGAAGTTCAGTTTCACATACCTTTAAGATCTAATCTGTCCAGGAAAGCTAAAGAAGTAGATGATTAACACTTTTAGATGCAAAAATAAAACAAAAATCAAGTGAAGGTAATATAAATTTTTTGGCAAGTGTGAGCCTCTGAATGAACCCCAAGACATTACTTCTGCCCTTTTATACATATCCAAAGATACAGTTCTATGCTGAATGCTAGAGGACAGCAAAGATAGGAAATAAATGACAGCCATTAAATTTTCTTTCACGAGCCATCAGACAAAAGGTGCATTATTTTGTCTCAGATTTTCATGTTGAGACACTGGATGGGAAACTGCAAAGGAAATTGGAATAAGTTTGGTCTCAACACTAAAACATTCACGACACAGACTTCAATCTTGACCTGCAGTAAAGCCTACTCTTACCTTAGAACTTGAGTTTCTGTCCTCTAAACAGTAAGGAGGTGCTTGAGATATCTTACTGTGGAGGTAACCCTAACCCGAACAAACCTTAACGCTAAACCGAACACGAAACCTAAACCTAACTAAACAGAATCCTAAACCTAACCTTAACCCTAACCCTAACTCTAATCCTAACCCTAACTAACGGCCAACGAACCATAAAGCTAACCCTAACACTAACCCTAACCTTAACCCTAACCCTAATCCTAATGGTGGCCAACTAACCCTAACCCTAACCCTAACCTACTGTTGAAAGAAAGAAACATCCCTGTACCCATGCTGTGAGTTATCTGGCTAAATCCTGGAGTCAAATTAAAACAAATGGGCCTTGATTTACCTAAACAGCACCCTGTGTTCTGCTACTTCTTCTCAGCTTAATACAAACATCTTACTATTTCTACCTGCCCTTTTTTCTACCCAAATACTGACAAAATCACATTTAAGTTCAGGAGCTAGTTAACAGTTTGGTGAAAGGAAAAGCTTTCTTAAAGAATTCGCTTTCTTAAGAATTCTTAAAGAAATCTATATTCTGCAATGCTTACAGTAAATATCCTTGAGGTTTTTCTCTACTGAAATAGCGCAATACTTTCCAGAACAGCTCTGACATTTCTAAATATTTGCTCACACTAGAATATACATTGCTTTAATGCTGGAAAAAAAACAGAACAGTCCCTCAAGGCACACTCATTTCTATTTGCATACAAGCAATAGTCCAGTTTGACTAAGCGACACAGCTTTCCAGCACTTTTACGTTAGTGTGACCGCATCCACAGTAAGGGTGGCTGATAAAACAACATAAAATCACTTTTCTAAATGAACAATTAAAAATGGACACAAAATTTGCATAGAGATGGCAAGCTAGGGAGAGATGAAACCCTTGTCCCGTTTGGCTTATCTTTGTACAGCAAGAAAATGAAAATTGGTGCTAATGCTTCTCACAATTCTATGGGCACGTGAAATAGTGTTACCAAAAAGACAGATATTAGTGTTAATATTATGGCACAAAAGTTAAAATAAAACATTGTAGTTTCAGGTGTAGTGAATAGCAAGAGGGTCGACATGAGAGCCAAGGTAGAGAGGCACTCATTAGAATGAAGTTGGATTCTGTCTCTACCCTGACAATTTCCTTCTTTATTCAAAGCGATTGTTTCTGCCTCTCATTTGCATAAGCACTTTGCTCATTAACAGGCTGTAAAAGGAAAAATGAGATGGGGGTGGGGAGAAGGAATGGGCCACTGATAGAATAAAAAATGTTTTAAACCAGGGAAGCAAGAAGGTCACATCAACACCAGGCTGATAAGAGCTGAGGTCAGTGAAAGCCATGGCACCTCGTTGTCAAAATCAGTCAGAAAAAAGAGATTGAGCTGATGCTCATTCCTCACTCTTCTGTATACACAACTATCTCCCCTCTCCAGTTCTTCTCCCCTACTCTGCTCCCTCCCACCACTTTCTCTCTATGTTGCTGGCTCTTTTAAGCCAGAGCTGTTTGGGCCAATTCTGCTCTCATCCCAGATGGTTTCCATGCACTGAGTCCATTTTCATCTCTCCCCGGCAGGAAAAGAACCAGACTTCCACATTTATTGGTATCTGTCCTTGAGGGACAAACCCACAGCTGGTGTAGAGCGGAGCTGAGGATATACACCCCCAAATCAGCCCCTGGGGGAGACACAGAAGAGGCAGTTTGGTCTGGAACAGCCGCTCTGCCGTGGTGTGTGTTAAGATTTGCGCTGGATTTGTGACAACCGTGGCAAGCACGCCCAAGGGGGTGGAAGACAACAGAAGCTTCTGCCTGATGCTGCAGGCAGGACACATGGACAGCTCACACTCTCAGCCAGTGGATATTGGCTCATGTCACTGGCTTGAGACAACATCTGGCTTCCTCACTCTTGCTCCTTCCCACTGGCTCTCTCCTATTACAAGGACAGTTTGCTGCTAACATGGCTTCGGCCCAGGAAATAACTCCATTTTCAGAGCTGGCCGGGCTCAGACTGAACAGCACGGAAGCAATAGAAGGAAAGGAAAACAAAAGAACAGGAATAAAGAGAGAAATACAGTGAAGCATTACGTAGTGCTATGCATAATGAGGCTGAAGGGGGCGCCACAAGATCATAGTCCTCTCTGATGTCGTAAACATTCTCATCATATTTGTCAGACCATGCTCTTATGAAAACGCTGTGGTGGAGTCTGCTCTCTCCCTACATGGTCAGCTCCAAGGAGTCTCTGCCTTTACTAATTGAGAACCTATCCCAGTAAATCTCTCTCGTAATTACAATCTGATAATTTTTGTCCTTATAAACAGGACAACAAGAAAATGGTTTCATTTGGCTTTGCAACATCTATTACCATTTTGGAGCCTGTTTTCCATGGTGCTCATTGGCAGGAATGAAAGGAATTAAAGGAAAAGATTGTTAACTGTAGCACAGACAGGACTCAGTCATAATTTGTCATGTAAGAGCAACTGACAGAAAATGTTTGAGACAGGAGCAGACACTAATGTATTATTTATATTAGGCTAAGGGGAAAAAAAGTGAGTATCTAAAACTCCTGTGCTCTCTTTCCTCTTCTTCCTACATATTTGGCATTCATTATTCTGCTGCTGGGGGATGCTTCACAACTTTGGTGAAGGCTCTTGGTCAGCAGTCTTTTAGTCAGTATAGGAATGAAAAAGAAACCCTCTACAACCAACGTTAGTGTCCACAGAAGCAATATCTTCTAGAGACCAGCCAAAGTGTCCAGTACAGAGTGACTTCCAAACTTCATGAATGGAGGTTTCCTGTCACATTCAGAAACATACCATTTCAATGGATGAGTTTGGAAAGAATCAAGGGAATATGGCCCCCATCTTCACGACTGACTCTCTCTATTAGGCTGAACACAGCAGTGACAGTTCCCACCTCTATGAATTTTACATGCTTGACCAAACCATATCATCAGTATGATCACAGAATCATTCTGTTTGCAAAAGACCCCTGATCATAAAGTCCAACCAGTAACCCAGCGCTGCCTAGTCCACCACAAAAACCACATCCCTAAGTGTCACATCCAGATGACTTTTAAATACCTCTAAGGACGGTGATTCCTCCACTTCACCAGACAACCTGTTCCAATAGTGGATGACCTTTTCTGTTAAGAAATTTTTCCTAATATCCAATCCAACCTGAAGTTTATGCTTTACCATGGCTTTTGGTACAAGGACAGTTTGGTAATGTGCAGAGTTAAGCATGCCTTTGTCAGATCTCTTTGGAGATGCAGTGACCCTCTAACTTTGAGTTCTCATGGTCTTGGAACTGATGTCCACTTTGTTTAATTCGGCAAAGCTCCACTGCACTCAATCAAATTATGTTACTCACAGAGCAAACCCACACACCTCCACTCTGTGCTGGAGAATCAAAGCCAGATATTTATTGAAAAAATAAGAAGGAAGAATATCATCCCACAGTAGTCAGAGAATTGCTCCATTTCTATAGGTCACATTATTATGCAAACAATCATCTTTGCTGTCATAAAACTTGATAGATTAGGACATCAAATTTAGGAGGTGATGAGCTTAGCACACTATTCTTGGTAGGTGCAGTTGTAGCTAGTGTGCCTGTGGTTTGCCTAGGCCATAGGAACCGTGCTCCTCATGCCTGCACAAGAGATTTGCAGCCCTGCTCTGAAGCTTTCCTTTTCAGGCACAGTCGCTTTGTTTTGTTTTGCACGGGGTCAGCACCACACTATGCTCACAACAGCAGCCTTTAGACAGCCCATCACCACGGTGCTGCTGACGTTTCAGAGCTGTGTGCTTTAAAGCTAAGAAAGTATCTTTATGGGGTGTTGATAGTCCCACACAGTTAACTTCCCCAGTGACCCAGGCAAGGTGTTGCAAATGAACTGAGTTGTTTTACTAGACACCACCAATTGTGATAGAGACAGTGCCTAAATCTTCAGAAGTGTTCGATTGGAGAGAAATCTTATTTGGCAGGTAGTCAATAGCCCAGCGAAAGAATAGAACCTTGTCCAGCAACATCCCCAGAGGTATCTGGTGCATGTAACAGAAGCTGGGGATAATAAAAAAAAAAAAAAAAAAAAAAAAAAAAAAAAAAAAAAAAAAAAAAAAAAAAAAAAAAAAAAAAAAAAAAAAAAAAAAAAAAAAAAAAAAAAAAAAAAAAAAAAAAAAAAAAAAAAAAAAAAAAAAAAAAAAAAAAAAAAAAAAAAAAAAAAAAAAAAAAAAAAAAAAAAAAAAAAAAAAAAAAAAAAAAAAAAAAAAAAAAAAAAAAAAAAAAAAAAAAAAAAAAAAAAAAAAAAAAAAAAAAAAAAAAAAAAAAAAAAAAAAAAAAAAAAAAAAAAAAAAAAAAAAAAAAAAAAAAAAAAAAAAAAAAAAAAAAAAAAAAAAAAAAAAAAAAAAAAAAAAAAAAAAAAAAAAAAAAAAAAAAAAAAAAAAAAAAAAAAAAAAAAAAAAAAAAAAAAAAAAAAAAAAAAAAAAAAAAAAAAAAAAAAAAAAAAAAAAAAAAAAAAAAAAAAAAAAAAAAAAAAAAAAAAAAAAAAAAAAAAAAAAAAAAAAAAAAAAAAAAAAAAAAAAAAAAAAAAAAAAAAAAAAAAAAAAAAAAAAAAAAAAAAAAAAAAAAAAAAAAAAAAAAAAAAAAAAAAAAAAAAAAAAAAAACCACCCTGACCTGGCTTCTCAGAATGCTAATCAGGCTTACATTTCACCAAAGGAAAACAATCCTTTCTGGTTTTGTCCATTACCCAAGGCTGCTGAGACACCCAGAATCTGTCAACTAGCCACAGCAAATAAATTGAGAAGTGTGATGTTACAGAGGGAGGATCTTAGTCTGTGTTGGGCAGAAAAGCCACCATAAAAGCAGTTAGACAAACTCTTCAAGTGGAGCTAAACAATATGGAGTATCTGTTCAGTGGGCTGAGCAATGTCTGACACAGGTAGTCCATAAATTGTCAGTCTCTGGAAACTAGAAGCACATCCCCAAAAAGTAATTTCTCTATACTTGCCTGTGTTTCATACACTTCCTGGGAAATCTTGGTACTGGTTAGAGGCTTTTTTTTCTATTTTAAGATATTTTATTTTAAGATGACACATTTCAAGTTGCTCCACTTCAGGCCCTTAGTTGCATCTAAATGAATGATAGTTGCTCTTCCCTGAAGTTTCCTCACCAATCCCTGTTTTATTGATAGATTAGTTGTGGCTCAAAAATAATAGCATTACTCTCTTTCATGGCTTTCTCAAATACCTGGATCAAGTCACAGCAACATTCCCAGTGATGTTCCCCAGTGATAACAGCTTTAAAGTTTGTAGACTTGGTACCAGCTTCCAAAGAGCATTGTACACATACACATAAACTCTTGCCTAGGCCATATCTCTCATTTCTCCTTGTGTCCTCTTCACTCTCAGATTGGAGGCTGGCTGTAGCCAGAGTGCAGGAAAGACTTGCTCCAGATCTCCAATGCATCCCAATTGTAGCCACAAGGAAAAGGCAGCCAGGTGCCTATGACAGCAGGGAGCAGATTTGCAATAAGCAAAACATTACTAACAGAGCTTATAGGCAGAGCCATGGGAGCATTTTACTAATTGATGGACTGACAGTGCTACAGTGCTTCAGCCATTAAAAAAATTCACCATTAATTTGGTGAGAAGGAAAGAGGGAGGCCATGAACCAGCCACAAAAGAGATGTGTGTACAGGAGCTGTAAAGAAAGGGGTGAAGAAGCTAGAGAGCACACACAGAAGGAGAGCAGGCAGCAAAATAACACATAAAGGGAAAGACTACTTTATCTTATATCTAAATATGGTGTACCATCCTCTTAGTCTGGGGTTAAAAATACAGGCATGGGTGCAATTTTGTATGTGTACTTCCTGAGCAGTGTACAGTACAAAAATGGAAGCAAGAGTGAAGGAATTTGAGGCAATTTCCTGGAATCCCTCAGGAGAAATTGAATTTAGCCTGGCTGACTTGCCCCCTGTTGAGAAAAAATTATTCTTCACTCAGAATAAAAATACTAATTATTATTATTATGACTGCTTATAATAGCATTACTTTTCATTCACCACTGAAATCCAAAACTTGTCATGCTGCACATTTTAGATGCAGTGAAAATCTTTTTCCCATGTCCATGAGACAAGATGGGATAGGGGAAAATTTACAATGACTCGTGATTCAAGAGAGATAGTAGAGCCTGTTATGGAAATCTCTTCCTTTGGTATCTCCCAGTGCAATTATCTATCCTGTTGGGTCTTCTGTCTGTTTGGCTGGGCAAACTCTGAACTGCATTGAATTATTTTCCAACTCTTTATTCACTGAGCCATGACACTGAATGAAATGCATAAGGCTATGGCAAGCCTTCAGTTTATCCCTCCATTAATTCCAGTCTTCTCTTACCCTGCACCATGAAGTTGACAGTGATGGGTTTAGTTTTGGCCGAATGTGAAGAGGACATAAGGTGGTAGAGAAGGTGCAAATATCCACTATGAAATCCAATAGAGTCGTTAAACTTACCAGGTTTTGCACTGTTTGTTTTTTTTTTCTGCAGAGGATACAGTCCCCAGCTGGGACATGGGAACTGCTCATTGGTGTTCCCCATGTCCAAATCCTACACAGCAAAGGCTTTGTTTAAGCTGCCTGACTTTGCACTGGAACAGGTAAGGAATGCACAGGAGCTCTGCTGCACAAACTCTGAATTACAGCTGGGAGCTCTTATATCTCCTGCCTTCCACGGCAGGCGCAGTAGAGATCTTCCCTTCACCTATGAAACACCTGGGCTTTCAGCTGAGCAGTCCTGAGCCTGGATGCTACGGGTTTAGCAGAAAAGGTCTGTGGGAGCTCCCTATATTAACTGAAGCTGTTGGCTTACCAACAGTGTATGATGTGCATTATGTATGACAGACAGCAGGGCCTGAAGACGTAGAGCTATAAGAATCACTAACAGCCCAGACATTGAAAAATCATGCAGACCCCGAAGCAGTTAAAAAAATATCCCACTGGTTCAATTTCTTTGCTCCCTGGGGGGGTCCTCTCCATTTTTAATTTGTTGTATGCTTTGTTGCTGGTCAGCGGGTGCCACAAGGCATGCAAGACACTAATCTTCCTAATAAAATATTTCCTTCAGGATACTGAAAGTGCCAGAA
>VZTH01004800.1:423466-446322 GCA_013397815.1 Aleadryas rufinucha | reverse complement strand
AATTAAAAAAAAAAAAAAAAAAGAGAGAAAGAGAGCAATCTCAGAATCAACTTGCAACTGATAAGAATAGAAAGGTCAAGTTTTTCTCAGTGTAGCCAATATTTACTTTCATATTCTCATCTCATTGCCTCACATCAAGAATAAGAAGTGAAAAACTAGTCTCACGGATCAACAAGCGTCACCTGCCATGAAAGAAGGTTCTGGAATGAGAGTCCAAGTCTGTGAGCCAAGACAATTGGATTGCCCAACTGCATCTGTCACTTACTTGTAAATCACCTTCCCTAGCAATGTCATGAGTTTTCACACTCTGAGACAGAGCCAGCAGTGCTTAGCAAGTTCAAATACAAGTTGTCGGAAATACAACAAAAAACTTCAGCTGGCTACAGCATCCAACACCATCAGGAAATGCACAGTCAAAACCTAAGTGGCCTTTTCCAGCCTTCTGGAAAGGTGTGGTTAAATGAAATGAAAGAGATGGGAGGAGCAGCAAACTGGTTAAAGCATGAGTCCCTGCAGGTCCTAAGGAAGTCGCTCCATGAGTTATCTTCTTAATTTTGCCCAAGGCCTCCAATTTAAAATGGAAACTAGGGAGAGAAACTTTTCTGGAAGTCAGATCTAGAGTGGCTCAAATTAGAGATGCAGTGCCTCCACCCATCTGTCACCTCTAAATGAAAATGTCAGCCTTAATTCATGGACGTTTTTTAAATCCTTTGATGGAAAGGACTTGAAAAGCAGTGGTTATTATCACAAGCGCTCAGCGCTGCTATCAAGCACACGGCTATTTTATGAGCAGGCAGTGCTCTCCCCCATCCTCCCACCCTGGAAAGTTATAATGTATCTCTGGGGCAGGGTGATATTTGCACTTTGTGGACACCCAATAAATAATAATCCAAATATTTGCACACATGGAATATTTTGTGATGTTATAGAGCTGACAGACTGTGATTATTCGGGAGTTGCTTTGTGCACAGAGCTCCCATTGGTTTCAAAGTGAGTGCGGAGTTCAGAAGCGCTGCAGAGTAAGACCTGTGACATTTATGTTTATGAAATAGGAGAGACCTTATCATTTACTGTTTCTGTAGCCACAAAGCCAGAATAGCTGATGAGGGGCCTTTGCTGGTATCTTCAGTATAATCACAATGTACACAACAGAGGTGTCTTGGCAAGTAGTAAGTGAGCCAAGGAAAACAAAGGGAGATTAGCAAGGGGTGCTGCAGAGCAGGAGGGGGCACTGGCAGAGCATGGCGGGGACCCTGGCCTGGGAGAGCTGCGGTGGCTGGGGGACCACTGGGAGCACTGGCAGCATTGTCATGAAGATCCCTGGGCTGGGAGATACTGGGGGACAGAGGAGTGGGCACTGGAAGAGCTCGGTGCCGAGCGCTGGATGGGAACAGCAGGGCAGCTTTGTGGGGGGCACTGGCGCAGCCAGTGTAGAAGCGAACAGAGCTCGTATGCCATCTGCTGCTACACTATTAACTGCTATTAGTCACTGAGCTTCATGAGCATGAAATTCCCTTAGTTGCTGAAAAGCAAGGAGAAAAGCCTAGAATGTGGCTTAACTTTGATTAAGCACCAACAAATTTGGGACAATTTAAACAAGAGGGATTTCAGACATCTCATTGAAGCATGTTGCAAAATTCCTTCTTTGCCTGAGGGAGGTACACACACAGCGTATGCCCCATTGTACTTCTCCTTCCACAGCACTTTTGTTAGCAAGATAAGAAGAGAGAATTTGCAAGTGGTTAGGAAAGGAGCTATGGATTTGCTAAATGGATTTGTATCCTGCTCAGTTAGAGTGATATGGTTCAGCACGTTCCAAAAAAAGATGGAAGTAGACAGTAGTATGAATAGAAACAGCTTTCTCAATTATGCTAGTTAAGATAAATGTTGGTAGACTTATTAATCCTTATGCTTCAGGGCTTTTGCCGATCAGCAGTTTGGGTCAGGAAGAAACATCCCACACCTTGTCATGGTATAATGCAATTAGAATTGATGTCTCCTGCTGCTCTGGTTCTGGCTGGGATAGAGTTAATTTTCTTCATAATAGCTATGGGACGGTATTTTGGACTTGTGCTGAAAATGATAGTAATAATACAGACACAATTTTATTTCCAACCATGTCATGCTGACATCATGTCATCAACAACTTTTTTGCTTCTCACACCTGGGGGTGCACAAAAAATTGGAAAGGGACACAGCTGGGACAGTTGACCCCAACTGACCACAGGGATATTCCATACCATATGACATCATGCTCGGCATATAAAGCTGGGGGAAGGAGGAGAAAGGAGGGAAATTCAGTGAGATGGTGTTTGTCTTTCCAAGTAACCATTACACGTGATGGAGCCCTGCTCTCCTGGGGATGGCTGAACACCTGCCTGCCCATGGGAAGTGGTGAATGGATTCCTTGTTTAGCTTTGCTTGTGCATGCAGCTTTTGCTTTACCTATTAAACTGTCTTTATTTCAAACCACAGCTTTTTCTCACTTTTACCTTTTCAGTTCTCATCCCACTAGGGCAGAATGAGCAAGCAACTGTGTGGGGCTTAGCTGGCAACTGGGATTAAACGACAACACATTACCCTCCAGCTCTGGCTATTTGGTTGGGTAGGACATGGGGCATCTTGTGACCACACAGGGTTCTGCTCCCAGAACTGCCCTTCATACAGAGGCTACCTTAATGGATGGAAAGCTTGTTGACTTTCTTCCTGGGACTTGCACTCATATAGTTGAATGGGAAGGGAGATGGAAGGTGAGAGCAGAGGCAACCTAATGCAACTGTCACCCAGCCACAACACGTTGACACGGCTTGATTTAAACAGCAGGCTGGAGAACTAATGCATTTGCAGATAAAGGCTGAAGGCACTGCTTTGAGAAAATTATAATTTCCTTCCTCAGACAGAGGGAAAAGTGAAATGCATCTGCCAGATTATGAGCTGTGAACAATTTCTCAGTCTTACTGAGAACACAGTACATATAGCAAGATTTGGTCACAACATGGGAACAGCCAGCATCCAGCAATCCTATGCGTCTAGCAGGGTGGAATTTGGTGACAGCCACACCAGCCTAGTGTGCTGGGTGCTAGGCAGAAAAATCAGGTTATTTTGGGCTCATGGGAGTCATAGGGAATGGCTGAACTATGCAGCAAATCTGATCCTGGGGCTATCAGGACTGGATCAAAAGCTCTGCAGCCATGTCAGGCCACTGCTGAGCTGGTATAAGCTCACTCTGTCAGAAAAAATTTGTCCGAAGCATTTTGTCAAGGTAAGTTTGCACTCAGCCTGTGCTCACCAGGCCTGTCCCAAAAGACATCCTGTGCTTCCCAGCCTGCTTGCATCTCTCTCACCCACACCATTTGGGATTGGGCTCCCCTTGACTGGCAGTCAGGCACCCATGAGTTCTGGCACTGGGTGAGGAGAGTGGGAATTCAGGCTTTCCCAACAAGCCACATCCTAGCTGAGGCACTAAAGGAAGCTGTTGTCTCTTCAAGACCATACATTACAGCCATTGTTAGTCAGTCATTGTAAAGTGCTCTTAGAGCAGTGGCAGATGTCCTATTACACTGAGAGAAGTAAGACACCTGGGTTCGTTACCACCTAATTAGGTTCTCCATGTGATTAACTACTTGTGTTGCAGACAAAGAAGCAAACTACCCAAATGAATGCCAGCAGAAGACAAGCTGGCATGGCAGCAGGCACCTGACAGGCACACGCTGATCTGTAACTCATCTGGCTTCCTGACGGAGAGTGAACGATTCTTAGTAAAAGTTATAAAACTATAATCAGAAACTGTGATAGCATATGTTTTGCCTGAGTCATAGTTAGGTCCTTTGAGACTCCCACAAACCCTTATCATCTCACAAAGAGAATCCATCTTGATCCCTGGTGGATCTGACCTACCTAAACATTTATGCTTCCTCTGCAGAGCCCTCAGCATCTTCCAGTCACATCAGCATCTCCTCCTTAGAGACACCTCCACCTTCCCAGGAGCGGATAATTCTCTGTGTCTTTATGTGCTCCTCTCCTCAAAGCCTACACCGTCCATCTGCAAAAGACCATTTTTGTACCTTTGTCCTGTAAGAAAAACTTCTATTGGGGAAGTCCTTTTGAATAGTCCTGAGATTTGTCTGTCTTCCTCTTCCCCCCCTCCATTGCCTAAACCCAGCAAGGTAACAAAGCATGTCTCTGCAAAACTCTGTCTCTTTGCTGAGAGCTTCCCAGCCTGCTAGAGCTGCACTATTCCTGCGTGAGCCTCAAGGCTGCAGGCTGGGTTTCCTCATGAGCCCCTGATCCAGCCCAAACACAGATCCACATTCAAACCGTCTGAAGCCTCTAATCAATCAGTGAATTGCACTGAACGCCCTTAGGAAAAAAAGATCTTTGATGAGGCTTTGCTGCTAGCAGCCAATCCAAATCCATTAGCTTTCACATCTGGAGCTCCAACGAACAATAAAAATGAGCTTGATGGCCTCAATCTTGTCCTCATTTTTCAGCATCACAATAACTTGGCTCCACTAAACACAATTCAGCATGATTGCCTGACTGCTCAGACTTTGGGGATACCCAGAACCACTACAGCTGCCAGAGAAGAGGGTCAGGACAGAGGGTGCTTGGCAAAACTCTGTGTGTCTGTGTGTGCACATATGCATACTAGGGCAAGATAAAAAGAACTGGAATTGGGCAGGATGCTGCAGGGTAGGATCAGGAGTATTGGCAGAGCTTTACAATATAAATCCACTTGGCATTTTCCCAGTCATGCTTGAGTACGGACTATTAGGTAGGACTAGTGCTTTTACAATATGGTCTCCTTTCACCTTACTTCCACCACTTTTTGAAATTTAATTGTTAGTTTGCCCTTGTAGACTCTTCTGGTGTCCCCTCTCAAGCCCATCCAAGCCTGCATCTCCACCCAGTGAGAAATGGAGGGCCTTCCTTTGCAACTGGACTATAAGGAAGGAGAGTTTGCTCTGCTTCCCAGGGCACCCGCAGGCAGGACTCAGCTGATTCCAGATCTGAAATGCAAAGAGGTAGCAGCATAGCAAACAGAGGCTGGGATAATTGCATGATTTGTGCTCATGATGAAAGCAGTGCTGATGCCAGCCTGGGACACACATGCTTGGACTTGTCCCAGAGCTGCAAAGAGTCCAGCACGGCCCTGCAGCTGCCAAGCCAATTGCCTGGCAGGTGGGCAGAGCCTGTGTAGTAGGATCGGGAGTACCAGATCTTAGCTGCTTCTCTTGGTTTGTCCAGGAGCTTCCTATACTGCAAACAGTTATTCTGGTTTACTTCTTTCTGCATTTCTGAAGTGATCTTGGTGTCAAAGTAAGATGGAGAGCCCGATGGCAGTGATTGCATGAGGCACTCTGGTCCTTCCAGTGCTGCGTGAGCAACCAGCCCCGGCCTAGGATTTACTGGTTTAGTTCAGCCTTATTTCCAACTACCTTGCCCCACAGACATACCCTCCAAGAGCCCTCTCCCTCTTGTGTGAAGAGCAGCTGGTAGTGGAAGTGGCTTTTCTCCTTCCCTCTTTTCCTTCACGCTGTAGCCCAGGTCCCACTTCCTGATCTCACCTCTCTCTCTCCTTGCCTTTTCCAAACAAGGAGCCCATGCTGACACCTCTGTGTGAAGCCATCAAGAGCATCTGCTAACAGGCAGCCTAATAGCTATTTAATGGGCCTGGTAAAGCTAATAGATTTGTAAAGAAAATATGAACAACAATAGCCAAAGAAGAGCATTCAAAAGCATTCAAAACTGGCAGGGTCTTTCCCACTTGGACTTAAGTAGCTGAAGCGGTGCCTGAATCCAGGCAAGAGCTTTGCTGGCTTTCCAAAACTGCCACTTTCCCAGGAAGGAGACTTGATCTGAGATTAACACTGTCTGCCCCACCCACAAGGTCACATGAAGGATCCCCAGGCGGCTTCTAAACGGCATTGCCAAATGCTGCCAACTCTGGGGTGGAGCAGAGCTGGTGGACAGGAGGTCAGCCTTCTCCAAGATGAGAGCAGGTCACTGCTGGAATCACTGCTGTTAATATCCTCACAGTGGAGAGAAAGGTCTGCTAAGGCCGCATCCCACAGATTTCTCTTCCCCAAACACAGCAGAGTCTACCTGTCAGAAGCAGATGGATTTATTTGATCTTGACAGAATTTATACCTAAATCTCTTAATACTTATTTTCCTTATGTGTAGCCAAAAGTTTTATGAGACATGCTAACCCCTGCTCAAGAAACAGGCAATATATTTTGAAGGATATTGTATCTAGCTGACATATCATATAAATTCCCTTTGTCACCCTGGTGCCCACCTCTAGTTATACAGCCACTGTGGAGTGAACACCAGTCCATATCTCTCTGGGGCTCCTCTAAAGGCCCTTATCACTCTGCACATATGTTGCCCGAGCAGGACGCCCAAGCCTGGAAATAAAAGCTGAGCTGAAACGAGTCAGGTTGTTGTCAGACAATCTTGCTGTTCAGGTGTCAGTGTTAATGGTACCAACCAGGATAGGATATACACACTCTTGACAGGTTTATCCACACCTCTGGAAGATGTGTGGGGTCAGTGAGGGAAATGTGGTCAGCTTGGGGCTGTGAGATGGGATGTCTTGGCACTGCAGCCTTCCTGGACTGTTCAAGCTGTATATGCAGTTGCAGGAAACACACTCCCACCCCACCAGCACATCTACTCGAAGCATACACTAGTGTTTACCAAAAATGTCAAGTACTCTCTCTGTACAGCATCATGATATCAGTTTCATGCACAACACAGACTCCCCACCTGCTTCCTCATCCCAGCCCATCTCTGTTTCAAAATGGGATAGCAGAAAGGCAAGCTGTGCTTCTGCCACATTTCCCCATCCAGCAGCTCTCTGTCCTCTCTCCAGACAAGTGCAACAGCACAGCAGAGCTGCATTTCTGGGGTTGGAGCAGGTATGGGTAATGAGTATGGGATAAGGATACCATCCCTCACAGTATAAGAGCCAAAAACCTTTTTTTCACTCCTATTCATCATAACTTAAAATCTCTGAAAGATAGGTCCTGGCCCTCAGCAAGATCAAATTGATTGCCACATGAGGAATTATTGACAGGAGAGGAAGAAGAATATCATTTTCCTATGGCTGCATCCTAAAAGCTTACCAAGTCCTTATCCAAGAAGTGCAAAAGCACAGCAGTGGTGTGATATGTGACAGTTTGGCCCATTACTTACAAAGAAGCACATGGAGGATGATTGCATGTCCTTTCGGAGCTGAGTTTAGCAAAGTGTAACTGCCCTCTGGTTAAAATAATGCTTCACTGCTTTAAGGGGTAAAAAGCATATATTTAGGTCGTGTTAAACCTGGGATTTGAAGTTTGCTCATGACTTCAGCAGCCTACTTGGACCTGACTGCACATTGGTATTCCCAGAGGAGGGGTTTTGAGTTGCCATTACAAATATTAAGCACATTGACCAAAGCAGATCCTGCAGAGAGACGCCCAGAAGAATGCTTGCACATGGATGCTTGAGGGATACATACCCCGTACACCTGTACTGCCCAGCCCCGAGCACAGCTGGCTCTTGGCCTCAGGGAGCCTCTGCTGCTGTTGGCCAGGGTGGTATTGAGACCTGGGGGACAAGGAGTCAGCAGACAGGGAGCTGGCCTTCAGCATCAAGGGGCAACACAGCACCGAGGGTGCCCTTTTCCCATGGAGAACCAGAGGCTACCTTTGTCTTGGCAACACCACAAAGACAAACGGGATTCATAACTGTAGGAGCTCCCTGCAGCCAGGAGTTTGAATAATTCACTTCCCAGCAAGAGACATCAATCCTTTCTCCACAACCCCTTCTACCACCTCATAAGATGTATGAGGGAAAGGCAGGAGGCATTTTTATTATTTTTATTTAGTTTGTGGATGTTTAGTGTTCCTCACTATGGGCTATATTCAGTCCTCACGTGTATGATATTCTCAAGACCTTTATCAGTTAACTATCCTTGCTTTAATTTTTCCCCTGTTCTTACCCTTACTTTTCCCTCTTTATAAATTACAACATTCAGGCCTTTGCTGGCAGTAGAGAGCACTACATTGTTCTGGAATAAAATGGACTTTATTCCATTATAATGACTCTGCTTCCAAAGGGGAGTAGTTATACTGGAATAAAAGTATTTTTTATGCTCCAGTCTGGAGCATAATTCAATCATAAATTACATCAGAAAAAAATAAACCATAATAATAAAATGGCAGTTTGTGCATTGATTAAAGTGAAAACACTCTTCATTCTGGAATATTCCGCGTATAAAGTGAAGTTAGTGTGCAATAAGCAAGGGTGTGATTTTTTATAGCACACTAACTACCCTTCATTCATTCCCTAATGGATACCCTGCCAGAAAACACAAGTGCCTTTAGGTGAGGCAGGTTTGAAAGTGGAATAAACTATTGTGCATTAATGTGCACTAGGAGCATTCATAAAGGAGTGTAGGGAAGTAAGTAGTGAGGCGAAAATCCACCACTAACTACTCCCACAGTGGCACCTCCAGGGAGGTTCAGGCAGGTCCAGGCTGGGACAACTCTAGTGGAAGAATCCTTCACATTTTCCTGTGGTAGGAAAATTTTCCAGGCCCATTGGTCCTCGTGGTCTGGGTCTTGAAACAAGTTGTGTGACCTTGATGAAAGAGGAAGCCGTCCTGTTTTGGGAATGGGGACATGCCACCAGGAAATGTGCACTGCCAAAACTATCCCTTCTAGTCTTGCATCAGAATATATCTCAGATCCCTCCGAGCAGCTGACCAGCCAACTCAGTGAAGATAGGGCTTTGTACCTGTGCAGGTACCCCAGAAGGATCGAGCAGCCAACATCACACACATACAGCCAGGGGCTATACTTAGGGCAGTTTCTGTTCACTTCTCTTGTCAGACATTAATACAGCATTTGTACCCGACATCAGTTTGTATCAGTCAAGAGCTCTTGATCAGACTTCAATGTACCCCATAAAGCAATCGTTTGCAGGGAGCAAGGGAAGTGATCTCCTGGCTAGGAGACTTCCCAGGGAATCTGGCATTCCCTTTGATTCTGCTTTATATTTTTCTTTGTGTGAATTTACAGGCTAAGAGAGTTAAACAGTATTCACATTTGCTAGTTTTACCTAAAGAACAGAAATATGTTATAAATGCTCCTCAGCTGTTTTCTACCACGATGTGCTAGACAATTACATCAAGGTATACGCAGCAGCGATTTATGTGCCAATCTCTGCTCTGCCAGGGAGCCACTGCCTCTTGTCCCCACTGATGAGAAAGGATGGGTCCATGTAGAGTAAGAAATCTGGGGCCCTCCCAACAACGGCACTCAGGCCCTTGACAACATCCAAGTAAAATTTACGCATGGTTCAATATGACCTGCCATTTGGGAAACCTGAACCTTCAAGACATCCATATTTCATTACCCAAGACCTGGTTTGCCCAAAACCAGCCCTGTTCTCCCAGCCCAGGGCTCCACACACCAGCTCTGAGTTTCTTGCTAAGAAGACACATCACTGCCACACTGAAAGCTGGGCTCGGGTATGTCTTCACCAGTAAAAAATACCCTCAAAGCCTCATTACTTAACACATTTCCACTAATGTGATGTTCAAGTATCACTCAATGCCTCACATAAAAAATGATATTTCGACACTTTGGCTACTCATGGCTAACACTAAGGTGCCTTGACAAAAACGGCATATTCAGAAATAATTCACTGCCCGTATGCATGTGAAAAGGAGCATTGTCTTGGACATCGTGTTAGTTACAACCAAAGTTCAATTTCCATGGACTTCATGGTGTACACCCGTAGGTCTCTGAGCAATCTGAACTTCAGAGCATGGTTAAGTCTTTTGAGTCCACTCATTTCTGCACTATTGTCCTCTATGCTGAAAAGTAATTTAAGCTTAGCTAATTTCTTTTGCCTGAATAGGGTCAGGAGAGCTCACACAATCTCCTGCCAAAGCTCAGCTGTCAGAATGGTGACATTTAATGAGGGGAACAAAATTAAGGCAGGAGGGAGAAGATGGTTAACATGTTCGGCTACCAAATTGGATTCTCAAAAGCTCATGATCTTAAAAGTCCTTTCCAACTTAAATGATTCTATGATCTTCTCCCTTCCCGGCATGTGATTTCTAGTGCAGGGCATGGAGAAACGAGCCTGTGGAAATGACACAGGGCTCCACAGGCAAATAAGCCTGAGGCCATCAAATGAGTTTCTTTGTGCTCAGATCAAGAGTTGTTTCCAGCCCTGTGCACTGACTCGCTCATTGCACTCCTTGGGCCCCTCGCTGAAAGGTTAGGGTGAAGCACAAAGCGAACACAGCATTAGAGATGTGGATTATATCAACAATTACAATCTAGAGCATAATTAAATTATAAATTAAATTGGAGTTAAAAAAACCCGGCCATAATAATAAAAGGGCGATTTGTGCGTTGATTAAAGTGAAAACATGCAGTCATTAGCCTGTGTATAAATCTTATTAGCTGCGAGCAGAGCTGTATGTTGCCATTAACCTGGTGAGTGCCTGTGGGGAACTGGCACTTCTCTGGGTGTTTAAAACATGGACGTGCATCAAGGCAGCTGCTTCCCTCTGGGACCTCAGTGCTGGAGGTCAGGCAGGGGAGTGGTACATATTTACTGGTAATAAAAATCACTCAGAGTATGCACTTTGCAATGCCTCGTACACATCTATTTCCATGGGACAAGAGCTACCAGAAGGTGGCCATTTTTAAGTGTGAGACAAGGGTAGATGATGGGAAATGCTTTCTCCAGAGACCATAGGCCAGCCTGTCTGTGACTATGGGGCTACACACAGGAAGGGGAGGGAAGTGCAGTCATTGTGTGGGGGAAAAACATGAGCCTTCACCGATCCTTGGTAAATCTCAAAGGGATAATGGTGACCCTAAATAAAAGGGGTATCCTCTGACAGTATTTCTGCATCCCAGAGAAATGCTTAGAAGATCAAAGCTAGAAAATTCTACTCCTTTGCATTTGTACCTTAAAGGCTTTCAGGGAGCTTTGAGGGTTGCCAAAAGCCAGATGCTCTTGGCCCTTGCTTCAGGTACCTGGGAACTTCTTTCCCCTTCTGATCTCTACTGTGGACAGGGAAGAGACCTCAAGCAGATCTGATGCATCCTAGACCTTCTTCATGTTCCCTATTGAAATGTCAACACACCTTCCTCCTGCGCAGTGCTGTGTATCCTTCCTCATACATCTGTTTCACCCTGCTGGGCTCAGGAGTTTGTGTCTTCCCAACACATTCTGAATAACCTTCCCGAGTAACCCTGCCGGGATGCATAAAGGCTCCTCCTTGCAGCTCCTTCTTTCTCCTGTATTTCATACCTCTCCTGAGCCAAGCACACTATGTTCCCATATTATGAGAGAATAATTGCTTTTCCACAGCTCACATCCATGCTATTTTTTTTTTCTCTTTTGCTTTACAAACTCCTTTCCCAGAGTAATATGTCCCTGCACGAGAGCTTTAGATCGAATTTTTAGATCAAATTATCCTTCTGTTCCATAATACCATCCGTAATTACACCCTGTAACTTTGCTTTTGCTAGTGATCGCAACCATCAGGCAATTTTCACACATCTCGCCAATAGAACTCAAGAACAAGCAAATATTAGAGTGAGTGTGAATTTATTTTTATTTATAAATTACTTAACATAGAAAAAAAAGCGACAAGTTCCGAGCACTTAGCAAATTACTGACTTGAAATAGCTTTTGCAAAATTTGCCTGTGTTGTTTTCTCCTGTGCCTCGCAAAAAGGGGAGGGAAGGGGCGCAGGGGGAGAGGCATACGTGCTCAGATACTAGAAAGACTGGAGAGGAGCTGAACAAACCGTGGCACATTTCACAGTGTAAAGATGCATACAAAAGTCTTGAGTTTTCAATACAGTGAGATTTCTCAGTCACTCACAAGTTTAGGCACCGACTCAAGATGTCAACATGAGGAAGGCAAGCTTAGTATTTCACCTGTTCATGTATGTCTGAACTGAGTCTGCCTTAGCCTTTCAGCAGCTTCACCTGGCAGCTACTCAGTTACATCCAACTTTGATTTGGTTTGGAAATGATTCTTCCCCAAATTTGTGTCGCTTCCCACAAAATTTCAGCCAGAGATCTGGCCAACAGGGAGATCAGCTCTGAATTAGCCCAACTTCAGTTGCAAGTGTAGCAGAAGAGAAAAAGAAAGATCCAATAAAAAAGCCCTGCTTTTGACTCCATCTCAAACTGTTCCAGAACTGAATCCAAAACCAAACTTTGCATTCAGACCCATCTGCCACGAGCCCTTGGCTCACAGGTGGAAGCCTGTAACCTGCTGCCAATGAGGGCATGTTTCATGAGACTGCAGTGGGAAGACTTGGCTGGCAGAAAATATCAGTGGCTGCATTGTCCAGAGGCAACAAACACCAGCTTGCTCACATGGACAGTGGACATTGGAACAAGTACCAAAAAATCAAGACCATGATAAAAGACCGCAGCACATGGGTTTTGTCATTTTGGCCAGGCTTTAACAAGCCTGAAGGGAACAAGAGCCTGTCTGTCTTAAATGGGCTTCTCTTGATATCACCAGCATGGGTTATCAAGGCTAATCTTAGATTTGAACTGGGAAGTCACGGGGAAGTTGCAGGAAGGAGGACTTTTGGCTAAGAGCAGGGTCTCAGTAGTGGACTTTGTTCATGTTAAATGTCAAAGAGAGAGCACGCCTAGTGACTTTTGGCAACCTTTCTTTCAGCTACCAAGTTGCAGAGCAGAGCAAATAGTGAGATCTCTCTTCCTGAACATTTTCAAGACTCAGCTCAGCAAAACTGTGGCTGATCTGATCTCGTGTTGGTGATGGTCCCAGGGAAGCTGGATTATGTGATCTCCAGAGAGCCCTTTCAATCAGATTTTCTATGATTTTTGTAGTGCAAACCTCCTGAGTTTGGTTCTCTGTATAAATATAAGGGGTAGGGCTGAATCTGCATCATCCCTCAGAACTCCCAGCAGCAAAGTGAATCAAAGGTTCATAGGATAACTTGGGATGGACAAGACCATCACAGCTCATTTGATCCAACAGGTAGGGTCAGCTTAGATTAGGTACCAGTACAGCAGTGAGGAGAGATCACAGACTATTTCTGAAGGGCCAGCAAAGGTCACCTTTGTACAGAGGTTTCATTTACGCTGCAGAGAAGCCTGTCAAACACGTGGTTCCTAAAGTGTCTCACACCTCCCCCTAAAATATTTTAGTATTCCACAAATCAAAAGAGAGATTGAAATACCATTTACTTCTTAGCTTCACTTCTAGACGAAACCCCCACAGTAATCAGGAATTTTAAAAATCTGAAAGGCATTCGAATGATATTGAGCCTCCATCCCTCTTCCAGAGGCAGAATCTCTTGCAACCATGGCATTTCAGATAGAAATTCCTCTTAAAGCCCTGTGGAGAGAGGCCCCATCTGCTCCAAGCAGCCTTTTAAAAGGCTTCATTCTCCTTCCTATCATGATGCTCCTCTGTGTTTCGACTTAGTCTCATCTCCCATGGTACAAAGGAATGGCATCTTTCCCTCTTTTCACACATCTTCAGTAGTTTACTGTTGCATTCATCTGCAAGCCATGCAAGGCAGGGGCACAGCCTCACGTATGCCTGTACAGCATCTAACACAACTTGGGCAGGAATCAGAGCCTTTCCCTTTGTATCATATTTGTAAGACCCAACCTGCACCAATGAATGCACTGACCCTGTAAAGCAGGGAAGTGTCATTTCAGAGATGAGAAAATGAAGCAGAAAGACAGGCAGCATAGCAGCATGCCAAAGTTCACACAAAAAGTCCGTGCCAGGCCTGGGAATCAGGCCTTAGTCAAGCATCGTAATGTTCTCGCCTCTCCTTTTGGCACTGCTGAGATATAAAATAATAATAATCATGAAATGTGCCCAGATACTAAGAAGATCATCACCTTAATTCAAAAAATAGAAATAGCCAGCATCTGTGTAATGCAGAATCAAAATGGTGTATAATGGGGAGAACAAGATGTAGCTTAGAGTTTAAAAGTAATTAAAATTTCCTACCTAAGTTTCTTTTGCTTAATGTACTTCCAAAAAAATGTTCATCTGCTTGCAAATGCCTGACCCTGGGAGTGCAGGTTTCAATGCGATGGAAAGGCATACATTGGCAGAATGACAGCAACTGAACAGCATCTCATCTGGATCCAAAAATGTAAAGAAAAGGAAATACTCATTATTCTAGAGGCTCAAAGACAATTTCAATCCATTTTAACTCTAACAGGTCCCCCTGTGGCCTCTTAAAACCTACTGAATTGAAGCAAAGTAGTGTAAGCGGCAGAGTTTCATCTTCAAAGGTGCAGTGAAAATATCCAGGTTGACAAGAGGGCTCAGTTCAGGAGGTTTTGTGGGGTTTCACTGTGGACTTTTAACAATGCTCTTCTGCAGCAACTTTTATCTGTGGATCTCACTGCACTTTAAAGATACTGATTGATCTCTCACCATGTTTCTCCTGGGAGAGGTGTATTATTATCTCCATTTAATTAACAGGGAAACTGAGGCATAGCAAAAGGAAGTTATTTGCTTGGGCCTGCCCAGCGCACTGGTGGAGAAGAGGGAAGAGCTGGGATTAGACACAAGGTCTCCTGATGGTTCAGGTGTACTCATTTTTATCTTCTCTGCTCCTGCTTGCCTCTTCAGCTGCAGTTCCCCCCAGCCCTGAGTTGTCAGGAGCCCTGGGGGATGTGAGGGGTGTGCTGAGCCAGGCAGTGATCACAGCAAAACAAGCAGCAACCCCGCCTGTTCATTCAGAGCAGTTCTAAGCATGTAAAGAGAAATTTCAGTGGCCCAGACAAGACCTCATCACTCCAACAGCCCTATTCCTAGGCTACTACTCATAATTTGCAAAGGTATAAAGCAAAATTGAGAGAAAAACCTCCTCCTTCCTCCCCATCACTCTAGCATTGCACAGTGCAACTGCTGTGCTAGAGAAGGATATGAATTTCTCTCAAATCAAGAAAAGAATTTGAGTCCCAGACTGGAAACTGTAGTAGTACTGGAAGCTCTTGGCATTCGCTGTGCACCTCTACAGACCCTCTTTCACATCCCAAAGTCACACCCGGCTGTTTAATCTGTGTGTGCTGTTTTTCCACATACACATATAGACATGCATAACAGTGCATAAATGAATGTTTATGTGACTCTCCAGAAAACAGCAAGGAGAAGCCCTGAGAAGAGAGAATTACTATTGTCACCCTAGCAAGGTCTTCCACTTAGCTCCCTTTCATGGTTATTTAAATATCAACATTGTAAACTATAGTAAGATTAGCAATATTGAAGTCCACATATTCCCCCTGCCTTCTGAGGCAGCCCTGGCAGGAGGCAACAGTACTCCAGGCACGTTAAAGCATATTACCTCATGCTTGGTGCCCCAGTTGTACAGAAGTGATGGTTGCTAGCTCAGATCCAAGCAGTTCAGAGAGTTTTCTCTGATTGCACTTGAACACAGACATGCGCGTTCATGGGAAAAAGGGAGTGGAAGGAACGTCCCCTCAATTTACCTTTATTCCATTGTTCTCCTCATAGCTTTCAAGGGTTATAACTATATTTAGGCTGGCAAGGACAGACAGCGAGCCTACGCTGTGCTCGCAATGTGGGGGTTGATATAATTTGACGGCGTCCTTTTGAAGATAATCCCACTGTAGAGGCCTGGCAGCTCTAGCAGAAGAGCTCTGGGGAAACGGGATCTAAGCTGAGGGAAAGCAGGAGGCTGGGGTAGGGAGAGTCTCTGACTGAAGAGTTTTGTCAAGTAGAACATCAGGAAGATAGTCACACAGTCTTAATAGAATTGCTAATGTAGATGTGATTCACAGCACCAAAACCTGGAGTCTAGCTGCTCAATTTTGTTATAGGGAAAAGCAGGTGCCCCCAAAAAGGAGTTCAGGATTCTCGAGGTAACTGCATAAATGTTTCATAATTCACTAAGAACAACCACAACCCTGTGGTTCATGTTTGAAAGACAGAGAGGTATCTTTGCTTTTCTTCCTTAGGAGCAGCCAAACTTAGTGAGGCCTTGACCCTATCCCAGGGAACAAGTCTCTCGTCTCTCCCACATAGGGCTGCCTCCAAGGTTATGCAAGTCAAGTTCCCTCACAGAGCTGCAAGAGGATGATGCCAGTGGACACTGGAGGTTGCTAAGACACTCTGGCTTCAACTGGAAACTGTCACATCCTGCCTGTTGGTTGGGCTCACAGTTTGCTAAATGGAATGCATAGTCCCCATGCTGATCATAATTAATGGAGATGCTCTGGGATTTTTAAGAGGCAAGTGTCTGTTCTTTTGGAACCAGAGGACCTGAGATTTATCACTTGTACTGCAATGAAGAGGGAAGTCAACATGATGTACAATGTAGAGACCATCAAAAATTATTCTTATGACCATGGATTCATTGAATTACTTAACATCCTCACACGGAACTCTGGAGTTTAATAATGCTAATGGGGTACTTTGAGATCCATATACAGAAGAACTGAAGGAGGAAAATGATCATTATGTTCTCCCACTGTCATCTGCAGGTTTCAAAATATATTACAGTCCTTCAGTAATTGTCACAATGCCCCACTAAGTCAATATTATTATAATAGTTTCATAAGTGCTGAGAGACTGATTCTGACCTCACTCACATGGATCCAGTCATGACATCCTATCCCAGCCAGAGGGTTGTCTCTTGCATTTCAGAGCTATGGGAGCATTGTGGGTTAGAAACATCTGCAGAAAATAAACTAGTTTTGACCACTAAGGACCAGATTAGAGAACTGGTAATGGTGCCTCACATAGATGGCAAGTCTGGCCCACCAGCTCCATCACATTCATTATGCTCTACAGCACAAGTCATGTCCCACACGAGAACTTCAGCAATTCTAGGTGTAATTCTGCAGTTCTTTGAGAAGTGGACTTGGAGCCTGACCCAGGGGCTCACACCTCAAAGCAGAACTTGCTACTTACATCACTGTGAATAACAAGAAAACCCAAACAACTTGTTCAAGAGTGCACAGTGGTATCAGTAAACCTGCTCAGAGTAAAAGCTGAGTCCTCACCTTTGACCAGCAGATAACCCTGCCCTCTCTGTGGTTTTAGACAGATGACAGTGCATTAGGCAACAGGGTGCATAGCTGCAGGTGGGATAGGGGACTAAGAATTTGATTTCTGAGAGTTACCCGAGGTCCCTTGTCAAAACTTTCACCTCAGTGGATGACCTCAGTATTCATCTCCATAAAACTGGAAAAGAAAGCAATCTTGCTTTATACATTGCTTTGAGATTCACAGATAAAACACATTTTCTAGAGCTCTGATGCTTTGTTAAAAAATTCATAGCATCATTTTCCCTTCTGCCCTCCATGCTGCTAACCAAAATTCAGGGAGTTGTGAATTGTTGCAGGGGAATCAGGAACTGAAAAGAAGTCTTTTATGATACCTTATTTATTTGCAAAGAATGTGTGGACTCATATTTTCTTCCACGCAGGAGAAATCAAACAAGCCAGAGAGTTTCTTTGCTTACAGCATCAAACTCTAGGCTTTTCCTTAGGGTCAGGCTACCAGCTGCTTGAGCAGGCTGTGCTTCAGCTCCCTTCTTTCTCCATACTTGTGCTGACGTTACATTCTCTCCCTCACATGCATACACACCATCCCAATTTTTTCAGAGCCCATTGAAGTTGTCTTTCCTGAGTGGCTAAAGTGTGCTTGTATGACCTCTGGCTTGGATAGAAGCCTGCTATCATTTCATAAGAGGCTTTAACCATTACTGTAGAGTGAAAAATGAAATTTAGCTCAAGCTACAATGGCACTGGTGATTCCAAAAAGCAGTGGCCAAAGCTACCCAGTACTCTGCTTCTGAGAGCATATATCCAACAACATGAATTTTGCACTTGAATTGCTGCAAGCCTTCTTGGGAGAATTTCTTCACAGCAGTTCAAATGTTTCTCTGTGTGGCTCTGGCAGATACACAGGGAATTTTTCCGAGGTGCTCTGCACTGAGTCTTCTCTCTTAACTTGCAGGGCATGCTTTTGCTCCCAACAACACCACTAGTAAGTCAGCCATGGGAGAACAAAGGATGCAGAAAAGAGGATGAGTTTGGAGTTGTTTAGGTTTCTTTAATGCAAGGTGACGGAGTGCAGAAGAAGCAGAGAGAGGCACGATCTGGGAATTTCAGAGGCAAGAAGAAGAAAATTATATTGAGGGTCTCTTATGACTTACTGGGACTTTACACCTAAGATTGTGAACTGAAGAGAGAGCACCACAGGAGAAAAGAGGAGGAAGAAAGAGTAGATAAAAGCTAATAGAAGCAGGGAAATACATTTGGGAGATGTGGGAGAGGCACTGGGGGAAAAGGATAGGTGAAAGCAACACGAAGGAAACAGAACCTGAGAGGTGCAACAAAAGGGGGAGGGGGGGAAGGAAATTTAGGAAATTGAAGAAAGCAGTTTGACCAAATAGGGAGAAATAAGCTAGTCAAGAGAACAGGGAATAGGAAAAGAAGCAAGCAGGCTTTTACCCAAACAGGTAAAAATTTAGGATGCTGCTTCCCACATTAAAAGAAAACAAGAAAAAAAAAATGCACCTTGTTTAGAGATGGGTTGGAACATGGCTACGGATTAAAACTGAGCTCCGGAATAATCACGCTCCTCAGAGCTAGTGGCCGATTTTGAAGACCCTGGCTGCACTGGCCCTTCTTGCAGCACAATGAAGAATTGCTGTGTCCAAGAGCACCACCAAGCGGCGAAGGGAAAGCGATATTAAAGCAGCCGAAAGGCACTTTTTGGCGCATAATGGAAAACTGCACGGAGCAATTCATTTCTGAGCAGTATCCTTCGCGCAGAGAGCCCTGCAGCTCACCACGGAGCGGATTAAAGGAGGAGATAAGGCTCTGCACAGGCAGCTGTTGCATGCACAGCACATTCAAGGGGCTTCTGATTGCAGGTGGGGAGGTGAGGGAAGGAAGGTGGGAACGGCCCAAAGAGGAAATAAGGATCAGTGACAGAGCAGGGATGCAGTGGCACTGCAGAATGGAGGGGGAAGGAACAGCCTGGAGAAGGTGCCTGGGATCAAGGGTGACAGCAAGGGGGAAGGGTGGGGAGGAGCAGCAATTGTGGGGGTCACTGACTGAAACCAGTGTGATCACACACGTCACAGGTGTTTGCAGAGGGCTCAGGAAAATCAGAAAAGCAGCTCAGATCTGGGCACCTTACTGGGGAATTACCTCTCCACAGTACTAATCAGCCTTCCCTAAAATTGCAGTATTCATGACTGCTGGTGCTGTGCCCAGCATGGCTTTGGGAAGAATCACATAAGGGATAATTGTGAATAGGTCAGAGTGTAACAAGTCAATGATGATGGATTTTAACAAAGGAGTGGATGTGGCAAAAGCAGCTTCTGTGTGTGTCTGGGATGCTGGAGCGTGAACCTGACACAGATATCAATAAGGAAATCGTGACTAATATAAATGTGAGAACTCAGTAAAAGCTGGTGCTAGAAGAAGCATATTGACCATTGCTACTCATCTGCCAGTTTTCACTCACAGATCTCAAAATACTAATAATAAAAAAAAGGGAGAGATCAATGTTGCCTACTTTATTTTACACCTTGAAAAACAGAGACATGGAGAAACAAGTCGTTTGCCCAGAAAGCATAAACAAGAGCAAAATTTCAATGCCTTGGGTTCTGTGAGGAATATCCTGCAAAAGAGTCCATGCTGCCTCCAGACAAGAAGGAAGCATTTCACCCAGGCACAGACAGTTCCCTTCAGGAAGGCTTCAGAAGTAGGAAGGAGAGTGAAGGAGAGATGTGGTACAGTCCAGGCAGACAAACAAGAGATGAAAGGGTGGGCTGAAGGAGATGGGAGAGTTGAGTGTGGTCCACACAGGTGGGACATCACCAGGCTTACAGCAAGCACTGGCAGTGGAAAAGGGAGCAGTGATAATGACAGAACTGTTTGAAAGGCAGAGAGAAGAGGAAAAAGGGCTTAAACAGCAGTGAAAGAGCAGTGAAAGCAGTGAAAGAGCAGCAGCTGATGAGGCACAATTCACACCAGAAGGTGAAAGTGAGAGAGAACACCCAAGGAAAACTTCCTTGATCAATAGTGCTGAGAACCATGGGGAGGACACAGAAAATAAGGGTGAAAAAAGAAGGGTTTCTTCTTACAAGAAGGAAGAAAAAAGGAAACGGACAGCTTGCTACTGAAGCACCAGTATGATCATTACCAGAGAGAGACTGATTTCGCCTGAGCAAGACCTATCTTGTATCAGCACCAAGCACAACTATCTCAGTCAAGTGTGAACTTCATGAAAGATGCTGGCACTTTGTCTAACTTTGTGGGCCCCTTAAATTCACTGTGTGTTCTTCGTTGGGGTTTGTTGGTTTGGGTTATTGAGTGTGTGTATGTGTGTTTTGGGTTTTGTTTTGGGTTTTTGTTTGCTTTGGTTTGGTTTCTATTGCTTTTTTTTTTTTTAGCTCTTTTCTTCAAATGGCTCCCTCTAGAATGTCTCTTCCTACACTCTGCCTTTGGGCCTATCCTTTACCTTTGCAAGGCAGAATCAAAGGCCCTGGGGAGCTCTGCCATCTCAGCCACAGAGGAATTGTGCTATGGTGACCTGTGAGATGATGCAGACTTCTCTGAAGCACTGAGGGACACATAGAGGTCTTTTGGCTTGTCTCATTAACGAGAATACCTTTGTAGCTTCCAGCTGCTTCAGAGCAGTGCTGAGGTCAGAAAGGGGTGCAAATAGAGATTTTCAACATGTGGTTGCACATGGCAGGCAAAGGAAGGAGGGAAATATGTTCTCCAGTGGGCTTCACAGCCTATTTAAAATGCAATAATTAATGAGTCAAATATTTCCTCAAATCAGACTCCAGAGTCTCAACTTCCCATCATGTCTATTTCACACAGCACCAGTAATTTTCCTTTCCTCCCTCTTCTGTTGAGGTGATTAATAATTAATTATTATTAAAAGAAAAAGGCTAAGGGAATCCACTTCCAGTTTTGCAACCAAAAGACTCAAACCGACACTAATAATCCTTGTCACTTTTCATCCAGCCAGGCAAAATCTGGGTTTATGGCAGAAAGGTGTGCATCTGCTCCTCACTGTATCTAAAGCTAATGGGGTGGGGAGGGATGAGGAAATGCAGCAGATTCTCATGAGCTTTGGAAGGAGCTCATATGAGGCAAGGCAGAAATGAAGAGGTCTCAGCTTTTGGAAAGTCCTTTTGAAAGCTTGTTGGAGGAACCATAGCAGAACTGACTGCTTCTGACTTCTGCTAATACCCCATGCTGAATATTAATGATAAACATAATAAAATATGTATATGGTGTAATAGGAATAAAAACGCACATGTAGCACCACAGATTTATAATACTGCTTTACATACACATTCAGACAGCTGAGTAGCTGTGGTGAACACAGAGCCTGCTGCAAAGAATGAAAACAAGCTCCCTGCTCAAGATACTTATTCATGCTTATGTCAGGCTTTTTTCACGCCTGCTGCATAGCTTTCGGGTCCCTGTGCTTTCCAGTTCCCAGTGTGATTACACTGTCTGGACAAACTTAATGGCTTAATCTGTATCATTGTCCTAGCACCTGGAAGTATTTAAAGCTAAGGAGAAGGGGGTGGATAAGGAGTTTGCTGGTGTTCCACAATCTTACCCCATAAGAGACTTCACTATCAATGAACCAATGAATTGGAATGGCTTAAGTCTCTCCAGAAAATTACCTACCTCCACTCCTGCCCTAAAGCTGGGTACATTTCACCTTTTTCACCACCCTGGATCTGCACAGAGCAGCTCCCGACAGCTAGGGATTCTCAACAGCATCAGCTAGACATTCCTTATGCAAAACATGGCAAATGGGAATATGTCCTGTTCTAAGCCCTTAATAGTCAACAATAGTCAAGGTTACAGAAGCCTGAACAGTCTGAAAAGAGCCCAAAGTTTGCAGAGGCAAGATGACAGAAGAGACTTGGTCAGCAGGCCAATGTAGCCACCTTTTATGGTCTCCAACAGGGAGACCATAAGGTTCCACAACATCAGGTGTTTGGCTGTTGTACCAAAAAACCTACACTATTTTTTTCCCATCTGTATCATTTGGTCTAATAAAAGAATTTGCATCTCCCTATAAACTGCCCTGCTTACTTTACATAGCATCCTTTCTTCTCTTTAAACTCCAGTCCCCTTCTGCAATTCTTTTTCTGTATCTTTCATGCTTCACCCACTCTGTTTCCTCCTTTCACTAATTTGCATTGCCAGGACTGAAGACCACCGTCTATTTGTGTGGCCTAGAAGTAGTGATGTTTTCCAATTAGAGTTTTCAAGAGAACTTGGGTTTTGTTGGTATAGGACTGTTTGCCCTGAGACACTGCAATAACACCCATGCCACACAGAGCTCCTCCCTGGTGTGGGCAGGACTTGCACTCAGCCTCTCTCTACGATGGCACTTCTCCTCTGAGGGAAAAACAGATTTTTAGTACTGCTGGGAGATTAACAGAAGCAGCAGAATGCCTCCCACAATACCCCTCTCTCTCACCCAGCTTCCTAATTCTTCTTTCTTCCTACACCAATCTCATGGGTTTCTTGCAGTGAAAGCTCTTTGCACACTGCTTTTCTTGTCTATACCATCGCCTTTCCCACTCAAGGCAAAGAGAACAAGGATTCTGGAGTTAAATCAGAAACCATACATAAAACAAGAAAACACACTTTAAATCACTGGAAGGAAAAGAGACGTAGTTCAAAAGGGCTGTGAAATCAGCAATTTCCATCTCTTTAGAGGAAAGTCTCATTAGAAATGGGGCACAGAGCCAGGGAGTGGGTTTGATGATTCTGGATGAGAGCAGGTGCTGGA
>VZTH01004800.1:412310-423348 GCA_013397815.1 Aleadryas rufinucha | reverse complement strand
TACTACCACAAGCCTGCTAGATGCACTCTCCACTCTCTATCTCTGTTTTAATCTTATCTCATGATTCCTTGAAGCAAAGTGGCCTCGACATGTATAAATGACAACTGTTAGGCAAAACCCGCAGAGTGGTAGTAAAAGTAATGATTATGGTAATAACATAATGCAGGCAAAATACCTTAACATGAGTTTACAAATAACAACACTCTCCTTCAAGGCACTTGAAACATCCCCTGCTCTGTAGGGTGAACCTGTTCATCAGATAGGCCGTCTCCAGGGGTCTGACCTGAACCACTGAGCAGCTTCAGCTGGGAATTAGACCCCCTTCTGGGACTTAAAGCTCTGGAAATTATTTAAAGTGCTTGCAAGCAAATCTATGGTGCCTATCAAACAGTTCCCCAGAGACAGCAGAAACAGGGGAAAAATTCTTCCTGTGGAGACTCTGACAGTGATCTTGAGAAAGCACCACGGGAAGCAAACAAGCCCTCACCTAAACACAGCTAGAGCTGTCTATTTCCTTTTCTGCTCTGATATTCAGCACCTTTGCTTCCTACCTCTCGGAAGAGCTATCAGCAGAGGTAGCTCACAAGGGAGATGTTTTTTTAACTGAGTCTGTTCACAAACTCAGCACTTTTACGGAGTCATTTCATCCTCAATGACTCCCAGGTTATTTATGCCAGAGGAATGTGGTACCATCCTCCAAAGCATTTCAGTTACTGGAGCTCAAGGAGTAACCAAACATCTTGCCCAAATACAAGATTAAGACTGCAGGCAGGACCTTCTGCTATACCAAGCAAGTGCAGAAAAGAGGAGCCTGCTGTGAACTGTCCTCCACCAGAGGTTACTGTCTTGTCCTCTCCACCGACTTTCAGAGTTGCTACTTTTATTCTTTAAGACAAATTTGCCCATTTAGACTGAAACAGAGAGGAGCAATGAAAGAAGCAGCTCAGCTGGCAACTCTTTGAGGGACGGCATCACCAGCACCATGGGGGCAGCTGTCAGCAACTGCAGCATCTTCCACTGACTCAGCTGATTGCAGGACCATCCATTGCTCTGTGCCCTCGGCCCAGCCGCTAGGTAAAATGTGTTTACTGAGTCAAGTGTCACAGCAATGACTTGATCACTTCATATTGAGCACCTGTAAGGGGGACTCACTGAAATTCGTTTTTAAAATTGCTTTAGCTACCTCTAAGTTGACTCAGGAAAAGTCTCTCCTTGTCTTTTGTAGACTATCTCGCTCAGGCCCTCTAATGGCAGGGTCACCCCAAGAGCACATGAAAAGAAGTTTCCACAAGAGAAGGAAAAGAAGCAGTTTATACAACCAGCCTGTAAATTACTTGCACTCAACTGGTAGAAGTCCCTTGTGTAAACCAGGTGTTAGAAAAACAACCCTTGCCCTTAATTAACAAAGATGAATTCAGACTGCAGGAGCAGGTGAGTTTGGCACCTAAGCTGGTAAGATCAGACAAGCTCAATAGAAAAATCTATGCACACAACATACACCCAGCGGGATACACACAGAGAGCCCTGAGAACACAAGATGGAAGAATTTCCATCATCAAAGCAGAACATCACAGGCAGCTGCAGGCAGCCTGAGGGCAGGACACAGTTGCTAAGCAACTCTTCCCTGGGTTGGATGTCACACACACCCCCAGCCCCAACCACGCTGGGCACATGAGGGATATTTTGCACTGGGGTTTCAATAAGAAGGCAGATAATAAGTGGGTTGTTTTCCAATGCTCTCCTCAAGCAATGCCAAGTACCTCAATTCTGTGATTCTAACCAAAAGTCCCCTTTCAAAAACGTATTGGCCTTCTGTAGTTGGAAGTGGTATTTGATTGGACCAGTTAGTTGCTCATGGCATAAATATAGACATCAGGGCGAAACAGATGTGCAACATAGACACTGGTGCAGATAATTAGGTGTTTTAGCCTGGTAGTGTTTAACATGTGTGCCCAACCACAAGAAGTTCAGAAATAAATAGATAAGCAAGTAATAGCATGGTTAAAAAAAGCCAGAAAAAGCCGTTTCTCTCCCTACTCACTCACCGAAAAAACTGTAAGCTTTATTTTATTCTCTTTTTGTAAGAAATCTTTTTTAAGATGAAACAGTAAAACCATAAGAGGATCAATATTTTGAAGAAAGCAGAAATATTTTAGGACATCCCACCTTCTCTCTCAAGTATTTGGATCCTGGGGGCTATCCATCTGCCCAGAAAACTAAGAGTAGATGGATATCTTGCAGAGAACAGTTCTTGAAGAGCTGAGAACACTGAAGGGCTGGTGACCTCACAAAGCAGAAATCTGAAAGAAAAATCTACCTACAAAGACTTGAGAGTCTCAGTTCAACTAGGCCTGGAAAGCCAGAACCACCCAGTTCAGCAGAAGAACTCGAGTGAAAAAGAGAAAAGAGAAGTTGTTAGGGGCATTGACAGCAGGTCCTGGCTTGAGCCATGCTGACCAGGCAGCAGATCTGTGCCTTATTTCTGCTGTGAGCTTCAGCAAAGCTCATGCCCCACTGCAGAACATTTCTGTTCCAGTGATACAATGTTGCCTGAATGGATGAGACTCTCTTTAAGAAACTTTTCAAAACCCGTCTTGCCGCAGGTGTACATTTTCGTTCTGCCCCAGCCTAAGTCATGGAAGGTTTCCCATGGCTACAACAGCTTTGGGCTAAACCAACACATCTTGAGGCACTTAAAAACGCCTTCTCACTTTGGGAAGTAACTAAAACACGAGTGACCAGATTTCTGACAGCACTGACAGCAACTTGGCTCCTTCAGGGATAAGGCAAAGATATTTCCATGCAAGCTGCAAATATCAGCATTCATTCCCCCCATCCTGGAAGAACTGAGATGTCTTGTCTGAAAGGTATTTATACTAGTATAGGGCAAGTTTCTCTAGTGCTCTGTAGCTATCATAAATTCTTCCACACCACCCTAACCTACTTTTGCTAGAATGTTTCTCTGTAATTACTCACCTGTGCTCACAGGTCCATTGTGCCAGGCATGGGACAAGAGCACTCTGAGAGACACCCCTGGGCCCTCAAAAACAGAGATACAAGGGCTTGGTGTTAACCTAATCCTACAGATGAGCTGCTGAGGTTCTGGGATCCTTAATCAAATGCTTATGTCCTTTTGGGATGCTCATGGAAGAACTGGACACATTTCCCACACTGCCTGAATGCCAGAGAAGCATTTTTTCCCATGCAGGTTAGATTATTCTTCCTAAACTGTGTTTCTGGGAAGCTCCAGACATGTTACTAATGAGGTGTTATTCATTAAAAAGCTATCTGGCCTTTTGTTTCACATTCCAGTGGGCCAAAGAGAAAGCCAGGAACTACTCTATGCACCAGAACCCAAGAGAATGACAAACCCTCTCCTGTCCTCTCTTCTGTTGTAGCTTGAGCCTTGAGGAAGAGGAACATATCTCAGCAAGCCTTTCCTTCAGCAGGCTCTTGCAGTCGCCCATCAGGGTGTGATGTGAGCCTGGGCCTTTGAGAGATTTCCCCAGGTGGCAGGGCTTTTGTCAAGCTCCATCTTTGTGACAAGGGATCTAGGGCTTTGCCCAGCTCCAAAAGTTTTGGGCTTTCACCAAAAAGATTTATTCCCCCCTTTGGGACAAAATAGCAATATATGTGGACAGCAGGCAGACAGCTTGGAGATAAACAAAATAGCAGTTTACAGCTGAAGCTTTTTTCCTCCTTTTCATTTTTGCACAGAAGACTCTGGAGGGGAAAGAGAGAAAGTGAACAGAAAAGTCCACAGGGAGAGGAACATGTGTGGGGGGAGGGCAGTGAAAGGAAGCAAATTAAAATGACAGATAGAAGTTGTGTGTAATAGTGCATTATTTATAAAGACAAATTCCACTGAAAAACATTCCTGTCCAGGCAGAAAGAAAGGAAATAACTCTTTATTTCGCTATGTTCATTAGTTGCTATCATCCCAATCCGAGTGCCACATGCATCATCTGCAAAGCAACCAAGGATTGTGGCCACAGCCAACCGTGCTTTGCATGGAACATCTGTGGCTTGCAGGTCAAGATTACAAGAGAAAGTAAGAACATTTTCAGAAGTCTCCCATGCACATTCAGAATCCTGATGTAGGAGCAGCCTTCAGAGCACAGAACTTGTTACAAGAGCCTGCTCTAGGGAAGCACAGCAAGAGCGATATCGTCATATTTAGCAAGATTGATTTTGGGACCTCTTCAGTGATCTTCCAGTGCTACTTTTCCAGGAGTGGAATAGAGGGAGAAAGTTGCCAGGTAATGCTGGGGATCTTCCAAAGAGTCAAGCCCCAAGTGTTTGTTTGTATTTTGAGCAGAGATAGGAGAATTCCCCAAAGATATTGCAGGCCAGGAAAAGGATACCTCCCTTGGAACTGCAGGAGCTGTCAGCTTAATAAAGCCATGTTTTCAAGCTCCCAAGGACAGTTTTCACTCTCCAATATTCCTCTCTGAATTCCTGTGAGGTAATACAGAATTTAAAGATAGCCAATATTTTTCAACAATCCACATGTGTTATAGATGTCCTTTGTCTTCCAAGTTTACACTCTTTACAAAAAGCACATGCATTAGTTTGGCCATGGAGTTGCTCTGTGCACTTGCTATTGCTTATGGTTTCATTGTCTATGAACTTCTTGGTAATTTTCCAAATCTTTTATTATTTTGCTGGAGAAACAAATTAAACTGAAAAGATTGTTACTTACAGGATCACTTATATTCTGAAGGTCACTCACTTTTCTTAGAAAGAAAGTCTTTTAAGTATCTCCTCAAATCTGCCTGCCTTTTCAGAAATAATTGCCAGGATTGCAACAAAGTTAACAACTTTAAGTCTCCCAGCACACATGTTGTGCAGCTGTTTGCCTGTGTGTAAGGCAGCTGATCAGTGCCTCCACTCTTGAGAGGACCTGCCAATAAACTCCACACTCTGTCACAGCACACTCTCATCTTTTTCCCGTTTTAGCTAGAACCATTCTGCTATGGCTCCTGCCTGCTCCTTTCCAATCTCATAGGATCTGGGATTCCTCCAAAAATGGATCATCTCCTAGAGACATCTGCCAGCTCTTTTCTGAGCCTTTTATGCAGACTTCCTAATGATCTCAGCTGGGTCTGACTGGGACTGGATGGGTCCTGTAGAACCAAAACATTCTGGTACAGTATCTTGCCCAGAAGAGCTGACCTACAACATTATCTTGTTGCAAGCTTCCCATACCTCGTCTTTAACAGCTGTTCTACAGTTTGCCCTTTACATTTTCAAACTGTTCTTTTTATTTTTTAATCTTGTTCATGATGCTTTGGGGTGAAAGAGAACCAACTTCTCAATCTCAGCCATTTTTGAGCCATCATTAATTTCTTTCCCATCCTCATTTACTAATAGACCTACTTTCTCCCTACTGTTACTTTTTGCTCTGATCTGTTTGCAAAAGCCTTTCTTATTCTACTTTAACCCATTGATTTCATTCTGTTTCTCATCTGCCAAGCCCCCAGATGGCATGTTTTATTAGCTAGGAATTCATCTCATTTCTTTCTATTATGCAACATTATCTCAGCAGCCTCACTGAAACTGAAGCATAACAGATCTCCTGCACTCACTTTTATCATCTAAGGCTCTTATTCAGCAAGCTAATGCCACCAGGCCCACCTGAATTGTCTCACTGAGGTCAGGCACTGAAAGTTAGAAGGATAGTCTTAAGGCCCTTGTTCACCAGTGGGAGATAAAAGCTCCCTTGCTGCCATTCTGTGAAAAAAATAATATACACATTGAGGGGATATATATTGATATCTATTATATATTGATATATGCTGAGGATAGAGGAAAATGTTCCAAATAGTGTTTCCTCTGTATTCCTAATCAAGAAATAGTGTGTCTGTCACCCACTTCTTTCCCCCTGCCTACAGAAGAAATAAAGAACCTGCCCAGAAGCCCTGCCGATCCTTTAAGGTCATCCATCCCAGAGGAATGGAATAAACTACAGAGGACTGGCACAAGGGCTACTAGCAGATGTCAGCTCCAACCTTCTGGCATTTCTCCTTGTGACTGCTGCTCCCAAAACCCAACAAATGCTCCATGGCTCAAATGCGGCACCCTCTCAGGAGGTGCTAATCCACAAGATGCTCTCCATGTGTGGTAGAGAGAGAGGGGGGTGAGAGGGTGCATATGTCTTAAGCAGTCAATGGTATCGAAAAATAGCCCTGCAGGAGGATTAATTATGTGATCTGAAGCAAAGAAAATTGAGCAAAAGTGTTTGAAAATCTCTGCCACTCTCCTGTCTTCCCCACCGCCTCACTTTCTCATTTGGAAACTCTCAGATGCCTCTCCCTCCCTGGATGTTTTGATAAGGACTTTTCTTGTTTCTTTCCCGCCTCAAGCAAGTGTGATTTGATTTGGCTTCTCAGTCCTCCCCTCCCTGGTTTGAGGTGTGCACTGCTGGCTATCTGTTAAATTCCATCTCCCTTGCTTGTTCATTTCCTATACAATTCCTTTACACACCCTCCCTTCAGCCAAATGGATTTTTTTAATCTACCTTGTATTTTAAGTTGTCTTGATATTGTTAGCCTTTGGGCTTACGAGACTGTGTTTTTAATACTTTCCCATCCTCCCTATGCTCCATCTCCAGCTCATACTAGAGGACAGCTTTGCATTCATTTCTATCAACTCCATAATTGATTTGCAGAAAGTTCTAGCATCCTTATTAGAGCTATGTCAGAACCAATACCATGGGCCTGATTCCCCAAAAATAGAAAGTGAAGAACTACCAGGGCAATGAGAATCATTTATCACCTGGCAAGGGCAGATTGAAGTCACTACGGCCAAAAAAACTCTTTGAAATTATGGGATTGGCCTCCCTTCTGACAAACTGAACTAAAAGTCCAGACAGCAGAAATTACTCCAGATCTGGGCAACATTAGACTGGGACATGAATTTGGACATGGCAGCAGCTCCAGAAGCTCTCACACTCCTGAAAAGTGGACTCTGGAGTTATACAGGCAGTGTTTGCCTGATCAAGTACAATTCTACCATAGCTTTCACCCCACCACAGATGCTGCTGCTCCCCAACCTTTCTTACATCCAACTGTCCACCACCTCAGAAGCCTATCATTTACAGTATTATTTTTTTAATTTCTTGAAAAAAAAAAAAATTGCTGGACACTCCATGTATGAGCCTCTCTGATGAGATATTTCTTTGCCAGCAATGAGGCATTTTTCCCCAATATGTTTTTCAGTAATAATAATTTAAAAGTCCTCATGCTTTGATTTTAAAATATCTGAAAGCTTTTCCATTGTTTTCTAGTTTGATCTGGCATCTCAGTTTTGAACTTTTGGGTTTGGTTTTTTTTTTCACAGTGTGTGACCACTTCATAAAACATCTCCTTATTTATTTTTGCCACACTTCAGTACTGAAAGTTCATTGGTTTTCTGCAGGTGAAACTGTTATATTCATGTCACAATGGCCTGTTTCTTTGCCTCATTTAACTCCAACATATTCTAGCCGGGGTAAACCAGAGTATGTAATGTCATTTTCCCAAAAATAACACTTTTGTTTCTCAATAAATCCAAACCAACCTCGTTGTGGGGGTATATACAAAGACATTTACTTTGAACATCAACTGTGGAAATACATGTTGGGATCTGCCAGGGCAGCTCAGTGCCTTTCATTTTGATGCTTTCACACAGACATAAGAAGAGGTCAGCTTCTTCCTCCACGGCTGTTTTTGACTCTCAGGGTGCTAATGGAAATAAAAGCTCTATGTGCCTTACTCTAGGTGAGCCAATCTCACTGTGGAGATGCCTGGAGAGAAGTCAGTTAGATGGAGGAATACCTCTCATCATTTTTATTCCTTCTTTTTTTTTTCCTTTTCTTTTTTCCAGAAAGACTACAACAACAGAAAAAGAAGACAAGACTGTGTTGCCATACGTTCAAAATCTTCTAACATTTTGACTCACTGCTTTGTTTCTGTTTGGGAACTTCTTGGTACAGAGACCATTCTGAATTCAAGTCTGTAGCAATGCTTGGATCTTCAATCCCTCAATAATTCAAAACCCAAATTCTCTGGACATAGGAATTGACCCTATAACACACACCCTATCAAAAGAGGTCAGGTTAAAATTTAACATGCCCACACCATGATAATTGCAGAATGTCAAAGAATTTTGAAAACATTTCCTAATGAATCCTCAGAGCAGGCAGTGAATCTTATCAGCAACATTTGAACCATCCAGTCATGATAAAAGCAGCAGTAACTTGACCAGCTCACATAGTCAGAGGGTGCAACAGGTAGAAGCATCCCAATTCCTACCAAGTCCCAGATCAGTCTGCAGAGGAAGGGATAAGCTGGGTTGTTTATCCTATCCTGGTTGTTTCAAAAGGTTAGAGAGAGCCCCAACTCACTGTTTCAGAGGATGACATATTTTTTTGCCCTATATCTGCTGGAATCACACTGACCCTCTGTTAATCATGCTGAAACTATAAGATCATGCTTACAGGACCACTTAAAAAGAAAACATGATTCTAATGAGTATCTCACCAAAAAAAAAAAAAGCTTTCTTTTCATGGCCTAACTTTTTATCTTAAAATATAGTGGGCCTGATTCACATGGGAATGTCAGGTCAGAAGTTCTACACAAGGGAAAAAATTGCTTCTGAAAAACATCTGAATTACCTTTTTGATCCGTCATTATACAACCTCATTTTCTTCTGCCCTAGTTTTTTTCTTCCCTCTGCTGTTGATCGTATCTTCTTTTATTGCTATTCCAGTCACATGCATTATCCTACCCGCTTTCTGTAATGCCAACTAAATCATCATTGTTTTCATGCATGAGATCTTCCTGCTTAGTCATTTCCTATATTTCTTGTGTTGAGGCACTGAGGAAAGACTTTTGCCCATTTTCTCTCACACCCTTTAACCTCACTTTCTTTTTTGTTTGTATTCCCTCTTTCTAAGTCCTAGTCAAATCTAGAGACAAAGTCAGACCATACCTCCTGCTCACCTTTGGGTGCTTCTGCAATAGCAATTACTCTGCTTTGTGCCTGACTGCTGCTTAGTCCAGTCCCTATGGACAACACAGTCCAGTCTTCCCTGATGAGAAATCACCAGTGACCTCCTGCTCTGTCTCAGTTCTCCTTGTAGATGGCTCTCCAACATCTCTTCTGTCAGCCACCCCAGTGTTCTCAACAGGGACAGCAATAGAGCTCTCATATCCCCTCCCTTTCTCTGGCAACACCACCCCTCAGAAATAGAAAGCAGCATTCAGCCCCATGAATAGAATAATAGAATCATTTAGGCTGGAAAAGACACTTCAAATCATTGAGTCCAAGCACAAGAACCTTCATGCTCTCTGCTCTTGGCCACCTTCCTCACCAAATCCTTTCCTCACCTGGCCCTGCACTGTGCCTCTGGTTCTCTCATTCACTTTACTATTCTGCACAGCCTCTCCCCACAAGGCTTGGCTTTAACAGGTTAGAACAACTAAGACTTTAAATTTTCCACTCCCCTGTTCCCTGTTGAGTCCGTAAAGAAACTCAGAAGAGATTGAAGATGGCCTAACCTTGACACCAAACCCCCCAGAGGCTCTCCCAACTCTTTCCCCAATCACACTACAAGAACGTTCCTGATCCTAGGATGCTCCATGCTTGGCACTTTGCCCAGTTTAGGCTGTTGCCCTCAAAAAATGTGATTATTCTCCCCACCACGAATATGACCTTCTGCTACACAGCCACTGCCATTTCTCACAATTCCCCTGTGACAGTTTCAGGCCCTGTCTTGCAATCACCCTCCTTTTTCCACCTCTTCCATCTACCCATCAGCTCCTCCACCCACAGTAAAAGGAATTGCATCTCCATGAAACTGGCAATTGGAATTTTTAATAGTTCTAAAATAATTTAGTCCATACTACAGGTAATTTTATTAACAGTCAATATTTTCTACCCTAAATGACAGATTTATTACAGCACATTATTTTTATTATTGAGTGTAATCATATCCCCATGCTGCTGAAATCCCCTGGGCATCCACAGTGCTCTAGCAGTAATAAATAACCAATGCACACAGAGAAACTTCACTAAGGTGAATTTAAGGTTGCAGGCACACAGCAGTGGTTTCAGTGCATATTGCTCCTCAAGAACATTGGAGTTAACAAGTTGTTTGCAGGCAAGAGCAAAAGCAATTCTCATTTCCCACGTTTTTGGTCCTACGTCACACATAACCCAGAGTCATGGGGTTCTTCTCCAGCCATTCTCCTATGGACATACCTTACTTGTACTCTCTCCCTGTGCTTCCTTGTGGCAGCTTGCATAAGTTAGGTCTAGTTGACAGTGATGTTGGCATATGAAATTTAGTTAACCTTATGGGATAAGGGAATAACTTCCATTTAAGGAGAGGAAAGAGCCACTTGTCCGGATGAGCAGATGGCAACGAACAAGTGGCAATAGACAGGTGTACATTTAGGGGATTTGTATGGAGTAATCAAGCATTGGTTAATCTCTACCAAAACTTGTATCTGACAGCAGCTGGAGACATGGACAGAGCCCAGGGGCCCCACCACTCAGCACTGGGAATATGCACGGTACAGTTGGAGCTGCTACGCTGACCCATCCACATTCTCTCCTGGGCTGCGTCATCTCTCCCACTGAACAGAGAAGTTGTGTAACTCATAAAAATGCATATATCTGTGATTAAAATGTTCTGGTGTCTAAGTCCATTTAGTCTCTGCAATATCTCTTGGTCCTAAATGGCAGCAGCCCCTGCTCCCTGCATGTACACCTATGCAGCATCCCCATGGTTACCTGACCAAAGCCAGGACCAGAGGCAGCTCACGCTGTGTTTGCTCTCAGCTATGCACGTGCTCATCAGCCAGCTGACAGGCCACACTGGGCAAGTTACACTTCAGCTCTCACCATCGTCTTTCCTCCCAGTGAGGGCACTCATTCAAGTCTGTTTCCCTAGCCCAGCCACTAATTTCCGTGGTACTTAAAGGAACTTTTTTTTTTTTTTTTTTTTTTAACCACTTTCCTTTTAGGGAATTTAGCTTAAAGGCACCACCTT
>VZTH01004800.1:222093-412294 GCA_013397815.1 Aleadryas rufinucha | reverse complement strand
TTTTTTTTTTTTTTTTTTTTTTTAATCACCTATCCTGTTAGGAAATGTAGCTGAAAGCAGCCAGCTGACACCAGAAAAGATCAGGACTGACAGGTTGACATGCAGGCAGACAGAATGATTGCCTGTCTCATGCTTGTTTAAGAATCCAGGATATAGAAAACCACTAGAAATGTAAAAATTTTGGTTCAGATGAACCACTCAAACTCAAACTGCATTCCTACAGAATACCATTTCTATTTCCCCTTCATTGAAGACTTTTAAAGCAATGCACTAGAGGGCATAGAACTATTTGTTATCTACTCCAAATAATAACCATTCTGCTTTGTTACCACATTAACCTTTGGTCTTTTCCAGGTAAAAACTTAAATCTCGCAATCAGGGAAGATGAGGTTTATCCGTGGAGGCAGGCAAGTGCAGCATGCAGGAGCACTCAGACAGCAGGGCATGAGGTGCAATTGTCAAACTTAACCTTGTAGGCTGCTAAATACCTGCTAGAGCAGCTGCAGGACCTCAGCATCTGGCAAGGTCACAGCCTATGCTGCACAGGGAAAGATTGCCTTCAGCATGCTGCTTGTGTAAATGAGGATTTGTGCACTATATATGTCTGCAAATAAAGCAGTAAAGCTCCTTGCTAACATTCGGAATGCTCTGATTCTTTGTAGTCACACGACAGACTAACACTACTTGCAGCTACGTTCAGTTGTGTTTGCCTTGTGCCAAGGCCTCTTCACACAGTGGAAAAGTGACAAGGAACTTAAATGTTTTTGCCAAGACACTCAGTCTTGTCTCTTCATTTTCCTAGCTCACTATTCGTACTGCTTTTTAAAACATTTACGTGTTAGATGCTCAAATCACCCAGAGCCTGCTAAAGGAGCTGGGCTAGAGATAGCATGTCTATTAGTGTGCAGAAAACTATTTTTCCTGACTTCAGCCTAGTAAAAGTCAAAGCTCTGATGTTACCAACAAGAAGAAATTCCAAGGGAGGGGGTAAAAGGGGTTGTTTAACAGAAAAGAAAAAAAAACAAAACATTTCCTTTGAAGCCAAGCCTGGAGCAAACACAACAATTGTGTCAAGTGCTGTACATCTGGGGTTCAAGGCCACTGTTCTTCACACTGAGTCATACTCCTTGGCTGGCTTACCTCTGCTGTGATGCCTGATAGCTTGTGAGGGCACTCCTATCACCTTGCTTCCTCTGCAGGACACATCATGCTCTTCCAACATACAATGCATTATAAAGTAACACGGAAATAACCCAAATCCAGCATCTTTCCCTTTGCAAATTGGAACAAATACATTCTGGAACCCTGATTCTCCATGTGTTATTAGCCCCCCATGCTGTTATGAGGGGGAATAATGCAATTTTTAACTTATTTGTTAATAGACATTGGCTGGAATTTTTCAAATATTTAATATTTTACAATATCTACTATGAGTTAAGCACTCCGTTAGTGGGATTTCGATGTCTAAGCAAATAGGGTCCTTTAAAGAGCTAAGGCATAAAGAGCTTTAAGATCCTTGAATGAAAGAATCCATAAGTACTACAAAGAATCATTGGCTACACAGGCAGAAATTGTCACTATCATCTTATTTTGTGATAGCAAAACCCTGTATAACAATTCAACACATTAGGCATTAACAGAGAGATAAAATATTCCCTTAAATAGGAAGCTTCCTTTAGTACAACTCTGAAAACTGCTGAGCTGATGGAGAAATTTCTATCTTCTTAATGCTTTCTGTATTAGATCTTTGGCCCACTGGTGTATTATTCCTCAGAGTGGAATCAGCAAAAAGGTTCCTCAATAATGGGTACTCAGCTTTGTGTAACGTTGGTGCTCAAAAGCACTGCACAATCCAGCAGAATTCAGCCTATATCGAAGGGGCTGGATTTGGCTTTGGAGCTGTCTAGGGCAGACATCTCCCTCTCAGCCCTCTGGTATCTCCTACAAGCTTAGCACAGTCCATGAAGCCAACAAAGAGGTGGGAGGAAAAGAAAGAAGTGTTACAAGGCAGAAAGCAAGAGGAGGACATTTGAATTTCATAAGACAGGTTAACCCCGCAGGGCTGAGAGAAGCAAAAACAACTTATTCTGAATAAACATGATATGGAAATTTCAGAGATAGAATTGAGCATGAATTTATCTAGGAAGCTACAGCACAAGTTGGTGCGAGATGCCATCAGGAAAACCTTGCGAGAACTGAAGGCAAGAGAAGTGACCTTGCCAGCCACATCCATCCAAATCCCGGACTCCCTGTTCCAACAAGCCATAGTTTTGATGTGATGGGATAGTGATGCCCACCCTGCAGAGGCAGCTCCCACTAAAGCCCCTTCGCTCAGCCTGAAACATGTCCTCAAGGAGCACATTCCAGGCTCTGTTTGCCATCTCCTGGATCGTGGCAGAGCATTGCCAGTGGGAATGCCAGCTGACACATTCTGAAACCACAGTGGGGAAATGTTAACAGCTGAGCAGTAGGGACTGCTGTGGGCCAGGGCTTGACTCTGCACCCCAGCCTTCACTCACTGGTTAGGAGGGGTGCAGCAAGTCACCAAGCCTAGGGACCTCAGTCCCTATCAAGGACAGGAAAGGTGGTAAGGAATAACACACACACACAACATGGAAGCAGACAAACTCCATTGTGAAGCTTCATGCCCTTGTCCCAGGTTGTCCTCCTTAATATGACTGATGGTCCCAGGCAAAACAGAGTCAATTTGCACCCATTCTGAGTGTGCAAATGTATTTGACAGACGAGCTCCAAAGACACTAGCTGATGTGATTTAAGATGTTACCTCTCCCCAGCTGTCTACCCTGTTCCTCTGCCAGAAGTTACTTCCCCAACAGCAGGGAAAGCAGAAGAAACATGTGTCTGCACCTTGAATGCTCTAGCTAAGGCTGGCATATTAGCATAAACTGCCAATGAAGGGTGGGTTTGTGCTAATATATCAGATGAGAGCTGCAACCACTGGAGCACAGGCACATGTCTCATTCTGCCAACGCTCCAGTCATCTCCAACAAGGGAGCAGAAAGGACAGCTGAGAGTATTAAAGTCATGTATGCTGGGTACAGCTAGTCTCATATTTTCATATATACACACACACATACATACATATAGATAGATAGATATATATATATATGTATGTATGTATGTATGGGCCAAGTACTCTGATGAACACACTGTTTTCCAGTCCATTTTCCCAAAGCTTGGTGCTTTGCAGACCCAATAATGCACAGCCTGGACCATGACTATCAAGCAAGACAAGCAGTCAACACTAAGGACTGCACTTAAAAGGGCACAGCTACAAGCCTGCATGAGGCAGGGAGGGAAGGGTGACTTCAGCTTCCTCCTCCCCTTAAACCACCTGGGAGAGTGCCAGCTCATACCTTGGCTCAGCATCATCAAGAAAGCTGACAAGTCATCACCCAACAAAAACTTCTTTAGATAGAATTATGGAACTGCAAGCTAACAAGTTACTGGAAAAATTCCAGCAGTATGAAAATAGGCAGAAAAATTTGGTCAGCTCATTCTAATATTCATTTCTGCTATCAGTGTCAGTGATGCACATTTATGCTAAACATTTCTTTATCTCGTACAGCATAGGACTTGATTTTTACATGGAAATAATTTGTGCTTTGGAAAATCCTGTAATGTGATGATTTGCTTAGCTTTCTGTTGTATGCTCTCACTTTATTGTTTGTTTTGTGCTTGTATCTCTTGCTTATGATCTCTCTGTATGCTGAAAATCCAGTACAAATATTTAGTAAACAATAAGAAGCTTATTGCTGCTTTCAAGCAGAAAACTTGCCTCTGCCTCACAGAACATCTATTTTGGCTTGTATTTAATTTTTTAAACAATGCATGAATGTATATCTATAGATCAGATCTTTCCTTGCTTAGATTCTACAGTGGTGGGTGCTTTATAAAGTCAGTATAGATGGAATCAGCTGTAATTCATTTACAGCAAACTCATCTTTGATCAGAAGATATAGCAATTGTTCTTTTTCACATGAGACAGGCACAAGCCTTTTTCACTACATTATTTTGAATTTTTTTTTTTTTAAGTTAAAGAACCTCTGGACAATCTTCTGTTTTGACACTTCTAGAACACTTGAAGCAGCCCTGAATCAAAGACCACAAAGAGATTCATGACATGGATGAGGTAACTAGCATATTCCCTCTAAACTGCTGTTCTAGGCATAGACTTAATGAGTAATGTACAGGATGTAGTCCTAGAGCTCTCCCTTCTCAGGGTGAATTTATCCCAGTCAGAGTCTGTGTAGGTAATTTACTCACCTCCTGACTTTTCCTTACAATTTCAGATAAAGCCCAAATGCTTTTGAACTGCCACATTGACAAGTTTCTCCCTGTGAAATCTCAGGCTAGTCTTTTTTTTTCTTTCTTTCTTTTTTTTTGGTAGTAACCTGATTTTGAGTGCCCAGCTAGATACCAGAGGCTACAATGACTTCTCTGATTATGGTATCTAAATTCAGGAGGCTGATGTGAATCTCAGACTGTCTAGGATACACAGCTGTCAGACCCAGGATCCATCTACAGCCAAGGGAAAGAAACAGTTATCCTAGAAGAAAAAAATCAAGCACTGAGGCATATGACACTTCCACAGACAGACTTTGGTAGTCCCAGAAAAGACTTAGTCCATTTGTTGATCCACCACCCATCATCCCTTATAAAATTAGTTCCCATAATATCAGACACATTTCTTACTTTTAAGGGTTTTAACAGTTGGCCTGAATGTACCATCATGTACCTCAGCCAGTGCAGCCAGAAACTGAAATATGTAAAAAAGCAGGAGCCTTTGTTGAAAGTGGTGATGCTTTTGTAGTTCTGGAGCAGGTATTAAGGCCCCAACAGATTAAATGAAGAAGCCTCAATAGGCAGGGAATAGCTGCTTCCTGCCTCTCTCCAGCTTTAAGGATACTCATTGTAACCAATTTAATCCTTTTTTCCTTAGGTGATCACTGAAGGATGGGAGACCCTCCCTAACTGAGCCTTTCCTGGGAAAAATTCTCATGTTCCTGTATTTAACTTATATATCTGAGAAAGCTGTTGTTACACGAAGCAAACTGGGGGGTTTTGAATGACAGAAGCACCATGGCATCACCAGTTTGGTGTAGAAGCAGAGGACTTTGAGGCCACCCTGGGGGTTTTCAGGCAGAACAACTGTGAAGCTAGAGCTATAAATTTAATCACTGTATATTGATGTGGTGATGTTGGGTGTATTGATGTATTTTATTGCTAAGCAGTGCATTCTCCCCATGTTTTTTCCCCCTTGAGCAGATTAACTGTATATTCCAAAATACTGTCCAACAGAAACATGAGTGGCATACTATTTTCACTTTGCTTGCCTCCCACATAAAAGAACAGCTGTGAATGTCAGCTGAGGCTGATTTCTCCTGCACAATGGCCTATCATTTTTGTAAAAATAAATAAGTGGCAATCATTCATTTTTTTTCATGGATATAAACACTTTGGGTCAAACTCAAAGTGACTGAAATGATATTGCATTTTACCTCTGGTTGATAAGTAGTTGTAATTTACAGGCCAATAGAAGTGGGTAGATAGAAAAGCAACTACCAGGTAGAATTAAGATAAAGAACCTCCCACTCTCACTTTGTCTTACACCTTTCAGTGAGCTGCCTTTGCTCCTGCATCATTTATTCCCTGACTGTACGTTCCTGTGAGTTACACTAAGTTGCTGCCAGGTAACATAGAGCATCATTTATATCACCTCTGAGCACTGCCCAATTGCAGAGTAAGCTGCTGGAATCATTGGTTCAGTCCCAAACACACAATCAAAGCAACTTCTGCAGTGAGAGCAGGCACAAGATTAAGTCTTTACACAAAGCTGCAGAAATTGAAAGCACAATTGCTAGGTAAAGTGCCACCCACATACAGCTCTCCCTTAGTGACAAAGGCTGATTGTCATAAAAAAGGCTCTAGATATCTAATGGTGTCTCTTACTCTTATTCTCTGCAAAGACATCTTAGGCTTCCCCAGGTTATCTCCAGCTGATATGACACTCCAGCTTGGTGCAATGCTGTGCAGTTGTTACAACAGGGCCCCAGAACAACAAAGCCTGTATCAATGAGATGCACTCTTTTCCAGTGCAGGGAGAACTTGGTTAGTAACCAGTCAAGCATCTCTGCCATGCTCTTCTGCACATCACAGAGGAGCCCTGAAGGATCAGGCCATACTAGGTTTGACTAGCAAGGACTTTCCACAATGCATGGTGTATTCCAGTTATTTGGATCTTGCCCCTCCTCGCAGTCTGTATTTAAGAGTGATTTGGGGCAAGTAATTTCCCATTTTTATCCCTCTGCTACTCCCCATAGCATGGCAGTACTGTAGACCCTCATGAAGCACTTTTGGGCCATGTCAGCACCAGCCAGGACTCGGAGTCACACATGTAACTGCCACATTGCAATTGATACTGATTATATGTGTCCTTTGGAATCAATACTGGGCTTTTTCCATTGAAAATTAGCATTCTTCTGAATATGACAAACAATGGAAAAAGCTTTCAAGTGTGCATGCATATCTCTAAAAACCCAGCTTGGCATTGGCAGCAGTATGTTAGCGTATATAAGACCCATTTCAGTTTATGAATTCTGGAAGGATAAGATTAAACCCTCTTGCATTAATACCTGCTGCAAAGGTTTTCCCATCCCTCCTATTGGAGATTGGGAAGATTGTAATTTGTGAAAAGCCCATTAAAAATACAGATCTCCCCATTCACACTGGTGCAGAGTATTAATAACTTTTTCACTGAAAGCCTGGGGACCATGTATATTCTTACTCACTATATCCTTCACCTTAACAGACCTCAGTCTAGGGACAAATCTTTAGGACTTAAAACACACAAATGGCAGAACTTTAAGAGCTCTATCCAGAGTATGTATAATACTTCCCATTTTACAGATTAGTGGTTTTCAAACTGTGGTCTACAAACCCATAGGGCCTTGCTCTATTTCTGTATCTGATGTGTATTTTAAGGATCTAGACTTGGGAATTTCCTAAAGGTGACTGGACATCTTTCAAAACTATAAGGGATCAGCAAATTAAGAGGCAGGAAAAATATGTACATAAAAATCCTTGAGGTCAAGTGCTCCCATGATGAGAGTGGAGAGGAAAAGATGGGCATCTGAAGAGTCTCTCTCCATGTGACACCAGGCACTCCCATACACAAGGTATTGCTATCAGCAAGGGCTAAGACCCCATCAGCCTCCTCCTTTCCCTTTCCTCCTGTAAATCCACAACTGATTAAAAACATTAATTAACTGTCAAACCCTCCTCTGCTCTCCATCAATTAAATCTGGTTTATGTCCATTTTATCTATCCATCCAGATGCTTTAATTAGTCTCCATGATTGCAATTCATCAGCACTTCCACAGAGTAAAGCACATCAGCAGTCTTCTCCCTCTCTCTCTGCAAAATTTACCCAACACCTCACCTAATGGGGCTCTGAGCCCAGCTCACGTTTTGGGCTCAACTACAATGCAAATAACAATAATAATTAGTACAAAGGGAGCTGTCTTTCCATTCCCAGCTAAAAAGTTAATATTGTGTCTTCATAATACATAATACAATTATTTAGTAGTGTTTCCTGATTCCCTAATGTATTGATATGCACATTACCTTCTGTTTGTAAATTTTTAGCAGGTTTATAAATACAGCATAGCCTTACTGTGCAACTCACGATCTCTCTGAACCCAAAAAAAAAGGTTTAAAGTTAATAATAAATGATAAAACTTGGGGAAAAAAAATGAATCGGGCTTCATTAAATGATAAAATCCATCAGGAGCCAGGGGCAAGGACAGGGGCAGGGACTCAGTTAATTTGTGAGAGTAACGTAATTTTGAATTGGTGAAAAGATATAACAGTGGAACTACGTAATGCAGTTTAATCTTAAAGGTCGCTCCAAGGAGAAAAGGCCAAGTAGCTATCTGACCTTGTCCAGGAGAAGGAGAATATATTCCGCTGCCTTGGCAAAATTCAAATACTTATGTGATCTTGAGCTGTAATGACTAACAAATCAAAGAGTTCAACTAGCCAGGCCGTGATCATTCTTGCTGTGAGAGAAGACCTCCATGCAGGCCTCCCAGCTGCAAAGAAATTTGGGCAGCCAGTCTAGGAAAACCCTTGCCATTCCCTACCTTATTTTGTGCTCTGCACAGGAAACAGCCATATCACAACTTCAAGCTTAAGATTAATTCCACAGCAGTAAGAACTTTTTACCATAAAAGCTCTGCTGGTAACCTCACCTCTCCCCGCTGTCTCCATGATGATGCTTTAGAGCAGTTCTAACCTGCCCATCACCATTATGCTGTCAGAGTGGGACACTGGGCCATTAAATGTTAGTGTGGGCTCCCTTCCTTACACAGACACTTGAATTTCAGACAGTATTAGTGGTGGGGGGACTTCACCTTCCTCTACCACCACGAGCAAGCAAATAAAATCAAATTCAAGACATGAGGACACGCTAGAAAATATCTGTTGGAAAGACACCCAAACGCAAGAGAATGATCCCAGAGGAAGATGAATTAAACAAATCTCCTCAGTAAACTTCCATGGCCAATGCACTACCACTGTAAAAAGCTGCCTCATTTCCAGTGTAATTTTTTTAAAATTTCAATATGCAGCTTTTAGCATTTCTTAGGACTTTGTCCCTTAAATTAGAGGGTGTCACATTTTGAGACAGTAGAATGACATTAAAAAGTAAGAATAGGTGTCATATTAAAGAAAAAATTAAAATACCCTCATTTTGAGCTGGTAAGTATGATATTGGAATGCTAAATCCTCTCCTTTTGTAACGTGTTTAGTATTCCTCTTCTCAAGGGAGCAGGAGCTTTATATTCCTTAGCTGAAATCTTAAAAACAGTATAGTCTTCTATCAGAAAAGGAGATCTGACATAACTGAGCTGTGCAGTGTCTGCATGAATGTACTGGCTGTATAAAGAGTCACTCAGTGTTAGCAAAACACTTTTTAGTGTAAATACATATTTCACAAAGTATTTCAGATACATTTAAAATATTTATGTTGCAATTAAACTAAAAATACTGAATGTGTGTTTCACAAATTAAGCCAGTAACCCAACTGGGGCTTTCATCCCAGTCTGACAACATAAAATTTTGAAATGTCAAAACCGCCTTCAGGACAAAATTTCCATTTCTGTTGCCATCTGTCATGATGTCCCTCAAAAACTGCAGACCACTCTGATCTCTCCAGGCCAGGAGTTTTCAATTGCTACTTCCTACCTGCTGTTTCCACTTTCACATGGGAATGGAGAACTCACTCAAGACCACTACATGTCAAAGACTTATTTAGCAGGCAGAGGAAAAAAAAAAACAAACACAAAACTGTGTTCAGCTGGAGTGTTCAACCCACACATCTTACGTGGGCTGCAGCCAGGGAGTAAAAAGTCACTAAGACCAACAACTCATCCATTGCTGTAATTGCCATCTCTGATGTCCTGACACAGACACATGAATAATCACACCCCAGCTATCAGTTTTGCCAAGAAGTTAGCTGTGAAAACAAAGGGGGATCTTCTGGTGATGAGCAGCTGAAATCACTGACCTTCATCCCAGACTGGCTGCTGCTTTCATCTAACTCTGCTGTTGAAGGTAAAGTCTAGGCTGACACTCGGTCTAGAGTCTGTAAAAAAATGCAAGCAAATTCAGGTTGCTCTCAATATGCATTGAGTTCTTTGTACAAAGCAAGGCTTCCCAACAGTGGAACAGTTGCACTTGAAAGCCCACAAAACAGTAATTACATCAAAATATAGCCAAGTAAAATGGCCTTACAAACATCTATCACATCTGAATACAACCCAGATATCTTCCTGCCAGAATTTTCACATTCTGATTTTGGTCCCTTAGAGGTCCACGAGATATATTTACAGTTTCCATAAAAATAAAGAAGAGAGACTGTTATGTTAATTCACCATTCAGGGGTCCTCAATCTCAGGAAAATTTGTAGGGATTTGCAAACTAAAAGAGATTGAAAACCACTGTTGCCTATCAACTCCCCAAGAATCTATATGGTGCTCATACTAAATACCTTCATATATTATTTGCATACTCTGCAGATGTTTGCATGCTGTGATCATGTAGAATAACAATGCCTTGAACTGTAAAACACTGGTCTTATTTATACACAATGCCATACTTGGTATTTTATGTTTATCTGTTCTCATAAGCCACCATTATATATTGCATTGGTGGGAAACTATCAAAACAGCTCTGAAAACAGCAAACACTCAATCACAGGTCAATTTTTCTGCCAATTCGCTTTCACATTTATCTGGGGAGGGAATCTTGGCTCTGGTTGCATCAGAACAAATTTCCTCACTGACTTGAGTGGTCCCAGAATTTCAGTCAGGGTGCTATAGTATTTTTATTGCATCCCAGGCAAAGTAACTCCTAGCCTTTCCTTTTGGAAACTATTTAATAGCTCAATAAGGGTTTCCTCATTTGTATTTCTTCCCATCACTGCTAGCTCTGCCCAACACACATTAACTAAATCCTTCTCCACTTGGTGTTTACACACTTCAAATATTCATAGAGGGCTCCATTTTCCCACATTCCCATCACTGCCAGGTGCATTAACTTTCATTTTTGCCAAGTTGACTCTTCACTTGTTTTCATACCAAGCCTCTAATCTCTCTAGGTACCTCTGTATTACTACTATTTAATTTCTGTTAAGTACTGACAGTATGCCAGGTGCCTTCAGTTTGCCAGATGCTGCACAGAGTGGAAAGGCACAGTTCTACTGTGGACCATACAGCCTAAAAGACAAAGCAAAGATGGGACAGTGTCCTCACAGCTCAGAGCATATGGTTAGGCTCAGAAAATGGGTACAGCTGTGAAATTAGATTGAGGGATAAAAACAAGCAGGTCCCTTCTATAGTCCCAGTAAAAAAAAAGAGTGGGTTACCCCAACATCACTGGATGGAAAGGTTGTGCTAATATTGTGGAAATTTTGAGGAAAAGAGGTGGCATAGGCTGAATGGATGCATTTAGGAAGCAGGACAGGATTGAAACCAAAAAGCATTGAAGGCCATTGCAGCCAAACCAGTGTCTGTCTTTGATGATCACTCCAGCAAAGGGAGTGCTGGCATGCATGAAGGCAGTACCCTAGATCCCTTCCTCAGGAGTGAAGGCATTGAAATAAAAGGTTGGAACCACCAACACCATACCAAGAAACAGTGAAGGGGTGATCAAGCAGACAGCCAGCCTGAAAACCTATGTGGAAAAAAGCAAATACTCTGAGCAGCCTCAGAGAATCACAGATGAGAGTGGGGAAGTAGATGCAGCCCCAAAGCTGCCAACAATGGGTATAGCAGCTTTACTGGCCTGCCCTGCACCCTGGTTACAGTTCTACCTGTCTTGCTAACATCCATACAAGAGATATGAATGTGCTATTTAATCTTTCTTCTAACTATAGCTGTAGCACACTTTAGAAGACTGGACAACATTTTTCTCACACTGATCCCCATAGATCTATGGTCTACCCTTCTCATTCCTCAAATCTCAAACAAGCAGATGAAATTATACAAGACTCTCCTTTCAAGGTCATGAACATTAAAAAAAGGGTTCCTAGCTCTTTAACCACAAGAGGCAAGAAAGTATACTAGAGGAAACTGGACATTTCCCTACTGAGAATAGACGACAGGCTCTCCCAGCCTGCTTTCCACAGTCTGAGGAATAAGGGATAAAATAAGGGAAAGCCAGGGACTAACTGCACTTCCTCTCAATGAGGTCAAATTCTGGCAAGGGTTCCTGAAACTATCAAAGATTTTATGTGCCACCAGGAAATGGCATGCATTGTTTACAACATAGAGAGACCTACAGAAGTAACACACAATTTTTACAGCAGTTCTCATGGCTGCTCCTTTGGCCACCTGGTCGTGTCCCCTGGACCTCTGCCCCGAAACAGTGTCAAATGTTCTCTCCAGCTTTAGTGATGAGATCTAGCTGGCAAGCCAGCTCTGCTTGTAAGTACCCCTCCCTACACGCACCTTCTCCAAACAAGCAAGCTTCCCAAAAATGCTTCAGGATCCTCAGTTCTCTGATTATCAACTAAATCTCAAATCTTGCTCCCCTCATTCCCAGTAGGAAAGAGTACTGAGCATAAACCACGATCTTCCACTCTCCTGCTTCACCCTACAAGGGATGAGACAGAGACAGTGCCAAGCACGTTCCATCAGAGGAGCAAGAGAGACATGAAACACTAAAGTTATATTTATTCAAGCCTTTAAGAAGTTCTTGAGCTTCTAAAAGCCACCTTAAGCCTTCTTCATACATAAAGATACCAGAGTACTAGATCTCAAGAAAATTGAATAACACATATAGTACTGCACAGGTGGGTAAAAGAATTAGGACTTGAGTCGAGAGCAGAAACATCCCTGACTGTGTGAAAGCCAGAATAGCCACTGCTATTCTATTTCTCACAGAAACAGCACTTTTTGCAAGAGCAACCCCTCCTTTCAGACATCCCTATTCTTTCCCTCCCAGAAGCCTACAGGCAAGGAGATAAACTGTTTGTAAATAGTGGTTTCACACCAATTAGCTCCATGTTCTGCAAACAGCATCGCAGCCTCAGTGTGGTGTTTCCAAGGGCTTGTTATTTCAGAGTACTGCATATATATTTCCATATAATTGATCTGTTCTGCTCTAAAGAGGCCATCAGGAAGATATGTGGGCAATTTATTGCAGAGGTAAGAGAAGGAGAGGCAAAGGGAGTTAACCTCAGATTAGCTGTGTTCACACAAGAGCATTTTACACTGTGGGCTCTTGGAATGACACCAGAGCCCACTCTCTGGCCTCTTCAGCACCCTGTTTGTCCCTGGAAGGGAAGGCAGGCACAGCAGTAAAAAGTCAGAGGTGTTAACTTCACACCCATGACAAGGCCAAGATAAACTCAGAAAAACTTTGTCCCCTAGCATGGCTGCCACCATCTGGGCACAGGTCTCTGGTGCAGATGACTAAAGGGCTGAAAACATGACCACCTGGATATGGCCTAAATTAGGTACCATTTGGCTACCTCAACTTTGGCACACCAGACCAGCAAGAAAGCTGGCCAGTTCTGGTGGTGAATATTCAGAGTACTGTAGTATCTCAACACACCAAGGTCCATGGCCTCAGAAATCTCTATGCCCTTATGTCCCCATATCATGCCAGGAAAAGAAGAAGCAAGCCACAGAGCTATGGCTATCACGATTTTTAAGCCAAATACAGACTATAAAAGCGACCAGGGCTACTCTGACCCACTGCAGAGCACAGGTCATAGTCTCCACCTATAGTTCCTGCATCAGACTCACAACTTCTCTTCACACCATGCAGCCCATGGAGAAGGCTGACAGGGGTGGACTGAAGACTTGAGTGCTGATGAAGTCCCCTGCTTCTGACAGATCTCTTCCTATAGCTCATTAGTCTGCTGTGCCTTATTTCCATTCCCAGTTTGTCTAGCTTCCATCTCCTGTTCTCAGCTCCCTTCACATGTTTGAGCACTAAAGAGCTGTCTTAGATCAGACAAATTCTTTCCCTGTTGGCTTTATTCCACAATCAAGATACTTCACTTTGATAAGCTAAATAGATAGAAATGTCAATGCCTTTTCTGCAGATGAGAATATTCCCAGCCCTGAAATTTTCTTGTAGTTGACCTCACCACTCTCAGCTTTTGATCTGTGGACCCCAAAACTGAAAGAAGACCTGGAATAAGTACACCAATATACATCTCCTTAATCTATTTTGCTGAGGACTCTGCAGCAAGGCACAATATACCAAGTTCAGCTCTACCAAGCCAGCCAGGAAACATATGCAAGCATCACACCTTGAAACGGGGTGAGAGACTGAAAACTAGATAAGAAATAGATTTATCCAAAGAATGTGGGAAATATATCCAGGATCTTGGTGAGGACCACATGATTGGCTTGTAGTCATGGTCCAGACAGGATTTTCCATCTGAAGGGTTCTATAAGAGTTCTCCTAATGTGACCCAGCTCCTTACAATCAGTAGCACCACTTCACAAGGGGACCACTGTACTGAAGGTACCAGGGCCAACTTTTGCAACATGCCTATCCATCCACTGAGATGAAACACCTCTCAAAACAAAAGACACTGAGCAAATCTTCCATCTGATTCCTACTTTGAAGTCCCTGAACAATATCCCAAATTTTCATATTCAGCTCATTAACATCAGACCCCCAAAGTCATTTACCAAACCAGTCTAGCACAGGAGACAGCTCTCCCAGCCAACACCTGTCCCACAGTCTCTGTGTTGTGTATTAACCCTGTGAAGTCAGGCAGCACATCTTGCTGACACACTGCTCCAAAGAACCAGCCTCATCCTGCCCCAGTTACCAGACAACATCTGTTATGTGTAAGCTTTACAAGGAATGATTTTATCATCTCTTCCCCACAGACACATATGTTTTGTTATTGTAGCGAGTAAACTTTTGTGTTTTGTTTTGGAGGATGGGGAGAAGGTCTGCTACTTTTAGAATAAAAGAGCAGCTTGATGAACAGACCTTATAGCAAGGTACTGAAAGCACACGAGGGCGACAGGAAAAAAGACAAACCTGCCAGTGAAGGAAGAATTTGAAATAAGTGATCACTGGGGACAGATCAAGGGGAGAAAATGTAAAAGCAACCCAAACTGGAAACATAAGCAGGAGCCATGAGATGTAGGGCCCTGAGAACAGAAGCTGATTTTGACACACAGCATATTGGAGAGGCCCTGAAGTGACTTAAGGAGGAAACTATACAATTAAGAGATCTCTGGGCACACTCTCAAAGATGTCATGACTTGTAGCCAGGGTGAGGCAGCAGAACAGCAAAGCAATACTGCAGGGGCTACCAGCTTGCTGATTCTCCCCCACACTAGTATCCAGAGCTTCTATATTATGCTGAAAAATTTCAAAAGCAAGAAAACATAGGCAGATATGTCATTTTCTTTCACTACCCTTTTAAAGTTATTCTGCTATTGCATCCTGGTGAAAAGTTCTGTGGGAAGCTAAGTCAGATAATGCAGAAGAAATACATCCATTGGATAGAGGCTATTTAAATATTTGATGGCTAATATATTAAATGTTAATTGAATACCACAATGATTTTCTCCCCTGGACAGCACACAATTAACATTTAATTTGTTATAAAATATTTAAAGTTATGAAATATCCGAGGGCAACTGAAATGTCTCTTCCACCAAATTGTCTTGGGACAATGTGTTGAGGGGACAAGAGGGCAGGTTAGCATTTTAAATTCTTCCAGTGATCTGTACAAGAGACATCAGAAAAGGTTCCAGAGCTGACACAGTTCAAGGACATAGTTAGAGGACATGCAGGGACACACAGAGATATCTGATCCTGCCCTGTCCAGGTTAAACAAGATCAGGAGTCTCCACAGCTTATAAGGAGCCCAGATTGCTGTGGTAACTACCCACTCCTCAGAGAAAAAGAAATTCTGGCCACTGAGACCAAACATATATTTTCATGTTATTTGTTTCAGAGATGCCAGTGAGGGATTGCACTCTTCACTGCTCTGCATTCATTTGCTCTAAGGCATATTGACAAGAATAGGATTCAGATGATACAGAGATTCTACTTTGGCTGTGCTCAATGCTTCACTGAGTATCAAGGATGTTAAGCAGCTCAGAATGTTAGAACTAAGACAGTTGATAGGACCTGAACACAAATCTATCTCATTGACTGTAGCAGAGTTGAACATTCAAGCATTTCAGAAACTTACCTTACTCTAGTGCCTGGTTTGGTAAGAGGAGTAGGAAAGCTTTGCTAAGACTTTGGTGTGGAAAGGGATCTTTTAATTTTTTCAACAGTGAATCCTTCAGCAAGTTTAGGAAAGCTCAGGCTCAAGTGTCTTGATATTTTTTGTAGAAAAACTCAAAGAGAAGGAAAAAACCATTAAAGTTCTGCTCTGTATCATTCAGGAGACAAAAGAAATCCATATAAAAGCAAACCAAACATCTTTTGCAGGTACCCTTTATTAAAGAAGCAACTTTAATTGCTAAGAAATCCTGAACAAGCCCAGTGGTACAGAAGGTTCGCCTACTTAACTCCATGTTGCTTAGCCTTGATTTACCTCAGCTTTAAAAGGAATACACGCTTTGTAAAGCTCACTTCTTAATGCAGCTTCCTTTAAATTCCTAACTTTTCTGGTCTCAGCCCTTTCATTGACCATTTTCCAAAGATCTGCTAAAAAACCTTTAAGCCTTAGGATTGTAATGATGGATTATTTCTACCTAGAAGACTTTCAGCTTCCAGAAACTCCTCTCATTTACTACTTAAAGGTTTGACTAATATGGGGAAAAAAACCACATTCAGTTCATGACTATGTAGAAATACAGGGGAGAAACATCCTGGTCTTTGTCAGACAGAGTACTATGGCCTTCATGCTACACACTGGCCTACTCCGTCCTTCACATTCCTTTGGTAAGAAATATTTTGTCAATCAGCTGCTGTGGTGCATCACCATCACCTCATGCACAGGAATACAGCATCACAGAAAAATTGCACCTGACAAACTGCAAAACTTGTCTGTGGCAGCTGGCACCAAGGATTCCTCTGGGCCAAAGATGCTGGCCCTAGGCACTGGCTATAAGAAAGAGGGGGAGTCTTCTTTTTGAGCTCTTTCTGCCTCTGCGTGGCAGAGAAAAGAGGGGTTTAAGGGTACATAATGAAGGCAGGGGTGCTTGTACACTCAGAGTAGTAATTCTCACATAGTAACCATGGAGGATACAGTATTGCACATCTGGGGTCATGTCCTGATAGACTGCTGCAAGGGACAGGCCTGGCAGCCTGCTTGGTGCCACCAACACAGGAGCTGCACACACAAACAACTCCAGGAAGCTGAAGAGGAGCCCAGATGAACAGATTTCTTCAAGTCAATGCTGAACCACTGATTCCAAGAGACTCCAGATTTCACACACTTGATGGCTCAGCATGTTGAAAACCAGCATTTTGGTCTGATCTCTTTGATAAAATAGTACATTTTTCAGTTTGTCCTCCCTCCTAGCACCATGGTAGGCCTTGGAGGATTTTTGCAGGATTTTTCTCCCTCTTAATATTTCCAACATGTCAAATTATGTCCAAACAGAAGAGGTCAGTGAGAGACAACAAAGGTTTTGCAAGGAATGTTTCCATAAAAATTAAGAGTTTGCATGTGTGAAATGACTCTGATCCTTTCTGTCACCAAAACTATCAAATAAACTCATAAACTTTTTGGTCATGAAAAGACAAGAAACAGGAGACGATAGAAGTACTAAAGTACAGAACTGTTATGCTTTTTAGAGCTGGGCAGAGCAACTTGAGAACAGTTCTGTGAGGAAGAAGTGGCTTTAGCACGAGTGATGGCCATGAGCAAACATAGGAGAATACAGGACACGAGCTTGTGAAGTTCCTCTGTTCACACTATTTGCCAACCAGATCTTTGGTCACACCTTGGGCTTCTTTCTTTTACCATATCAGATCAACCCTTCTTGTTTCACTCTGTTCCCAGACACAAATGGATTTGCCCAAGCAGGACCTGTTCTCCTGGTGTGGTGGCTGCCATTCACCTGTCCAGTGGATGTAGCAGCTTCCCGTGGCACCACAGTACATCAGTGTCACACCTAACCACCATCCTCTGAGGAGTGAGCCCATTAACGAGCTGCACCGAAACCACAGCTGCATGCTAATTAGGGAGCTGCCTTGGAGGATATTAATTAGGGGTGACACTTTCAGGGCAAGTTCTACTATTCCTCTCTGTATCCCATTTGAGACATGGCTGGGAAGTGTGAGTACAATACAAATAGAGACAAGATGGGGCACTATGGGGACAGCTTGCTGCTGCAACAGAAGACAAGAGTGGAAAGGTTACTGTAATATTCCTCCTTAGGACTTGCTACTGTCTCAAGGAAAATTCTAGAAAGCCCCTGAGCATATTTTACTCTACCATTCTTCTAATCTAGAGAGGAAAGATGTGTTTGTCCCCACAGAGATCATGCTTCTGTTCCCTTCATTTACACTCCTCTAGTCTCTAGTACAGTCATACAAGTCCAGCAGCCTTGACAAATGGCCAGAGCACATGCAAGGGGACCAAGAACTCAGTTCTTTGTCCTGGCTCTGACAGTGACGAAATACTGAATGCTTGTTCCTTGAGTTCTCAGTTCCGTTTATCATCCTTAGCCTCGTACAGCACCTTCCCCACACAGCTCTGAGCGCTGTTTAGCTTCATAGGCCCCCCACTCCCTTCTACAGCACCACCCAGCACCCACAGCAACCAGGACGGGCCAGCAGAAGAGCAGGTTGGCAACTTGCACCAGAACCTGGAGACAGGTTTCACAGCACTCTGCAGATTGCCAGATTTTATTCTTGAGCCTGGGGGTGGGAAATGTGCAGCAGGAGTGAGAACTCCACAGCAAGGAAGATCCTGTTTAGGAGCGCACATCACTTGTTGCTTTGCTGCGCAACTTCATATATTGTGTTTGTGTACAAGTCACACATCTGTCAACACATTGCTGTATAAATAATTTCACCTCCTACTAAACTGCTGCCAGCTCACTACATTCTCAATGCAACCCCACCATTAGCTCCTGGTGTTTCACAAAAGGAGGAAACAAGGAAAACAAGTGCTAGACTGGATCACGTGTGAAGGCCATGCAGCACAGGGGCCCAACTCTCTCTGTGATGTGCACGAGAAGCTGCAGAAGAGCATGTGCCATGCTGCCAATTAACAACCCACCAACAGGAGAAGTTTCTTCCTTAAAGCAATCACTTCTCAGGGAGCAGACACCTTCAAGCAGGAAGGTTTCCACCCCTTCTGTACTTTTCATCTGTCTAATGTAAATATGTATTTTTACAGAAAGAGTGATAAAATATTGGAATGGTCTACCTGGGGAGGTGGCGGAATCACCATCCCTGGATGTGTTTAAAAAGAGATTGTATGTGGTGCTCGGTGCCATGCTTTAGTTAGTTGAGGCGTTGGGGCATGGGTTGGACTCGATGATCCTGAAGGTCACTTCCAACCTGGTGATTCTGTGATTCTGTGATTCTGTATACTCTCACTGGCTATTTTTTAATACCCCTTCACCTCCTGAATTCTGCTGAGCTTCCAACCCCAAAGTTATCACGTGGCAGTGAGTTCCACAGGTTAGTGGCACTACAAAAATGTACCTGCTTCTCATTCTCAGGAGCAAATGCAAATTAAGCAATGCAGATTTCCTGTACATTTTGATACTCATATATGCTTCATTTCACCTTCTTTCTTTGAGAGGTCACGTGCTAGCTCGTGATTTGTAAGGCAGACTTGTTCAAGCTATTGGCACTAGAAACATTAGAAACAAGTGAATAAAGAAGAAAGCCTGACATTGCTTTTCCACAGGGGAAAAATTGGAAATCTGTCTGTCATTTCCTTTTAGTGATCACTTTCTCTGAATTCCTTCATTTCCATAACAGAAGCAATGATGCATAGATAACTTTTTTCTATTTTTCTGGGGGTGTCAGTAGCTGCTGAGGAAGTCAACAAAACACTCTACTTTTCCCACCCTTTTTCCTTGAGGCTGAGGTTACACACCTAAAATCAGGAGGCAACAAAAACACACCTACTCCACAAGTGAAGATGAGCCAAAAGCTGAACATATCCACAGTGTCTTCTCAAATCAGAGGCACAGCCCCATGGGATCCAAACAGGGCCAGGGCAGGCTCTGCTGACAGTGCAGTGAGGAACAGAAATGAAGCAAGCCACATTTTGGCCTCATGCAAAGTCCAGTCAGTTGAAGCAGGTGGAGATAAGACTACCTGCAACACAGCTCAAGCCAGGACTGGGAGGCTGGGCTGGAGCCTTAAAGCAGTTCCTGACCAATGGTGGAGGGTCCAAGTGAGGCTGCTCAGGGGTGTTAAGCCACAGGAGTACACTCAAGGTGTTGATACACAATTGATTAGCACAGAGTCCTATCTGCATGTAAGCCCCTGTGGCAGAAGACAAGATTTTCTCTCATTGCACTGAGGCTCTATAAGAGATCCACAGGCCAAGGAATCTTTTCTGATTTTATAAATTGTTGTGAGGCTCAATGGATGCAGGCAAGTTGAGGTGACTCTTAGACAGTGGACAAGGTAGTTGCCTTGACTCTTAAACAGTTTTTTCAGTTGCTCTAATTACCACCAGAGCAGCCAGTTTTCCAAATATGTGTAAAGTACTGTGATTTGCTTCTGGATTATTCTTTTCTTCTTTTTATCTCCTATTTCAACAGGGTTTGGGCCTTGTATTCTACTGCGCTTCTTTTTGTGACGAGGAACTCTCGCTCTTTCTGGAGAGGTCAGTGAGATGACAGACAAGCCTTAGTTCCAGTAGGAGTTCAGCTCATCTCAGACTAATTCCTGTGAAGTGTTTGCTTCTTTCTCATAGAAACTTGGGCCTTGGAGTCCTGTCCAGCAGTGTCCATCCTGGCACTCTCTGCACCTTCAGCCTCAGAAGACAGCCTTAAGAATTGCCTAAAACTGGTGTAGTTTCCCCAGTGCAAGCTGCCCAGCCTCAGGCACAGTGGAACATAATTCCCATCCTGTGGAGGACCACAGGAGCCCGCATATACCCTGCTGCCAGGTACAGCCTACAAAGCAACCTCATGGGCTGGCTGTGAAGGAGCCACAGAGCCCAAAGCCAGGCAGGGTGCAAGGCATTTGTGCTTCTCTGCACAACTTGTTCTCTCTGAGGAACAGGCAAATCCTCTATCAGTCCTTGCTGCTGCCTGCATCCCATGGGGACAGAGCAGCGATGTGTTCAAAGCAACATTGCTGGGCTCTATTCCTGGATTCATCTGTATGCCAGGGGTGATTTCCCCAGTGGTTTTCTTCTCCCATGCTGGTGAATCATCCCCCCAACAGAGATGACGTATCCCAATATCTTCTAAACATATTTTGAAAGAGCTTATTTTCTGTCTTTGGATTTTGCCAGATGGCATCCAGTGATTAGTGGGTTTAATATACGAAGCTTCCCAGAGGAAGAAACTCCTAGATCTCACTAAAGGTTCTTCACCACCCTTCTGGTCTTTCCCCTCCCAAACTTCAAATTACAGTAGCTGGGCCCCTGCTGCAGAACTGAGTCCTCTGCTACTCTATCAATATCCTCTGGACATTTTTCAGGAACAAAGTGGAAAGCATTTCCAGCAAATGCTTTTAATGTCACTTTGTTTGCCAAGAGATGCTGACTCCTGCTTCGGTTATCATTACGAGAAAGCATCTTTGTTTAAACAGGAAAACAAGTGATGATTTTTCCCCAAGTCATTCATCTCTCTAGCTAAGCAGCATCTGCATTCCCTGGCAAAGGGGCATGGCCTGTGCTGAACAGAAGAAAATATTAGGAGCCTCCTGTTTAAAAAGCATCCCTTCACAAGCATCACCTCACCACTTCAGATAAAACCTCCTGTCAAACATCTGTCTCCCCTGCCTGTCTCCCTTCTCTCAGATGAGGTTGGACGGATTGTGTGACTGGTATTTTTGGGTTGTAATCCTTCCTAACATGCTGTGCACCTTGCCTCTCTCTGGTGCCTAGATTCCACCTATAAACGCATTATAGCTTCATATTTCAAGACAGTAATTTTGGATACATTTCAAGTGAGAGGTACTGAAGGAAAGCAAAGCTCCTTTCATAAGTTTACAGCAGAGAGCCAATAAGCTGAGTCTCTTTCCCAACAGGAATCCATTGCCTCCTAGGAACAGTTTGAAGAGGTAGTGGTCTTCAGTTTCCCTGTAGGCCAGTATCCTTGAGGGAACAATAGCTCCTGTAGTTCAGTGCACTCTCACCTATGGTACAAGGCACTACAGCATGCTGGGTTTCTTCAGATTTTCTATTTCTGTCAGTCTTCTGAGCAGCTTTTTACTCCGGAGCAGCTTCTCTGCTCAAGTAGTAGCTGCTCACGCCTTTCAGTCTTTGTTGCTCTTATCTTGAGGAAACATTTAAGCAAGAGCAAATATCTTAGTTGTGAAGGAGCAGAGTGAGGACCTCACTTGCATTAGGCAGTGTCACCATTTCCACAACAACTGGCAGCTCCCAGGGCAGCCTGGGTATGGTATTTATATATCATATAATTTTATACCATTCAGCTGTGTACCTTTTCCTCTGTGGGGATTTTAGAGCTTGTGACAACTGAAAATCATGCCCTCTTCTTAAACAAGGTGACAGCACTCTTTCTACCTTTCTCACAATCTGTCTTGAGTGGTCAACTGCAAACTGCTGGTGTGGACAGCCCATAACCCCATACAGTGCCCAGGAACAGAGATTGTGAACACTGCTGTAACACAGAAGCCAAGTGATCACAAATTCATATTTATGGTACATCTGCAGACATTTTCTCTTTTACTGCCATGCTAGCAGCTCTTTACTAATTGAGCCAATACAGTTTAAGAAGATAGCAGTTCCTGCTGTTTGTTACAGCCCTTCACAGGAGAGGACTGCTTTCACAGTTGAGACCTAAAAACACTCATCTAAGTATAACTAAAGAGTTGTAGCATTTTACATTGTTCCAGCAAGGTCTGCCAGAGACACTTGCCTGTGCTCTCACCACAGCCTCTGTCACATTCAACTAATGCTCATCAAGGATTTAATCATTTAATACCTCACCTTTCCTTCCCTGCCCAAGTTAAAATCACAAATGTTCATGCAAGTGCCTAGATTTGCCTTCTGCAGTGTAAATGGAGAATGTGGCATCTAAAATTGCTTCCAAAATAGCCATCACACTGAGCAAATACCAAAAATGAGCATTGTACATAGTGACCTTGAAGGACAGAAAATCATCCGTGAAACAAAACAATCCTGACGACACAGCCCATAATCTATATATACTAAAAGGCAGAACAAGGGGGTGTGGTCTATAACTTCTCCGTTCACGTATCTCTGTGTCATTTAAGCATCTCTACTAGTCTGGATGTACTATGACACGGTACATCCAAATGTCAAGTGTCCTGCAATGCTACTTAACCAGAATTCCAGCCAAAACCTACATGAAGCTTAGGCCTGGCCCAAGGGAAGGTACACGGCTGGGGCTAAGACTAGATCTTAAGGCCTCTGCTCTTTTTTTTCTGTTTGACTGAAAGCTGTAGCAGTACATAAATGTTATTGCTGAGTGTCATGGCCAAACTGCTCCCCAATGACCTTGCTACTCCTTAGCTCTATTCCAAACTTTCCTACTACCCTGACTGATTTCTGTGATGTTACCCTTAACTAAGTCTTCTCTTCAGCCTGGCTCTTAATCACTCATGCCCTTGTGCTCACCCTCCTGTTTCCCACTGCTTGCATGTCTCATGCATCTGCACTGTGCAGCCACTTCACCTCTCACCAACCTACTCCCAGTCTGCTGTGGGGAAGAGCAGCCATCAGGCATGGGCCATGCTCTGTGAGCACCTATAGAGGGGAAGAAGTGGGGATGCCCCTCCTACTCATCAGTGTTCAGATAGGTGGTCCTCAGCACTTTGCCTCAGCCCTCAGACTGTGAGTATTTGCATGCAGCCCAGGGTACTTACTGACATCTGGGTAGCTCCAGAACAAATAAAAATTGAGTAAGGTGTGGGTCTGAGCAGCTGCAAGAGCTGGACAGTAGCTGTGACTACATGGGAAGGTGACTTCGTCCTAAATAAAAGACCAGAATTTCACCTTAGTCTTATTCTGGGCATCAGACAACATGGACCACAACATTTCTCTGAACAGCTCACTGAAGAAAACGCCCTCCCCCGACTCTAAAAGAAGTCAAGCTCCTTCCCCTACAATTCGTCTCCCCTGACACAGAAAGATGCCTGTAGGATTCAGCCTGACACATTTTCCAGCCTCACATCCATTGGCACATATTTGCCCTGTCTCCGCCACTGGTTGATGATGCCTCTCCAGCCAGGCAGACACATATCAGCCTTGATAGGATGCCTGTAGTAAGTAGGCTTGGAGTCAGTTCCTTACAGCTGGGAAGCCAGCAGTGTTTGCTCAACATTTCTGGCAAAGCAGAGTCACCCAGCTCTCAGCTGCTCTGTCTTTTCCTTCAGGTCCTGTCCAGAAGGGATCCACACTCTATGCACTGGCACCAGGAAGCTCTTTGGCAGGAATCTGCTACCTTGTGCCCACCGTGGTGTCCCACTTCAGTCCAAGTAACAGTGCCTGGAGACCAAGGCTCTTACCTCAGTGCTTTGCAATTTGATTAAGGTGAAATCTGATCTGCTGTTCTGAGGCCAAGAAATGCCAGGATGGCAGATGGCAGGGAAGAAAGTTGAGCAGAGCTCTTTACTGGCGTCCAAGATCCTGGGAGAAACCAAGCTGCTCCTGTAGGGGTCAAATACCAGGGTGAGAAAGGAGAAAAAGCTGCCAAGAAGTGTCTTGATTCTGCTAGAAAACTCAACAGTGATATATTATAGAGAGATTAAAACACAACATAATTACTTAATTTATTGAGAGTTAATGTGCTGGTCCCTCACTGACAAGGAAGAATCAGAGGGAGGTGAAATTATTAAGCAACATAATTGCCCCCAACCTGAGCTGAAGCTGCCCTCTTTCTTTTGAGATTTTCACAGCTCAGAGACATGAGCTGCACAGCAGAGAGGGACTCCAGGGAACACAAATGCATCTCTGCTGGTGAGTGGGTGTGTGAGGAAGGCTGGGCAGGGCTCTGCCTGAGAACCCCTCTCCCCATGCCAGCCACTCTTCTAGGCAGCAATAACAGCTGTACAGTTTAGTGTTTCTATCATGTTTGCACACACAGATCTCCAAGCACTTCACAGGGGAGGGAACTGTTGTTGTCTCGGTTCACCCAACGAGAAAGGCTGCAACAAGCAACTGATCTCTGAGATCAACCAGCAGTTTCAGGAGGCAGAGAATCATAGTCACAAAATGCCATTAGCTCAGTGTCACCTGCTTCACTAGATTGCCTCTCTGCTGGTAGAAAAAAAGGGCAAAGATGAAGCCTTATAGCTCATCAAAAGCCCAGAGATGAATGAGAACCAATGCAAAATACCAACAACTGCACAGATTCAGAGAAGAGCAGTAAACATGATTAAAGGGCTGGGGAAATTGATTCCTGGGGAGGAAAAGAGCTAAATATGTATAGCTGCCTAGCTATACCCAGAGGAGCATACTTAACCTGCTACAAGTATTTGATGGAAGAATAATTGTCCTGGGAGGAATAAAGGTCTTACAGCTATGAAGAATAGGGTGAAATTAAAAGGGTGGAGATTTAGCCTCTGATGGGCACACTCGATAATGGAGATGCTGACCTGTCTCCCTGAGGAATGCCTGTTGCTTCACTCATGAGGGGGAGTCTGGGAGACAATCATTCTCTGGTACAGCAGTGGAGGTTTTCCCAGCTCTATTTACCTGGTTTCTATGGACTAACAGAGATTTCCTGTCCCAACAACCTGTCACTGAGGGTCAGGTGGGGTTTTGTTTTATAAATTCTGATGACAGCTAAGGGATTCCCAGCAAATCTGTATCACTGGAGAGTCTAACCAAACAACCACCCCCAGAAACACAAAGCTACAGTAATAACATACAGTGCCTATAGCCCTTTGCTCTAGAGGAAGACGCATTGTTACTCTTGTCAGAAAACAGGGGGACTGAAATCTACCATTTCTTGTCATTAAGTAAATACTGCAGATGTGTGTTTGCTGTAAAATGTCACGATGGCAGAGCTCACAATAGTGCTAACTGAAAGCAGGAAAAAACACAGCTGCTGTGAGAAGAGGCCATTTGTACAGGTTTGAAAGCAAACCAGTGAGAGACTCCAAGTCAATTTAATAGGAAAAAGTAAAATAAATGCAATAGTACAGAAAGGAAAAAAAAGCCTGACAGAGTCAGAATACAACCTGACACCCTGTCAGTCAGGGTGTTGGTAGTAGTCCAGATGAAGTGGTCCTGTTGAAGCAGTGGTCCTGTAGAAAAGAGTCTGGTCTTCACCTGAAGGTCCAGTGGTGTAGCTCTTGTCCTCCGGGAGTCCCGTAGGTAAGGGCTGCCTGTGCTGTTCCAAACCCCTGATTATATACAGATGGGAACTCTCAGTTCCTCCTCCTGGGTGGAGCATCTCACAATGGGATGGTGAGTCATGAGGCAAGGCAGTGATGGGCCCATTAACAGGAGATAGTCCATAGGAGTTATCTATGAGTCATGTGGCAGGGTCCTTGATTGCCCATTAACAGAGAGAGCTCCTGGAGGGGGTTATCAAGGATGAGTCATGGTAGCAGATAACGAACACTGCCTCACCTGCTGCAACAGCCCATGAAGATGGTGATAGAATACATGCTTTTGGTTACATCTTCATTGTAACCTAGGACACCATTGCAGTACATAATCTTCACCACCCAAAGCTGGTGTGCATAGATAGGTTTCAGCCCACTCCAGTGGCCCAAACCCAGCGTGCTTTCTGCGAACATTGGCAAAGCCATTATAACCTGCTCTCTCCTCTCAAGTGCTCCTCGTCTCCCACTGGGAGAAGTTCCTTTTCCACCCTTACCTAACCCTCAGACTCCCCTGCTTAGTTCCAAGACAAAGGAACACAAGGAAAGAGAGAGCTGTCTGTTTTCTACACCTACTTTCTTCTCCTTTTGTGTGTGTTCTCATACTCAGAGGAAATCCACTCTAAGGCCATCTCTGTTTTTCAATTGCTTTACATACAGTTTCCTGACACAAAGTGCATTCTCACTGCTTGTCAAGCTGACTTCACGGTATGTGGGGGGCTCCACGTACACTCTCATTAAACTTCAAGCATTTTAATGACATTCTGCTCTGTTCTGTTCTATACTCTCTGGTATAATACATACTGAGTTTCACGTCAGATACACAAGAAATATGGGGTTGGAGGAGGGACTGAACTGACAAACTTCCAGTTCATCTCCTATGACACCGTGAATGTTTCCAGCACTATTTTAAAAATATTGTCTGATAAAATAGAGGCCACACAAATGGCTACTGCCATCAGAAGACACAAAATAAGGCTGTGATGGCATGCAAGCACGAGAAACCATGATGTGAGAAGATCTGGAGTTAGGTTTTCCTTAGGCTTTTATTACCACGGCAGTATGAGTGAGAAGCAGGACTTACTGTTTATTTATTTCGGCTAGACACTAACTGACACACATTTTCTTGGCAGAGCACTGCTTTTCAGCTGAAATAATCATGACTAAAGCAATAAGATGGCCCTACAGGGCATGGATGACCAGCTCTGTCTCTTCAGGAGGCCAGTGGAAATTTCCCTTCAGAGCTCCCTGTGGGAGGAACTGCAACATATCTCACCTAGGCTGTTGATAGCTTTGCACAGAAGATGTTTACAGACTGTGTAGAGACAGGCTAATGATTCTCTATCCTCATTTTCTCTCCTTCACACATCAGGCAAAAACATTATTGAACCTACTTAAAATAACATCAAGCTCATAGCTCTTTTTGCCTGTGTTTGGTGACACTTCCACAGTCACAAATATCAGGGCCATGTCCTCTTCCAGCTGCAGCCAAGAAGACATTATTGCTTGGTCAGATCTGCTGCCCGAGACGCTCCTGAAAGCAATCTCATTCCCATTTCAGGCTGAAGGATCTGGCTTAGCTTTAAGAGCAGGTCATTGCTAACCTAGTTCAGATGGCTAAAACAAGGTGTTGGGTCCTGACAATGAGAACACCTCAGCACACAGGTATCAAAAGAGACTTACCCCAGGCAGGAGGCCAGGCCACAAAGCTGGGACAGCAGCAGCCAAGAAGGCATGTGTGATTGTGCCTCAGTGTGAGAAGGCCTGGAAATCAAGGCTCATGATTTCAGGAACATTGTGCACAGGGGCTGGTCTGCTGTAGCAAGCTTCAGCAAACTGCTTGCTTTCTTCCTTCCCTCTTTAACAATTCTTCCTTCAAGTACAGGAAAGCCAGCCCACCTGGTTTCCAGAGCCTGTCACCAGGCCTTTAGACTGGAGGAACAAGCATTTCCTTGTAGAATGTCAGCAGCACATGTTTCTGGGAGACTGAAGGGCAGGTGGTACTGCCTTATAAATCATCTAAACATGCCTGGTGTGATAAATGCCTACTGTATTTTGCATAACATCTGGGACAGCACAGGAGAGACCTTGGGGGTTGGGAAGGAGCAGAAAGTGAATATTTTCCGAACATTATGAATTGACAAAGACAGAGATGGTGTCACCATATGGTCAAAGAAAAAGCCAGAGATGCCCAGTCCTCCTCCTCTGAGGGGAAAGGCAACGACTGGGGCATGAATGCACAGCAACCAAAGAGTATTTATTCTGTTTGGTTTTGTCAGGATTTGACAGCATTGAGGATAGTGGGGTCTCTGTAGGGCAGGCTGAAAGGACAGAGGGAGGGTGAAAGAGGAGGAGGGACTCTGTGGCTTTCAGATGGACTGGTTGGTTAATTCCCCTGGGATTAAAAGGAGAAAGATCAGGAACAGCATAAACCAGCAAGGGGAAAAGGACTTCCAGGAATTACCGAAACTGTAACAGGGATCAGGACAAAGAAGGTTTAGAAAAAAAAATCTGAAGAATGTTCAAAGCCTGAGCATGATTTTAACACCTTAGTTTTACCAACCAACTATCTTGAATCAACCCTATCTATTTTTAAAATAAATGTGATAGGACATCTCTTGCTGCAGGACACTTCTTGTTTCAACTGTCCATGATTCCAGCTCTCCCCCTAACACCTACCTCCCACCACCACTGGAAGGGAACCCACCTGAGTGTATTTTCAATAGGCATTTGAGAACATTACTTAGCACAGCACAAGGGAGCACAGAATAAATGTTCTTATTGTGAGAGGGTTTTTCTTCTTGCCTTTGACACCAGCTCTCCAACCCATGTATGGAGCTGACTGAATTCCAGGCACATCTGGAACCACACAGTAAAATAGGCATGGAGGAACCTCAGGACACCATCTATCTTATCCCTTGCCATGAGATAAGATGAACTAGAACTAAACCAGGCATGGCAAATGACCACCTAATTTGCTCCTAAAAAGCTTTGCAGTGATGGAATCTTCACACTCTCCCCAGGCAATACATTTTAGGTTTTCACTACCATGGCCATTTTGTTTCTAGCCTGAATCTTCCTTGCTGCAATTTAAGCCCATTATTTCTTGTCCTATCCACAGTGGCTGAGAATAACAGCTTATTGCCTTTTTTCCTTGTAGCAGCCTTTTATAGACTGTTGCCACTTTCCCCATTCAGCCTTCTTTTCTGTAGGCTAATTAACCCAAATTCACTCAACATTTTTCCATAGTTCATATTTGTCAGAACACTGATTAAACTGTTGCCCTCTGGACTCTCTGTCCAGGGTCCTGCTTTCCTTAAGGGTAGTGCTGGGGAAAAACAAAAATTAAAGAAGCCCTGCCCACACTTCTGTGAATGGGTCTTTGGATTCACTGCGTTTCTACAGATCCTAAGTCAGCACCATGTCTTCACTGGATTGCTTTCGCTTGATTTCTCTTCTATTGCTCCTTTGTGCCTTCTCAAAGAAGTTCATGGTAATTCTTGTTCATTCACAATGCAGGAGCCTGTACTGTGAGGGCCTGCCAAGGCTCTGCTCCTTGCAGTACAGAGGAGGACTTCCTCATGACTTTACAGTGCCACACACAGGACAGTAGATGAAACAAGGGATTGCCAGCCCCAGCTTAAATAAAGACAAAGCAGCCCAAAAAGATTGCAGTGTCTGAATGTGTGTCTCATTATTAGGAAATTTGCTTTATCACCAGGTAAGATTTAAGGATAACAGAATACATTCGCTTAAAAACATTGATTTGCAATAATGAAAGTGAGCTGTAAAAAGAGAGAACAATGTTATTAAGATCATTCTTAACTTCAGAATTCTCCATTATGGCTTCAGGACAGTTTTCTCCAGTTCCCATTCCTCTTGATGAATAAGAATTTGAAAGAAAGTGTTTGCAAGATGGGCACTTCCAGGAAAGTCACTTTGCTATGCATTGTTTGTACCAAAATAGAGTACTATCATTGCTGTAAGTTCTCTTTTTTTGACATCTGAATCATGCCACAAAATTAATAGACTTTAACAGTAATTGCTCTAAACTCAAATGCCTTCTAGTGCTTTAAAATCTCCATGCATTTGGAAATGCCTTCACAGTCAAGTCTGGGCCATTTATTTCCTGAAACATCAAAATTACTAAAAGCAAAGAAGAACAAGAGTATGAGTCTTCCTTGCTGTGCTCTCAGTTGTCTATTTGTGCTCTCAGTGTTTCTATTTCTACTGCTAGCATCAACAAGTCTGCTATGGAACATGCTGGGTCAGTTAACCCCTGCCTGAAGCCAGTACCTGGAGCAGGCCTGGGAGGAGATATGGCAACTGAAACACAGTGGGTGGATGAAGGGATGGAAGAATGAGCAGGGAACAGTAACAGAAGTGGGACATGGAGGAACTAAGGCCAGCGATTGTCAGAGAAGGAAGGGTGAGATCCATCTTTGACAAGACTGTGAGAAATAGAGGAGCAGCACAAACTCGTATCCATACGATGAGATTTATTCCCTGAAGATACTTGTCATGAAATGCCACACCAAACTCATTATCAATTTCCAATGTAATCCCTTGCAAGCTGCATCTATACCTTCCCTTCATACAATGGCTGTGTGCATTACGTATCTCCTCCCAGCCAGACTTGGTTTAGAAGCTTTCAGTGCACTTAGGGGGGAAAAAAATGCAGGATGGACTTATCAAAGAGCTGTTCATTGCGCCACTTGAAAGTGCTTGCAGAAGTGCTGTCCAAAATTTCCAACACAAAATGGAAACATTTTCAGTTTTGTCCCGGATCAGCATTTTCTGAATTACCTTAGTTCTACTGTCAGATGAGTTTCAGAAGTCCGCTCCGCTTCCAGCTTTGCCAAAGTGAAGCCAGTTCCTGGTGCTGCAAAGGAGTGGTATGGAGCAGTTCCTGTTGCCCGTGTCATGCAGAAGCATTGAGCTGGTCCCACTCCATGCCACTCACCAGGGAAAACAGGCACTCAGGCTTGCTAGCAAGCATTTGGATATATGGATAGGATCCATCCAAAGGGCCCCTGCAGTAGGAGGCTATGCACAGAAGGAGAAGGCTGGTCTTAAAATGGGGCAGTGCAGTGTGGAACAGAATCTAGAGGACCACCAAAGAGAGGATAGTTAGGAACATCTCCACAGGAACCTGGAAGCATATTCATTCAAAGTGTAGTTAGTGTTCTCCCAGTAGGACTTGTTAGTATTAGCACCATCAAAATGCTATGGATTAAAGGCATAAAGTCATGCTCTACCTAGCTGCACAGAACTTCCAGGCAGATGAACATTTAGTACCTCTAATATATAAATACCCTTGTTAAATAACAAGGTTTGAGTTATGTTTCTTACAGCCTTGGTGAAAACTGATCACAGCTTGGTCTCTCAGTGAATATCATTGCAGAAGCAAAAGGACTCTCAAATGGCTGCCATGCACAGGCCCGTCGCCCTTTTTGTTCTCAGTTACCGCAATCAGCAAGAACAACTGATTTCTAGCCCTAATTTCTCCTCTGAAGTCTCCCAGGGAAACTGCTGGAATCCAACAGTCCTTTCCCAAGCATGAGCTCTTTACCAGGCTCCCTCTGTGGCAGGTGACATTAGCAGTTTTTTGTATATTTGTTCTGAAAGGAATGGGTTTTTTTCTCAGACTATTCATTGACATATAGCTCCCACAGCTAATCCTAAAATGCTTTCTAACACCATAAACTATACATGTTACAGAGATTAGAGCTGAACAAATATTTCACTGTAAATCATTTATTCAATAAGTTTCATATGGCTTTTTTCTATTTGTGAATTGTCTGCAAACTGCAAGCCAAACTCCCAAATTCATTCATTAGTCAAAACTGCCCATGAATTTTTCCTGCAGATAGTTTTTGCCCTGCAGGCCATTCATGGACAGTTTGTTATGAATAGCCTCAATTCAATGCTTGGTCGGTTTAGCTGCAGCAGTCATGTGGACGTGGCTCTGTTCTGAATGAAAATTCACTTTCAAATATGAACCAATATTCACAGTGAATTTCTCCCTCTGTTCACTCAGCCCTTGGAGGAATCAGCCTAGTTAATCTAACTGGGTGGGTTAAGCTGTCCAGAGCAGCACAGTGGACTGGGAAAGGAACCGAGGGATGTCCAGCTGATATTGTTCTGCATAGAGGCAGGATGGGAATACTCCACTGGACAGCTGTGAAGTGTCAGAACTGACATCCTCACTCCTTCCTGAAGGGTGACCACCAGACACAATTAGGAAGATGGCTACAGTGCAGCATCTCCTTTTGTTCTACTGCTACCCAAGAAAGATGGATAATCCCTTCTTACTTAACATTCTCCTAATGAAGAAACACAGGTGAGTTCTGAGCTGCAACCAGACCTAGCTTCCTCTTGCCAACCCACTTTCCAATGGGATAATCCATATAGAATGTTTTCAGGGTGTCTGTAAGCATCCTTCACCTCTCAGAAGAAAGTAGATGAAGTAGAACACACTGTATTGCAAACACTAGTTTGAAGTTGGAGTCACCATTTAGCCAGTCTGCAGGCTTCTCTTGTCCTGTTACCTGTCTTCAGCAGATGTTCTTCTCATCCAATCACTGTGTTGCAGAGTGCTGCTGCCAGTGCTGTCAAATCCAGCTGCTCCTCATGCAGGGGCTCCAAAGAGCCACCCAGCTGCCCCTGCTGGCCCTGTTTCTTCATCAGCAGCATGTCAGGGCAGCAACACCCTAAAAACCTCAGGCAGACAACAAGAGGGGCTACGTGGGCCTCTTAGTACCACTGGCGTACCTTTAGGAAAAGATTGCACAGGCTGATACAAGATTGCTAATTGTAAGGCTTCTTTTCTCATTTCTAAGGTTTGAATTTCTCCATGTAGCTATTTTCATAGCGGAGAAGCAAATCCAGAGGCCTTCTCAGTTGAGATTTCAGATAAATATATTGACAGCTAGGAGGGAATAGCAAATGTCCCCAGATGGAGAAAATGTTGACTTTATGTTAAGAACCTCAAAGCCAGAAGAAATAAAACAAGATGATGGGGAGAAAGAGGAAAAATTTTTTAAAAAATAGCCCAACCTAGTAAACAACTGCCAAAATTGAACATTTTTCTTTTTATGATGAAAACTATTTGTGCTCTTTGCCATGAAAAGCATACATTTGCTGTGAAAATATTGCACAGAAATTTCATATTAACTTTTTACCATCTTTCCTTTTTTGCTAGACAGTTTCAGAGGAGGTCTACTGCAGGCTGAATAATAGCTATACACATCTACAAGCTGTCATTGGAAAGGTATTTGCATTCATTGTACAAGAAAAGCCCTGATACAGACCCCTAAGAAAGTATACAAGACAACAAAACTTTCTCTGGACCTGTGTTACCTTGAGCTTTGACCATGTAAACACTTTGAGCCTCAGTGTTTCCAACATGCTGCTGCCATTATCCTCTCTCTCATCCTTATGCTTAAAACACCTCCAAAACCATCCTGCACCAGTTCTCTTTCCCCTCTGCAGTCCATTTGAAACATTTTGCCCTTACCTTGACAACCCATCTGCCACCCACTTGTCAGCACCTGTGTCTCCACTCAGCTTTCCAGGAGCAGCTTTGCTGAAGCCTCTTGAGTAGCCAGTCTCTTGCCTCTTCCAAAAGGGTCCTGTGACCAAAGATGATTTTCTGATCTCTTCTGCAAAGCTGTTTTTGTCATTCTACAAGTCTCTCCTTCAATGAGGTTTGTCTTTCCAAGGTCTCCTCTCAGACACCTGCGAGCGTTTCTCTGCTCCTCCAAACAGACGGACGTTACTGAATAGAAAACTACAAAGGCACACATGAAACGTGCCCTCTCATTCTTCTTACTGTCAGTCTTCTTGCATCCTTCAGAAGAGCAGACTCTAAGCTCCTTGGAACAACTGCCATGGCCTTTTTCTATCTTTAAAAGTTCCTACCACTTTTATCATGGTAAGAAGAAAACAAACAAATAAAAAAAATCCAACAAAGAAAAGAATAAGCAGTACTTCACCTAGGATGAAAATTAAACCCCCCTTTGTATTGCAGCAGCAGCTGTTAAACACTGAACAGCAAAGCTGCATCTCAGCAGGGAAGAATGAGAGGGAAAAACCTGTAGCTGGTTAAAACTGCTTTGGTAGGAATTTATGGAGGTAAAATATTTTACCTTTCTAACTGTAAAATTTAATCAAATTTCATGGGTTTTACTTGCTGGGACACCATAGGCCACTCCCCCGTTCCCCGATGATAGCTGTGAGTGTTGTCAAAAACAAACAAACTGAACTAATCTGCAAACAAAACACATGACATTTTTTAATAACTTGGAAGAAATTGTGCACTTCTTCAAAATCCCACTGCTTCCCCCTGTGTTCTGCCTGCTGCCACCCCAGCCTTGAAGATCAGCACGGCCCTTCACTCAGGCAGGCCCTTCTCCCTACCAAAGCAGGAGGGTGATGGATCCCAGCTGGAAGTGCATCTGCTACTCAGTCTCCCTCACCCCTTTCCAGGAAACCTGGAGGATTTTTCGCCTCTGATATCGGCCTTTAAAGACATGAAGGTTGCCCCCAAGGGTGCCAGGTCCTTCCTACGCAGCAAATGAATGATTACAAAGTTATTGTACTAGAAGGGGAAGAGGGAAAAGTGCATTGCTGGCACCTCTCTTATTTATTTCCCCCCTCCCACCCTTTCTTTTGGAGCGATGTGAAACGATAAGAGCAGGGAGAGATTTCGCTTAAATTAGGTTTACAAATAACTCAGTGAATAGGAAAATGAGATGCGTATGCTGCATGTTAAAGCGTCACCGCTGCGCAGCCTGATGCGATGTGGATTTGGAAGGCAGCCGGGCCCCGGGCATCAGGTGCAGCGCACCGTCAGTCGGCAGGACGCTGGGGTTTCCTGGGGGCGCAGCAGCGAAGCGCTGGGTGCTGCTGCCCCCCGACGGTCCCTGCCCGCAAGCGGCCGCCGCCCGGCCCACCCCGGCGGCTCGGCCGGGNCCGGACCGGACCGGGCTGCGGCTCCTGCGCTCCGCGGGACCCCCTCAGCTCCGGGGGTCACAGCGGCCAGACCAGGGGAACCGCGGGGCTGCAGAGGTGACCCCGAGAGAAATCGTCATTTCCACGGTCTATTAAAAGTGACAACTCGGTGCCCTCCATTTATTTCCTGTCACTGAGATTTATTTTCTGTCCAAAGATTTTATTTTTATTTTTATTTCCCCCCCAAAACTCCATCTGGCAGCTGAACATCAAGCTCTGGTTTTGATACCTGGCAAAAAGGTTATGGGTTGGTAGTTGGAGCTGCTGCCTTGGCAGCCCCAGAGACCAAAGCTCTCTGTCCACAAGGTAACCACATAGTATAGCCTGTCCGTGTAGTATCATGGATAGCTTCTTCCAAACACTGGCTCCCGCCCACTAAGCTCACTCTTTGTCTAGCAACAACACTCTGTCCTAGCTCACAAGGCCAACTGGTCTCCACATCCTATCTGGCCTCTCTGCTGAACCTTAGGGGAGGTCAGGAACAGGGCTGGCTATTCTCGTTACTCCTTTTATTTACTATCCTTGGTGAACCACAGGTGACATGAAGGCTATTTATATCTCATGTACATCCCTCTAGAGGAGGGGTGCGGAGATTTGAATCTGAAATCTCATCATTTGGGACTTCAGGGGCTGTTATCAGCATTTGGTCGAGGGATGTTATTCTGCCCCTCTACTCTGTTGTTGCGAGACCCCCACCTGGAGTAATGTGCCCAACTCCGGGGCCCTGAACATAAGAAGGATGTGGACCTGTTGGAGTAACTCCAGGGAAAGGCCACAGAGAGGATCAGAGGGCTGGAACACCTCTCCTATAAAAGCAGGCTGAAAGAATTGGGATTGTTCAGCCTGGAGAAGAGAAAGCTCCAGCAAGATCTTATAGAAAGCTTCCAGTACCTAAAGGGGGTCTTCAAGTAAGATGCAGAGGGTCTTCTTACAATGGCATGATAGGACAAGGGGGAATGGCTTTAAATTGAAAGAGGATAGAATTAGATTATATATTAGGAAGAAATTCTTCACTGTGAAGGTGCTGAGACGCTAGAACTGATTGCCCAGAGAAGTTGTGGCTGCCCTTGGAAATGTTCAAGGCCAGTCTGGATAAGGCTTTGAGCAACCTGGTTTAGTGGGAGGTGTCCCTGCCACAGGAAAGGGAGTTGGAACGAGATGATCTTTAAGGTCCCTTTCAACCCAAATCATTCTGTGACGCTGTGATTCACACAGAAGCTCGGCACCTTGGAGGCAGGGCAAAGCCCAAGAGAGAAGCCTATTACACAGGCACCACTTTCGCTGTGAGGTGTGCTGCCATCACCATTGAATTACAGAGGTGTGGACAAGACTGAGTTGCCCTCTGAAAAGATGGTAAAACAAAGTCATTGGGTGCTGGTGAAATCACTGAACTCACCATCTTTACAACTTGCCAGCCATCACCTGAGTTCCTTCAGGGACTCCCACTGCAGCTAACTGGACCTCACCACACAACTGGGAAAATTGGGACAGATGGAGGTAATTGGTAGGAGACAGAAGATGGGTGAACAGAGGAAGGATAGGTGAGGTAAAGCCCACAGAGCTGAATGCCAGAGTGAGGAAAAGGAAACTGAACAAGAGGCTTCAGCCACATGGACTAGAGAGGACAGGACTAAAGATGGTAGGGGATAAGGAAGAGAAGGAATAGACTCCACAGAGAGGAAACACATTTGTCAGCAGTAGGAGAGGCGAAACTGAGGTGGGGAACAAAAATCCTCTCTGAGGTAAACACCAAGAGAGGACAAAGGGATGGAAGAGGGGAAGAGATGGAGAAAACCAGAGAGGCCTAGGTCTGGGAGGAGGAGGCTGAGGGAGTAGGACACTGTGCCTTTGGGATGTGGCTTGAAAAGCCAGCTGTCTTGGGAATGCAGCATATGAGGAGGGACAGCACTGAGAAAGACGCAGCTGCCCCTGTCTGTGCTGTGGCTGTCACTGTGCAAAGGAGCTGTATTCACTGTGAAGGCTCTCAGCAGCTGTTTTCACCAGCTCGCCCTGAGCACACTCCATGACTGCAAGTTCCCAGCATGCTGGGAAGCTCTTAGTGCTGCAGCCACTGTCAGGAGCAGCCCAGGTGACAGAGCTGATGCTTCTACCTGGTATCCTGAAAGAAAGCTGAACCACCAGTGCAGCACTGATAAAAGTCCTGACACCAGTTTACAGAGAAGACTGGGCTTTGTGCCACTCCAAAGAGCAGCAGTGCTCCTTCTGTCAGCAGGGCAAGTCTTAAAACCCACCTGCTGCTCCCCAAAACCACTGGATCGTCACTCTTTCAAGGTCATGCAACGTGGCAACCAAGGCTCTCTATTTTCTACAGGGCGCACCAGAAACATGAAACCCATAACTCCCTCTTTTTCTCCAATTAGCAAAGCAGGTTTGTCTTTCCATCCAGGCTTGAGGAGGGCTCTGGCGTTAGCTGGGAGCCCAGAGCTCCCAGCCATACCTGGGAGTGATAAGACCGCTGGCCAGGTGTGCTCTAACCACAGCTCTGCCTGTGGAGATAATACACAGCTCTCCTGAGTTTAGGGAACACCCCTGGGACTTGGTGCTAAATGAAACCAGCCCCCCATGGCTTTCCTGTCCACTGGATGAAGCCACCAGATTTGAAAGTTACTAGAACTGAACTAAATCCCTTCTTGCATCTCCTAAGAGCAAATTTGAATGTGGCTGGTTACCTACTTTGAAGAGCTGCAATGCCAACAGAGAAGGTGAATGAACTAGGCAGTTCCTTGAAAATATAGGTTAGGATTAAGGAAAATCCTAGTCTCTGAGCACACATTTATGAGAAGTACAGAGTTCTGTGTATTCCTAGCATATCCTCTCTGCAGCATCTGGCAAAGTTAACACTCAGAGCTGGCAATATGAAGAAATATGTAGATTATCGTTCAAATATAAAACTCTTATGAGGCAGTCAGTCAAAACCGATGTTGGAAGCATTCCCTTTTATCCTTGTGCCTAGTAAGACTGTGGACTCTCTGAGCAAAGATCTTTAAGAGCAAGCTAACCATCTTTCAGCAGGGGATTAAATATAGTTGGGCCTCTTAGGTGAGACCCTGGGGCGATTGTGTGTGCACATGCACAGGTGCATGTGTGTGTAGATTATATGGGATTTTTTTGTAAGTCATTTTCAAGCCCGCTCTTTATGATTATGTCCATTTTCCAGGTGGGGAACAAAAGTCTCAGTGAGACTAGAGCTAATATTTTCACTCTCAGGCTCCTACATTCAGATTAACCACCAGGTCTGTCTCTGACATGCACTTCAGGCATCCAGCTGTGCCCCCCCAGGATGGGTGTCTGCATTCCTACTTACCTCAGGTAATGCAGCAAGTCAAAGTCAAGCTGAGAGTGAAACCCAGATCTGACTAGAACCCCAGCAGCACGTTTGCTGGATCACGAGCACCCGATGTATTTGTCTTCATTTAATGTACTATTTTTTCTATCCTCTTGAGTAATTTCCTTCCCTTAAAGGATATAAATCACATACCTACAAAGTAAAGAATTATTTAAAGAACAGTTATATTTAAGCTCAAAAAGGAGTTTGAATTTAACTCCCTAGTGGCTGAGATGTGACTGGCTGGTGAATGTAACTTGGCTTAACTATATGAAGGTGTTTTATGGCTTCAGAACCATCTGGCCTGCAAACCAGTATTCCATACACTGTGGTGCTACCGTGGGTGAATACCCTTGCTGCAAGTTAACTTAATGCTGCCTTCATTCATTTCCCCTAAAGTGACCTACCCTGCTCTCAGCCCCAAAAGCACGCTCACACACACATCGGGCTTTGCCCCGAGTTAACTCAATCAGTTTAACACCTCCATTTCATTGTGTGCCACTCTCAGGTGGAGATGAGGTAACAGAGGTTTCTCTTTACTTCTCTAAGTCACACCACAATTTCATTTTGTCCCTGATCTTATTGTTGATAAAGACAGGAGGAAATGTAAGCATGGAGCAATTCCCAGTGGAATAGCATTGACTTCAGTAGCATTGACAGTAGTGAGTGTTAAAGGTAACCTGTTAGTATGAAAAGGAATGCTCTTCCTGCTTATTAAGTACAGCTTAGCAGCAGAAACACCACCAGAAGCTTTAAATGAACAATGAAAAGGACATGAAAGAAATTAATACGTTGGGAAGAATCAGAGTGACCATGTTTTAAACAACTTAGCAACTGTTCTTTCCCACTAATAACTTGTGTAGCAGTTGCATTTGTGTGAGGGCTATTCCCTTTCCTCTGTGCTTCACTCTAACAAGCAGTGGATTTGCTCTGAATAACACAAGTCTAATGCTGAGACTTCCATTTATGAGAACTGAAATACAATGCAAAGATGCATGGCCATTACATCTACAAGACAGTCACCGATAACTTCCAAAAACCTTTGGAAAAGAAAAGGAAGCACAAATCTACAGTCCAAGAATCCTTTGTGGCCAAAAAAACCCCAATTTAAAACTGGCAGAGGCTGATTTGATCAATTTTAATGCAGACCTTGAACTCCGTGCTTAAAAATGTGACAGAGCCGTCAGGAGCTGCAGCTCCCTCCCAGCCAGTGGACAAGGAACTTCATGTCACTTGAAGGAAAGGTTACACATCCCGTGGGTCTGGTGTGTGCTGGGGACAGATAGGGGCACAATGTTTATATTAAAACTCAGCTGAAAGGCTACCAGAAAAGCCCCATGGGCTGAATGTTCTTGATTTGGCTGACAAGAATAGAAATGAGGGCATGACATGGAAATCCTGATTATGAGCTGTGTTTCAAGAAAAACAATATTTGTTGGGTAGATGAACTTTCAGCTGTGGTTTGGACCATTTCAAACACCATCTTTAGTAAACACATATCTGCAACCAAATTCTGATTTCTAATATCCCAGGAGTCCACTGCTTGGGGCTGGAGGTGGCTCTTTGTGAAGCGAAAAGCTTTGGAGTCTTAGTCACATCCAAAATCTATCAGGGTCATGTTTCCTTCTTCCCATCAACCTGTAGCTGAAAAGAAAATCAAACCTGTGAGGTTTGCACGTAATCACCTTGCCTTCTGAACCAAAGCCTCGCCAGACTTGCATGAGCAAGTACTTTGCTCGCATATCTGACCCCGAACTCTGTATGTCCTTGATGTTGCAACTAATCTGGGCCCATTAATGAGCATTGATATGGTTGTTGGTTTCACAAGGTCGGTAAATCCTTGAATCCCCAGAGCTGGCTGGCAGGCACATAAGAGTTAGTTTGCAGTGGTTCTTCCACTGGGTGCTTTCCTGAGCTCTTAAGCATTGCCCCAGTGTGGAGGAGCTGGAAAACTCAGCCAGGCAGCTCCTCTCAGCCTCAGCAGGGCAGCAGGGCAAATTTAAGTCAGTTGTGAGCCAGTTGCACTGGTGGATACAGTTAAATATGGGGGCAGCAGCTCCTTACGCTATTTGTGTCCCATCTTTTCCCTGGCATTGCCCAGGTACCAGCCCATTCCCCATGCCTTTGAACCACAGACCATCATAACAAAAGCAGGAGCTTGGAAGCCAAAGGCATGCTGTGGTGAAGACCATTTGCTCCTGGGACACGAAGTACTCAAGCCTCTTCACCACAGTATAGCAGATACCACAGTACTGAGAGCAGATCCTGAGTGACAATCGCAGGAGAAAAAAGGAAGAGGTGTTCATACTCGAGGGGCAGAGTACTTTATTCTTTGCAGGATCTCAAGGGGAAAAAGCCAACCTAAGAGCTCGTAAGGCGGTGCAGCCATGTGCAGGCAAACGGAGCAGGTGAACGGGAGTCGCTGTAGTTCTTCATCCCTCCAGAGGATGTCATCGTAGAGCCACCAAAAAAGGCCATCTTTGTGACCCAAATCTGACGGCAGCGAGGAAATGACAGTGTGCAGCCGCTCTGCGGACAATAGCCCCTGAGCTCCCCTCCTGCTTTCCCAGAAGCAACCAACTTTCCCTGGCCAGTGTGCAGCTGGAGCAATGACGGGAGGAGCGGCGAAAGCCACCGCGATTTGGGAGACACGCAACAGGTTATCCCGGAAAACAAAAGGGATGTGTGCTCTGGGTGACTGGGCTGAGCAAAAGCATGTGGGGCCTTCACAGCCTTTACTGTAGTGCTTTTCAACCTCCTTCGGTGTCCCTGAGCATGGATGAGCATGTGGAGGATTCACACACAAGGAAGATGAGCAAACAAAATTATGGAGATCGTGTTCACAGATAGCAGGAACAGACTGCAGTCTGCAGCCATTGAGCAAGTGCACCCAGGAGAGAGCTCGTGGGAGATCTATGTGCTTGATCACCTATTTCTGTTGTTTGTGTCACCAAAAGTTAGTGTTTGATTTTGTACATATTAATCCTAGCAGCAAACCAGAGCCAAAAGAAAGAAGCACTTTCTGTCCATGGCGCATTTCTGTAATAGTTTCTATCCCTAATAATCTTAATTTTGAGAGTCTACAGTCACACTGGCTTTCCTATGACACTGATTCTAGCCCCTGCTGCCTTTGGTCCGTCATGTGGAGCACAGGGGCATATGTGCCTTTGCCACAAGCCTCAGTCTAAGAAGAGGGGAGAGGATCCCGAAGGGAAAGGCTGTCCTAGTGATGCCAAGCACTAAAAAAAATGTCCCTAGGCTACTGTGCAACCTTAGAAACTGCCACAACTTAAAGAGTGCTGCTGCAACCCAAATCACACACTTTTTCCCTGTCTGAAATGCCCACATGGACAACAACCTGGTGATTGCTTGCCAAAGGGTCTTGTGATCATTCAAGAAAAACGGCTACCTGAGAGAAATTCTGCAGATATTGATAGTATCCAGGAAGGCAGACTGTACCAGACACAGTGGGTTTAAATACAAGCAAGAAACTACAGAGCCTCTGGGCTTTACTGTATCAGGTCCTTTAGACAATGTTTCTTTTGGAGCACGCACCACATCAGTTTTCCCATTAAAGCATATCGACTGGAAGCAAGTCATCATCCCTTCCCAAGTATGATTTAATAAGTCCAAATCCAGGACCTGACACAGGCTACGTCCACTGCTAAAAAATCACTTGCCAGCCAGCCATGCAAGCTGAGTCTTAATCTCTCTTCTCTACTGCTATTTGTTTTGTGGGGTTGGGTTTTTTTTGCTTGTTTTTACATGGATAGATTAAATTTCCTGCCAACCCACTTTCTCATTCAAACATATTACAGAGGAAGTGGGAGGAAGGAGGAAATCAGGAACAAACAACAAGCAGAAAATGGCATTAGAAGGCTTAGAGAGGAGTCTGATCCTTAGCCATGCGCACTGCCCCTTTCCTGCACATCAGCAGTGCTCTCTACCACAGGGAAAGGAAAAGTGCTTTTTTAGCTGTCATTGTACATGGAAACACATCAAAGAAAATATGTCAGAGCCCTAGAGTCGGGAAGTCCCAAGACTGCAAAGTTTCTCCTCCCTGAAAAACAGCATTCGCATGCCCAAGGCTCTTGCCACATATTATGTCCCGCTCCCTGTCCATGGCTGTGTAGGTGACCTAAGAAAACCTTTCTCTGTGCTGTCCACCAGCCAACAAGAGCTCTGAGCTAGTGCCAAGGCTCAGGAAATGCCTTGCATGTGCCCTCCCTTGCTTAGGAGGTCACAGACCAGGTAATTCTCGGTACCATCCTCCAGACAAGTGCAGTGCACAGAAGCAGACACAGAAGAATGCAGTGTGGTAAAAAGAGCCACAGCCTTTCACTCTCCCTGCTTTCAAGGCTTGCTTTGTCCCTGATGTCCACCTACTCCCCAGCCAAGAAGAGGCCTAGCTCAGTGAGCTCAGTGGCATTGCATTCTCTTTCTCAACACCCATATTCGTGATCCTCACCAGCACATCTTGCCTTTCTTGTGGCAAGAGCAGACCTGTAACAAGGGCACTGTGGGGGAATGCTTCTTTGCTGGCATCAGGAAAACAAGCTGCAGGCAGGATGGCCAGCAGCACTTGGAAAAAGCACAGAAAGAGCAACTCAGTCATCAAGATACCTGACAACAGCTCTGCTCCTGGCCTCTGTTAAACACAGGCTGTGAGTTAATGTGAGCACCTGCTGGGTTTGCTCGGAAGTGAACTTGTGAAAGGCACGTACTTCCTGAGTTTTCCCTGTGTTAGATATGTTCAAGACTGTCATGAGAGAATCCGCTGAACCATCTTGGGTTCACCTGGTGCTGGCAGACACATGCACAGACTCATCCACCTGCTCACAAGCTAGTGGTGCCATGGCTGGGAACATCCAGGTTAGAGTGCAGACACAGAAAGGCACATGCAGGCCTAAAGGAAATGAAGCTGGGATGCAGAATGTTGCTTTCAAGAAAAATCCAGTACCCTGCAAAAGCTTACCAATGTACTTGATGAAACCATGATTATCATGAACATTCCTCCAATATAAAAAATATTTGTTTGATTTCCTCTGCCCAGTACCATCGATTACCCAGTTACCTCCTGGGTGTCATCTGAGGCAACCCTGATTTGGTGTCCTCTTCATGAGGGCTGTCTTAGGTTACAATGTAAGATGTTACCAAAAGTATGTGTTTTATCACCATCTGTTAAAACCAGGTGGGGCAGGGTTCTTTATCTCTTCTGTGACACATCCCTGATAACTCCCTCCGCAGAGATATTTTTCTGTTAATGGGCTATCAAGCCTCACTGCATGACTCATAAAATTACATCATCCCATTGTGAGGTGCTCCGCCCGGGGGAGGAACCAAGCATTCCTACCTGGATATAATCTGAGGTTTGGAACACCACACTCAGCCCTTGCTTACTGGGTTCCCAGAGGACAAGAGCAACATAACCACTGCTGGACCTTCAGAGGAAGACCAGACCCTTCTACAGGATCACTGCTTCAACAGAGCCATATCTATCACCTCAAGAGGACTGCAGCCACCATTTAATTGGACTGCTACCACCGCCCTGACCAACAGGGTGTCAGATTGTATCCTGACTTTGTCAGTGTTTCTGTGCTACTGCATTTATTTTTAATTTTCCTATTAAATTGTAGTTCTGATTTCGAGTCTCTCACTGGTTTGCTTTCAAACTAGTACAAGGGCCTAAACCATGATGTAAGGAAGACTGATCACCTGAGCATCCGCCATCCTCATGGGGAAACCAGGCAGTTTTGGACAGGATGCCATCTGTTAGACTGGTTTCCGCTGGAAACTCATCTGTGTTCCGGCAAGAGTCCGTTGAAGTGCAAGCATCTGAGTAATTTTAATTTTTTTTAGTTCAGATGAATCAGCAGATATGAGTCCAAAAGCTGCGTAAGTTAAAAAAAAAAACTTCTGGCAGTCTACAGATCAGTTTTCCCAAATATTTTTAACTGAGCTCTCATCTATACCAACCTCTAAAAAGATGTCCACTTCTAAAGTGTGAAGCATCCTCTCATGGTTATTTCTGTCTCAGCACTCAAATGTACAGTTAATCCTTGCTTTAGAACAAGTTGCCCTCTGATATTCTTTGGTGGAAGGTGACATAGCCATGGGTACCAACATTTAAAGTAACATCCATGGCATGTGGTGGAGAATCCCTATAGCACATCTGGGGCTGAAGGCCATCAGCAAACTCAACCATTTCAATCATGACTTTCCCTTACTGCTGCAATAGCTTGAACCTCTGATTTTCAGTGATAAATTAAAAATCTGGAGCACTACCAAGTTATCTAACTGGTATTATTTTTTTAGATATTTGTGTTGCAGCAGTGCCTCACCAGGTACAATTTACAGGTTAAAACTCCAGCATTTCAGGTGCTGCTGTAAACTATCCTGCATCCTAGGAAATTCTGCTCTGGATCAACAAGACGTGCAGAAGGATGATGTAAGGAGCAAACCAGTGGCAAGGGATGGATAGTATAGCAGAATACTGACAGGGCTATCATGGGAATAAAATGTAAAGATGCTATTAATGTCACATCAAGATTGCACAATCAAAAGATGATGAATGGAAACATTAAGATTCCTATGACAACTTCCTGAAAATGGCAATGCAGCCATCTTATTTACAGTAAGGTCTATAGCTGAAAACACATTTACAAAAGTATTTGGAAGTAGGTTTTGAAAAATACCCAGGAATGAGAACATGATGCATGTGCAGCAGGACTGATTTACCAGTGCTGTTGGATCTGCAGGTTTCTGGTTTTAATAATCACTCTCAGAATATCTGGGGGATTTTAGAGAAGAAGCAGGGAAAATGAAACATGGAGAGAAAAATGCAAAATCCTTGGCAAAACATCAGGTTGCCCTAATTAATAATAACCTTCTGGTAGCAGCTGTTGATACAGACTAAGAAGTGTATGCTTTCCAGTCCCCCTATGCCCTGAGAGTGTGAATGCTCAGACACTGAAACTTCACATGCTCTCTCTATGGGGATCAGCACTTCTGTTAAATTCCTGACAGTTTCCCCCATCAAACTTATTCAAATGCCCAAGAAAGTCAGTGACTGCCTTAGATTTCGAATCTGGGATAAACACACCATGTTTTTGATTGGAAAACCAATGCATGAGCAAAATTAGGCAATTATAGAAAACATTTTCCCACATCACTCAAAGCAGCATAGGGTCTCCCCTGCCAAAAGACAGAAAATAAAACTCACCTTTCTCTAGAGAAGTAGCGACCTTGCAAGCCTGGGAAATTGTACATTCAAGGGCAATGTGTCAGACTATTATGAATGAGAAAAACAAGGCTCTAGTACCAGAGCTCACTACCAAACAGGCTGGCCTAATAACATTCAGCTCTTGGTTGCGTGGTCACTGCTCACTGCCAGTCACATCAAGGATAAGTATTAATGGCCAAAGTCATTGTAGTTACAGAATTAGGTAGGAGGAAGAAAAAAGCAGCAGCAGTCAGGCAGAAGTCCTTTTTTTATATGAATAAAATTTTATTGAATTTTATACAATTAGAAAGAACAAAGAAAGAGGAGCAAACAGTCTTATGGAGGGTAGGAACCAGAAGAGCTTTCCCAGTAGAGGAGGGCACCTGCTGAGGGCAGTGTTCCTGTAAATGTCACACAGGGGTTGTTACAAAAGCAGAGAGAATGTGTCTGGGCTTTTCTTTGACTGTGGTTTGGTGGGTTTTTTTCTTCCCACATTAGGGTTTCTAAAGCCACTCTTCTTCCCCCATCAGTCCTACCACCCGGCAGCAAAGTGAGCAGACAGGCCAGAAGGAGGACTGCTCCAGTGAAACGTGAGCACACACAGAGCAACCTCCTGCCAGCACCACCAGGGGGGTTTGCACACATTCTGGATGCAGTTGTGTAGGGGGGAAGGAAAGGAAGTTGGAATTTTTTCTCTCCTTTTTCTTTAATTTTTCTTTTTTTTTATTTTAAGAAAAGAAGGCACAAAATCTCAGCCAAGCTTCAAACCTAGTGCTGCTTGGGAGCTCCTAGTCTCCCAAAAAGCCAGTGTGTCCATGTGGGAACCCAGCCCTCACCTCTCCCTCCTCTTCCTCAGAGTCTGTGCTTGCATTTGTACTGCTCAGGTAGAAGGCCCTGCCCAAGGTTTGTGCACTGCTAGGGAAAGTAAAGCCGTGCCGGAACAAGGAAAGTGGGGATGAGGCCAAGTCTGTTGGCTTAAACAGACCCTTTTTCCAATGTGAGAACTATGGGAAGTCACCTGTGGCTCCCCACATTGCTTTTCCAAGAGCAGACCTGGGAGGGCTCTGGTGCTTTTTGAGGTGATCACTGCCTTTGCCTGTGCAAGGGTTGGTGTTATGCAGGAGGGCCAAGACACATATCCAGGCATGGCCTCTCTGAACCAGTGCTCTCTAGGAGGGGAAATCCCAGCCCTCAATCCAGCCCTCCAAATGGCATCAGGTTCCTTCAGAGGTTTCAACTCTTGGGTTTGATTAAGGCTATTTAGTTGCAATAGAAAAAAGTAGAGGTGCCAGCCACAACCACCTGCCAGGCTGCAAGGAGATGGCAGGGCCACTGGCAGATGCCACCAGTACCCAGTCCCGGGATACTGAGAGAAGTGGGGGAGGCAGAGAGAGAGTGTGTGGGCTTCCGTTAAGCCTCTGCTTTCTAAAGCAGGAAACAAATCCTGCCAACATGTCCCATGTCACGTGGGAAAGCAGGAATGAAAACTCTGATGCCTCTCTGTGAAGGCTCCAAGCACAACATGTGCCCTGCCATGCTGCCCAGTCCTGCATAGTCTGATGAATAAAACCCACCATGCAAACATCAAAGTTGTGGGGTTTGGAGTCACTTGCCCTAAACCAGAGCAGCCCAGGGGCAACTGATGCCTCATGAACCTGCTTGGTGCTCTACCACACCATCCTGCTCCTCTCTGCCTCCTGAATAACCCCAGCATCACCCCAAGAAAAGAAAAAAAGAGTTGCAAGCCCTAGAGCAGCAGCAGAAGTAGCAGCAGCAGGAGCAGAGATGCAGCCTCACCCTGCACCAAGTGTCTCAGGGAAAGATGCTCAGATGGCTGCATCCTCCACAGCTATAAATAGGGCTCTGGTGGCACTCCAACCTAGTGCAGGAGAAACACCCAGTCTGAGGATCTGTATGTGTCTGTGTGTGTGTGCCTGTGTGTCTGTGTGTGCTGAGGTGGGAGGAAGAACTGCAAAAAATAAAGACAAATGCTCCCCGTTCCTCATCCTCACCCAACCATCCCCTTGGCTGGGCTGGTGGCTGTGCCTTCATCTCGTCCCTCCAGCCTGTCCCATGCCTCCTCACACCCGGCCCCAGTGCACAGTACTCCCTAATCCAACAGCGGAGCCAAGGCCATGGGAAGCTGGGGCTGCTCAGCCTTCCCTGCTCCAACACAGGCCGTCGTCCTCTTGGAAACAAAACAGCAACAACAACGGAAAAAAAATAATATATATATATATATCTCCCAAACCTCCCTGAAAGACCCAAATGGATGGAATCAGTCCCCAACAAAACCAACAGGAAATAAAAGCAAAATTTCCCCCCAGGGTCAGGCCCGAGTGCATGTCCCAGCTGGGGCCCAGCAGCCCGGGAGCATGTCCCGACCTCCCTGCTCCTCCGGCCTTGGCACATCTGTGGCGTCCATCAGCACAAGGAGCTCCAGCAGCTGGGGGGAAAGTGGCTCGGACAGGGCTGTCCCACCAGCTGGCAGCAGCCTCGAGAGGGGAGGGCAGGTGGAGTGGTAAGTGTGTGACACCCCGCCGCCTCGCTGCCTTTCAGGAAGGAGTAGGGTGGGTCTCTTCACCCCCCCAGGGATGAGAGGCCCTTTGCTCAGCTCTCAGCCGCTGACACGGTCCTACACCAGGGAGCCGGCCCGGCTCTGGGCGGGCACCATGACGGGGACAGCCCCGATCCGCTCCAGCGTGGCCTGGCTGACTGCATAGGAACGGGTGTGCGGCAGCCGTGGCTTCCTGCTGACCGAACCATTGCTCCGGATCACCTCCTGAGGCGACGGCGCCGTGCTGGCCGTCACCACCAGTGTCTTAGGGGGAGCCGGGGATGGGTGACCGCCGTTGGCATAGACGGGGCGGGCACTCGTGCTCCCTGAGCGGGAGAAGGGGGGCTGGTGAGCATCGTTGCTGTTGCTGAAGCGGGTGAAGGAGTCTGTGGCGTGGTTGGCTTTGGGGTCATTCCAGTAGCGGCTGTTGTAGGTGTTGGAGGAGGTGAGGGTGTCATTCTCTGAAGAGGACGCATCAGCGTGGAACGTCTTTGTGGCAGAGGAGCATTTGGGTGGCAGGTCATCCTCCCTGGGAAGGAGAAGGTGTGAGGGCATATGGAGAACACTGATCCACTTGTCCAACACCCCCACCCCCAACCACCATGCTGGGGTCAACACCATCGATTCAAGGAGAAGGACAGCACAGAATGAATCAGCATTGCTCCTTGGCCTGTTTGCTCATGCATCTTTGCAGGACCCACCTGTGGGCTCCATGTGCCTATCACTGAAGCAAATGACCCATGCTCATGTGTGTACACAGAAAGTCACAATCAGCCACTGGTACTTCACAGGCAGTCAGTATGACTGTACAATCAGTGCAGCTGATCCTCATGGGACCTGCAGAAAGCTGCCAGAGGGGAACCCTGTGACTGTAACACCAGAGAATATCACAGCTGTATCTCCAGAGCTTTTCAACTATCACTGTCTGGCATTATGGGTCAGAATTCCCACCACATCACTCTCCTACAGAGGTAACAACATGAAGTTCCATCCCTCTTCCTGGCAGAGGGGTTGGAATTGGATGATCTCTAAAGTCCCTTCCAACCCAAACTATTCTGTGATTCTATGAAGCCAAAGCTCTCATTAAAGGCAATACTGAAAATAAAATCTGTTGTTACCATTCTTCATTTTCTCCCTCTATTTTCTGGACATATATGGACATCTTCCTCTGACCCCTGGGAACACACCCAGGATTAACAAAAATAAGGTTTCCTATTCCACTCCCGTCAGCCGCAGCTTTTGCTCGGAGGTCCCCCACCACCAGCTTTCCCTGGCTCTTACCTTATCTCATTGGGAATTTCCTCCTCTTCTTCTTCTTTGTGTTTATTTTTCCAGTAGAACAGTGCTACAGCCACCAACACAATACAAACAACGAGCACAACGGCGCCTGTGGCCACCGCTCCTGCAATCAGGCCGATACTCCGTGGGTGAGCTGTGGAGATTATTAAAAAGAGCATGGAGAAGAAATCAGGGATGGGCTGTGGCCATCTATAAGCACATGAAGCTACCGTGGCTTGGGCAGGGAGAAAGGCAATGTTCCCATTCCAGGGCACTATTATCTTCTGATAGAGAGGCACATGGTGGCTCACAGCAAACATGGTTACACACCTAACTGTCACAAGACAGAAGCAGGTGGTCAAGCCTCCCCTGGCAAAATACTTACGTGCAATGACTTGCAGGTCCAGAAGGCAAGTGCTGGTTCCAATGGCATTTGAAGCCACACATTGGTAAAGACCTGAGGACACAGTGCTGATATTTCGGAGAGTGACAGTGCCCTGGACTTGGTCTAGTCAGAGAGAAAAGAAGGATTTAAATCCCTCCCCCGCTTGAGGAAAACCATGAAAAGGCAAAGCCATCAAATAGAGATCTTTGGTGTGAGACTATTAAGAGAGAAATAAATTAGGAAATAACCTTGAGATGGAAGCATTGTGCGTGCACATACACACACAGAGACAAGATTAGGTCTTAAGGAGCTTACACTAGATGTTTCTTTTTCTTCTTATAGAGGAATTTCTGCAGATGAAAGCTTGGGACTCTCAGTGTTGTGTGAGAACAGGGAAGAAAGAGATGCGAAATTACCTATACCCAGATCTACTTGTTAAATTCAGTCTTGCTCTGCAGAACCCCTACTCTCCTATCCCTGGGCTCTCCATCTCCTGCTCTGCCAATATTCCTCATTCCTGAATTATGTGAAACTGAAAGCTGGCATATTCTTAAAGTACAGCCACATAAAGGGCAAAAGTACAGCTATCAGTATTTGATCAGGACACCTAGGCTGAGAAAACTTATGGGTGGGACTTGAGGCTGGGAAGCACCAGTTTGATCAGAGCCGTGCTTCTACACACATCTGAAAAGCAGCTCTGGCAGTAATTTATTGGAGAACAGTGGCATCAGTGTGAGAAGCTGGCAGTATTTTCCTAATGTGATTCTGCCTCTCTTTTCCCAGTTTCCGTTCTATAAGCCTTTCATTTGGTTTAAAATGCAGGTGAGTTGGGAGATGAAATTTCCAGCCACATGCCAACATCTAGAAACCACTTTCTCTCTTTTCCATTCAACCCAATCCTTGTTTTTCAATGGGGAACATGTTTCTGTACTAAAAAAACCATGAAAATTTAAGTGGCCTGTGGAGGGTACCCAGTCCACCATGGGCTTTAGGAATCTTCGTTCCAGTAAAGGGACCATGCAAATGATGGCAGATGCTCAGTGAGCCATGCCACCTCTGGCAGCTCAGACAAGGGAAAGCCCAGGCTGCCACCTGGGAAATAAGAGGATAATCAACAAAATGAGCACCTTGTGTGGCAGTTGGGGGCAACTTGGGGACATTGTCCAGTTTCTCCCAGAGGTATGTTGGCCGGGGGATGCCTTCTTCTGAGCTGCAGGTCAGTGTGATATCGCTGCCCACGTCCAGGGACCCCTGGATTCTGCAAAGCGGGACAGAAGGAGGAACTGCGAGAGAAGAGGGGAAGGTGATAGCAAATCAGGAAATGTGACCAAACAGTGGAGTGCAGGCTCACTCTAGACATGTGCTGCTGGGGAAAGCAAGGACAGTGGCATGAGCTGTCAAGGGGACAAGACTGAGGCAGCAGACAAGAACTCATTGTGGTTTGGGGGGTGACAATTCACACAAAGATTCCTGACCCACCAGCCCATCGAGGTTACAGGCTACTGCTGACTTGCATAGGACCCAGTTCTCTTAGATACCTCCCTTGAGAAAAAGGTGGATATTTCTGTCCTTGAGACAGCAAGGATGGTGAAAGTTAACAGAGCTGCAGACAAAATTTACTGTGATTGGGTTTTGCTTTCATATCCCTATAATGGCATGCACTCTAGAGTATTTAGCATCAATGGAAGCATCCAGAACTAATTGCTTTCATGGAAAGGAAGCAAAGAAATAAAGTAATTCTCTGCTCTGTTGCTATGCACCAAACCCCTTACGCTCCCTTCAGCCCTCCAGAATGCCCTCGTACTTTATTCCTGCTTCTTTGCAACTCTACATCACAATACCACCACAAAAACTTTCTCTCCACCATATTTTAAAACTTCATTATATGCTGCCTGCATATGAAGTCTATGTGCCCTACAAACTCCCACAGTACCCACAAGGCAGCCCATTCCTTGCCACAGGATGTCTGTGGGCTCAAATGCACACAGTACCAAATTGCTTGTGATGCACTATCATGCACAGAGATCCTCTTGTCTCTGTTCCCCCCTCTCCCCCACAATACCAATAAACACACCCAAGACAGTAAGTCCAATGACTCCAATGTTCCTGACGCCTCGGTCGGGAAGATTGTTGACCAAACACTGGTATGTGCCAGTATCCGATAGCTGAGTGTTGTTGATGAAGATGGAGGCACTGGTGGTTGGCATTGTCACAGCAAACCCCACTCGCCCATAGAACTGGGGTGCACCACCAAAGATCTGACCCCCTTGGTAGAGAATAACCTGGAAAAGAAAGGAAGGCTCAAACAACACTCTGTGGGAGCTGAGCAAGGAGGAAGAACAGCAAGCAAAACACGGGCTTCCAAAGCCGAAAGGATCAGTTACTAAATGATCTCTGAATAACCAAACCTCGATGTACATCCTAGCACAGGTGGTTTTTCCAAAAGAGGAACACACTCTGTAGCCCATTTTATGTCAATAAAAATGTTCACAGAGGTAACAGACCAGAAGGATGCCCAAATCTTCTGGCACAGCTGGATCGGCAACAGCAGCCTACTTCATATAATAGTCATTACCCATCTGGACAGGATCAGTGTACAGAAGCAGAGGGTCTCTGCAGGTCAGTGAGTACTTTGATGAAAAGCATCTGCCCAGTGGACAGTATCATTTTGAGTCTCTGTCAGTAAGATCCTGCCATGATTTGACACTGCTTACTGAAGATCTTTGGGATGAGCTGAATGACAAGCAATGCAACCTTTGAACCTGCACAGCCTCCGCCAGTCAGACTGTACTCAGACCAAGTCCCTGAGGAGCAGGTATTCTTCAGTGCAGGTTCTCACACTGAATACAAAATGTGATGAGGGCAGTGTGACCCAAGACAGATGTATTTCAGAGAAATGGCATTCTTCTGTTGTCAGAGCATGTGGGCAAAAAATAGGCCAGCATATCTCAGGTTATGATTCTTGTGCACACCATTATATACTCTCATTTGCTAATATTCATTAAGAATGGACTTGCAAAAGCAACAGAGTGAAAAAATTAGGGAAGTAAAAGGGGCAATGATTGTATGCAAGGTTATGTGTTAGAGGACATTTTACATAGATTTCACAGGCTTAAGGCTGCAGCTGCTCCCAGGCCCTCCAAATTCCATATCCAGTGCACCAAAACCCGGATTGTATCTCCTGTGCTCTTTTGAACACACAAACCACTAGAGGCCCAGAGCAGCAATACAGTATCACATACACTTGCCCCAGGTGCACATCCAGCCAAAGGACACAATGTGCATCTGCTAACAAAACATTGAAGAAAACAGATTCATGTAAGATCCAGAGGGCATGTTCAGCAGTGAAGGGACAATGAAGTTCTGGGTCAACCGTGGACTCAGCATTGTAGAGGGCCTATATCCAGAAAAGGGGCAACAGGAAAGCTCCAAGGTAATACATGCACCAGTAAGAAAAGACCTACCTGTTGAGGCTGGTTGGCGTTAGAAAGAGGAATGACCATCCAGATGACATTAAGGTTAGTGAGAGCAGCGTTAGTGGTGAAGGTGCAGGGCAACACTGCTGTCTGGCCTCGGGCAACCTGGATACTCCCTGAACTGACTGACACCTCCAGAGGACACACCAGACCTGGAAAGAGAATGACACACAGTTCAAACATTTCAAGAGAAGGACATACAGTTGAAAGTACTGCAGGTGGCCCCATTTTGTTGGTTTAACACAGCCTAGTTTTAGTGGGCAGGAGCAAGCTGCTTGAAGTCTCTACTATGTCCGGCACAGAGCCAATCACTAAAAGCTCTGACGATGGGCAGGTTACTAGCCCAATTAGAGAAGTTGGTAACACCTCTGTGATGACATATTTAAGAAAGGAAAAACCGCGGGAAGCTCTCTTCTCCTGAGGGGTGGTGAGGCGGCTGCCGGGGCCCATCGTGGCAGGGGCTGCCGGGGGCCGCGCAGCCGAGGCCTTCCCAAGGCCGGGACCCTCCCGAGGCTGGGACCATGTGGCTGGGGCCCTCCTGGGGCCAGGGCCCTCCTGATGCCGGGACTGCATGGCCGAGTCCTTCCCGAGGCCAGGACCATGTGACCAGGGCTGCCTGTGCAGTTGCCCACAGGGACCACGTGGCCAGCGACAAAAACATGGCAAACAATTCCCTGATATGGAGCCCTGACGAAATCAACCTTCTCAGCGCAGCGAAGCTCTATAAGAACTTTTCAATTGATAGAATTTGAGAACAATAATACCTACGGACAAAAATTTTCTTCCAAGCCAGAGGAAAAGGAAAAGTGAGGACACGTGAGGAAAACCAACATGGCAGCACCAAGGTCAGTGAAAAGAAGGAGAGGGAAGAATTGTTCCAAGCACTAGAGCTGAGATCCCCCTGCGAGCCGTGGTGAGGACTATGATACAACAAACTGTTTCCCTGTAATTCATGAGGTGCATGGGGGGATGCAGAGATCCACGCGCAGCCCGTGAGGAACAGTGCTAACGCTGGAACGTGTGGATGCTGAAAAGCTGTAACCTAGTGAGAAACTCAAAGAGAGAGAGGACCCTTGCTTCCAGAGATAAAGAGAACCCTTGCCTCCAAACTAGAACAGCTCATCCTTAAAAGACTAAACCCCATGAACTAAAATGACCCACACTAGGCAGTTTTGGGAAGACTGCACCGTTCGTGGGAGGGATTCACGTTACAGCAGGTTGGGTGGGCTGCTGTTTGTGAAAGTTAAAACCATGCTAGAAAAGTTCACAGAGACCTATCTCCCATGGGAATGAACCCATGGTACAGCAGAAGAAAGAAACTTTTTTTTTCTTAATCGTACTGATGAAAGATTTTTAAGAAGTGAAAGACTGACCAAAACCCCATGTTTTGTCTCCTTGCACTGTCAGTGGGAAAGAGGGAGGGACCAGGAAGGAAAGGTGTTCATAAGGTTTATTTTAGTCCTCATTATCCTTTTTACTTTTAATTCTGTTAATAAATTTTCTTTATACTGTTTTAATTTTGAACTGGTTTTGCTTTAGAGTGTTTTTCCCCTAATCCTTATCTCAACTCATGAAGTTGTTGTTTTAATTCCCCTTCCTTTGCTCAGCTACAGCAGAGGAAAATAAGTGAATAATTTTTTCATGGGTGCCTGGCACTTAGCCAGCGTCAAAAAGCCGCAGCACCCATACACTTGCAGGTCACAACACAGTATCCCATTCCTACACAACTGTACCCTACCAACTACATCAGGCTAAAAGGAATTTTATTCCTTCCTCAGAGATCAGTCTGCCCTCACACAGTCCTTTTTCATAGGCAAATGCAGATATACGGCCCTTTTAAGTGAGAGCACTCTAGTTTCAGAGCCTCTGAAAACAACTGGGGTTCTTTTGGTGGCAGGCATAGAGCCATAAGAACAGCGAAGTTGTATCCAAGAGAATGAGATATGTTTTCAAACCCATCAATCTTAATGATACCCAACATCAGGAAAACAGAAACTGCAGTATTCTCCAAGAAACACAGTTCTCCTCCCACTTCTGTGCCTCATAAAGTCCTGCAAGACCAAAAGTATTTTAGTGATATTTTTAATTTAAAGGGTTAAAAGTCAAAATATTTTCCAGTCCAGGCATTTCTATTTAGCTGATGAAAAGTTACTATTGATATTGGAGGATCTCATCAAATCTCATTTATTTTCCTAAATTTCCACCATTCACTTCTTTGCATTCCACACAGACTGGACACAGATGAAAGCCTGTTAAGCCCCAGCTTCCCCATACAGCAGCTCAAGGCTGCCATTTTAAGACTGCAAGTCACACAGGGAAATATCTCTGTTCCTACCACCAAAATCTTGTCAAATGAAACTAACCAACCAAGAGGTCTCCACCACCATTTTGAGCAGCACTTAAATGCTTTAAACTATTTTTTCTCCACAAAATCAAAATATTGACTACAAAAAGCTATGTCTCTATATGACAGCTCAGCATTTTCTTGTTCAAAGCATGTGGGAGGGTACTGGAGAAGAAGGCAAGGAGTTTTCAAGCTCCAAGGCAACAGCAGAATACTGCTAACATCCAGGTGCTGTCTGCAGACCGCCCTATTCTGTTGCTGAATCCAGGAAGAGCTGCCTGCAAAGTTTCTATTTTCTGCCAAGAGACACTGGTTTGCTGAAGGTGAAGTGCTTCATGAGAATAGTTTTCTGACTGAACTATCAAGAAATTCAACAGGCTAATGTCTGATGAAAAGGTGAGTGTCTCCCACATGCTTGTCTGCTGAGATCCTTCCTGGACAGCCTAATGTAGAAATGCAGCACCCAGAGCCTGGAAATGCTGAGCTTCAGATGCTACAAATCCAAAGTTTCTAGCACCTGAACAGCCTTCCATGTGTTCCAGGGTTTGAACTGACTGCTCCAGAGTTGCAATATTCCAGAACTTTGCAAAGACTCAACCACCTCCTCCAAACTTCCATTCCTTCCTCCACATTTCCTACCTTTAAAGGCCCAGGTAGTTCAGCAAGGCTAAGAAATGCTTTAGAACAGAATCAGACAAAATTTCACTTTAACCTGGTCAAGTGAAGTTCACAAGTTTCTTATTTTGTGGGAAAAAAACCACCCTGAGTCTGAATTTCCTCATTGTCTTGGGACATATTTAAAAATATGGAACGTTTTGGAAATTCCTAGGGAAACAGTTAATCTCCAGTGCTAACATCTCAGAGAATTAGGTGGCTGGATGAGAAACATCTGGTGAAAGCTTAATCCATCAATCTCCTATGCAAGTCTGTCAGCAGCAAGCAAAAGTAAATAACTTGAAGAGCTAGTAATAAGCATCACCTTTATCACAAGGCATCTGCCCTCCAGCTGTGTCTGTGGGCAACAGGCTGGGAATGGATTTGGACTTCTCATTTTCTTATGGCTGGCCAGGCAGTGGTAGTAGCCCAAAGCCCAGAAGTGATCCATGTCAACTTTGGAGATGTCTCTTGCTGAATGTGACTCTGACAAGGGATTGTCTTTTCTGCAGGCTGAAATTTGGCGGCTATTTTGCCATGACTACTCATCCAGTCTAGCATCATCCATGTGCTAACCAGTGTGCAGGGAGTCACAATGATTTGAACATTTATTGGATTGACCTCTCTCTCCAACATGGCGCAGGAAGTTCTTCTGGTATGTTCAGCATAGAGTTAATGACATGCTCTCCATGAGAGGGAAAGAAACTACTCATCTGATTTGGAACAGCAATATGTGCTCTTCAGCCCTATTCTTTATCCCTTCCACTTTCCACTCCACGAAAAACCCACACATTCAAATTCACGTCATCCAGAAAAAGTAATACTTAAGTGTGAGTGTTCCAGTTTACTGCAAAAGTTAGACTTTGCAGTTTGCTTTGCAGGATTAGTTACATCAATCACTCAGTCATCAAGATGATGAGATTTTCGTGTCTAATCACCCTCTTGCTACTCCTAATATTTATTATTAGTTGATTGTAAACATCCTGCAGAATAATAAAAACACTAAAATAGAACACGCATAATTTATTCACTGTAAAAATAATTTTTGATACATTTGAGGACTTCCATATGTCCTCATGAGCAATTTAAAAAATGAAAGAAAATACATATTCCCTTTTCCCTGCCAGTACCCCACTCTTATGCTGCAACCCACAGCCATTATCTCCTTTTCTTTTCAAGGCACCACAGCATCTCTTTTAATTTGAATTCCATGGAGCAGGGGAGTGCTAAGGAGGAGCTGAGATCTCCATTCATTTCTCTTGGCCAGGGGTGCTGCTTTAAACCTGACCTGCAAGATGAGCACCCCCCACACACACCATGCTGTCCTTGTTAAACCATCAGGCAAGCCAGCTCCTCAGACTTGCCTTTACCTCACATATCCCAAGGCCTGCCAACTGCTCTTTGGCCCTTTTTTGGCTCTTTTGGTGTAAAAGGCAGATTGCACTTAAGGACTCGTTTTGTTAAGCTGAGTGGCACCTGCAGGGCTACAGCTGGGGAAAACACACACAGCCACTTCTGACGAGGAATCTTAAACAAGACAAGAGGAAACGTAGGCAAAGTCCTCTTCCAGCAGCATAAACGGAGAGGTGGGGTGGTGTGCTGGCGCAGCACTGGGGGGGCAGTACTACAACACGACTCCTTTCCCAGGGAAACAGCTGAAAGAGCAAAGATCCAACCCTCTTCAGAAGCTGCAGCATCTCAAGACTACTAGAAAATGTAACACAGTTCCACATGCACTTGTCCATCTATGCAAGTATTTTTGTGACTGCATTCTTCCACACCAATGCTTGTGGCCCAAAACACAGATGGATGCACACAAAGTCACATACTCTTATAAACCTGTATGCCCAGGGAGACAGCTACTAGGAAAACTCAACTAAATGATTCGTGTTTAAATATTTCAAAATTAGGCATTGCAAAAATGTGGGTTTGTATTAATGCAAGAGGAGAGAGGCAGGGGAGAGAGGGAAGAAGAGATTTCAAATTTAGCATATCTGTTGGGATAAGGATTTTTCAATGCAGCCTAAGGAATCAGGACTTGAATTCCCTTGAGTAGATATAAATGCAAATATAGATATAGGCATACACATACAGCCTAAGAGACATAAGAGGTCAGAAAAATCAAGCAAAGGATGTTGTAATAAGTCTCCTTTTGCAAAGTTATACAATCCAGGTATCTTCTAAGCATTCAAAACTTTAATGACTTCTGAGAGACAAAGAATCGATCACCACCAAATCATTTCTCAGAATTGGATTACAATGGCCATTACACCCTCTCTTGTGACTGCAGTCTCCTCCTTACTTAGTAATTAAGCAACCCTGTAAGCAGCATGCCCAGAGGATGAGCAAGGCACACCACTGTCAGCAGAAAGAGGAATGGGCCCTTCCTGTACGTAGGGCACTTTGATCTTAGCTTGATTCAGCAAACAGCACTCTCCTTTGATCCTGAGGCAGCAAGCTCCCATCACTAATTAGAACGGATGCTCCATTTTTCTGTCCCTATCAGCAAAACAGTCAGCAGAAGAATGTTTTGGCTGCAGAGGCTCTTTCAGAATTTCTTCACATTTTCAGGATCAAGTAATTATTCTGGCAACAGAACTGATTTTGTTTTTGATGGCTCACTGCTGATTTTCCAAGTGGCACACTCAGCTCACTCCCCAGTATCCATGAAGGAGTCTATGTAGGTAGTTCATTCATCATGACACAAGCACGTAGGACACAGTCCCGCAACAAGCATTGCCCTCCCTGCTGGGTATAAGGAGGACTCAGATGATGCCACATTTTCTAGCTGCCCTAGAGGGGTTGCAAGCCTCAGAGCCTTCAGAACATACCAGATACAGTGAAGCTGGAAGACATGGGCAAATCTTAGCACTTTGACTCATTCTAAGTTTATAAAAAAATGTTCCCAACTCCCACTCACTGCTGCACCTCTCTGCCAGAGATCACCAGCATAGCCAGCAGCTTTTGGCACTTGCTAGCAGCAAACTCCTGATACCCAAAGGTAGAGACCAGGGTACAGGCTCACTCTGCAGTGCTGGCAAGCCAGGGAAGCAAATGGCCAGAGGAGGAAAGAGGGAAGAAGGTGTGAAAGGGACGAAAGAAACCCTCAGCTATGTGCATTCTGCCTCTCCAGACCTCAAGGGAAAGTGTGCAGGAATGTGTGTCACTGTGGGGAAAATGAGAATAAAACTTCAAGCTGATTCAGCTTGCATCTGAAACCCAGGGAATGGCTGGAATGGCTCCCCCCTGTCCCAGCGCAATTAGCAATCCTGTTGCCACATGATGGGGAAGATACCTTTGGCAGTATGACATTTTGGGTCCCTGGTTAGAGAGGCAAAGATGAGGTCACACAGAAGTTTCAAGAACAGGGTAGAAACACAGTGTTCCATCTGGCAACCGCAGGCAGTGGAGAGAGAAACTGCAGAGCAGTCTTTTTCCTGAGATGAAAGGAGAATACAAGTTGCTGTGCCTTTTGCTTGCCTCACATCTCTGAGTCTGGGACCAAAGCTACCCCCTGTGCTAAAGAAGAGAAATGTCTCCCATCCCAAATGAGCTGAGGTACATTGCCAACCCAACACACTGAGCAGCAGCAAAACCTACAACCCAAGAAGGAATGACTCACAGCAGGAGGAGACAGGAACAGATGCAGGCAGTACATCTGCCGTAGGTCCTGCCTCTGCAGCAAACATTCAAAAGCCCCTGGAGGAGCCTGGCTTGCAGCTGCAAACACAGAAAGCACTGAAGTTATCCATGACAGCATCCAAACTGGCTGCTCAGCAAGCTGCTTGAATACTGGTCTTGCCCATTCTCACGACTGTGTATCCCGCTTCATTCTGGATGTGGTACACTTGTTAGTTCAGAATCTATCTAACCAAACACGGTATTTACCCAGCCTAGTGTCTCGAGGCAGCTTGCAGTAGATTCCACCCTGCTTGGGGAACCAACACCACCAAGCACTCCAGTGGAGCACAGATCTGAATTTATCCCCAGCTAGACTGAATTATTGCCAGTCCACTAAGGATATTCTACCATGGAAAAACTTCCAGGCTCCAAAGTCATTCTGCAGGGCAGGCATCTGGACAGATTCACAATGTCATAGTAGACTGCATCCTGGGTCCAAGGTGCCCTAGCACAAATTTTCCTGGGAAGGATGTTTGGTAGAAACCTCCTTGGAACAATAATAGTGGAAGTAATGGAGTGAGGGAGGAACAGCTCCAACAAACAATAGCCCTCCTGCCAGCCCACAGCAAGAAGGCAAAGTTTGCTCCAGACATTGGTAGAGGGATTGTTTCTGTGTCCCAGTTTGAGGGCACATGTTATACAAGTGGCTGACAGGTCTAGCAATGGGATAGTAGCCTGTGGGGGACAATGGAACAGTGTATAAGGCAAAATAATTTCCAACTCTTTCCTTCCTATCTTTTCTGGCTCTGCAGGACAGACTGGAACAAACAGCAGGAAAACAATCACATCTACCATGGTTTAGAGCAAGATCTCTGTAACACAAGTGTTAAAACTATACTGATGCTAACTTTTCATCTGAGGTGTTTCCAGTGTCAGTATTCCTGTTAAATGCAGGTCAATAGGCACCTTTATCCCTGGAGAAATCATCAGACACAACTGGTGGTATTTAGTCATCCCCCTAGCATGAAGCCTCCCAAGTGAAAAGATCCATTTTACTATAGTAAGAGTAATCACAGGATTTTTGCCTAACCTGTAGGATACACAGGCTAGCAGACACTAATCCAGGGAGAAAACAGTGTCAGGGTCTTGAACTTGAGCGCTGCAGCGTTTCTTGCCAAGAACTAGACTAGCTGATGAGGGACACTGGCTACCTGTGAAACTCTGCTGATCACACTGACCCTTCTTCCTTACCATTTATAACCTCATCTGACCTAGACAGAAAACTAACAGGGAAAATTCCTGCTGACCCACTCCACTGTAGCCTCAGCTGCTGACCTGGTGAGCAGGAGTCACTGCCACCCCTGTCATCTTCTCTTTTGGAAATAGGTCTTTGCATGCCAGGTGGGAGGAGGATTTCAAACAACTGACTGATTGGGATGACATAGAGCATATCCCCTGTGCTGACCTCCCCAACCTGCAGCCGTAGGCAGGATGACAATTGGACTTTACTACCAAAAAAAAGGGCAGGAAAGCTTTCAGTTGCACATATTTCCAGAATGGTGTCAGTTCCCTTCCATGTCCTTCTCAGAGGAGCTGGATTAGCTCTTGCAGGGGTAGAAAAGGGGCTCCCGTGACACACTGAGGAACTTGATTCTTTCCCTTTCTCTGGCACAGACTCCCTGGGTCCTGCTGAGCAAGCCAGACAGCTTCAGGTATCTTCAGAGGGTCCCAATTAGTGTGAGATCCTCATGTGCTCAGGTTTAAACCTCAAGAGTTTGATTGGCTGATCTGCTAAGCACTCAAACCTGCTAGGGAAAGCGAGAATGGCTGTGCTGTCCAGGTAGCAGAATTCCCATGATGTTAAGATCCCTGAGCACCTGAACTGTGCTTTTCCAGCACATCTTAATGCTTCTGTTTAATTAGTCACAGACTTGAAATGCAAAAGAGGTTTTTGAACTGTGAGAAGAACATAGTGTTAGAGCAGCTTGCTGGCATGTGCTAAGTGGGAACAAGAACCCAAATCTGGCTTACAGATGCAGCATCAGGGGGCCAATGACCCAAATGGTCCTTCCCAGTTCTGGATTCCTGCTGTGCTCCCAGTTCAGGCTTCTCTTATGTGCTTCTATCAAGCCTTGCTGAAGCTGCCAGGAGAGCTGCTGCCTTTGCAGCTCCAGCAAGCTGGGATGGATGCCTTGCATCTCTCTCTGCTGCCTTGAATGCAATATGCATGCAAGTTAGAGGCAGAAAAACAACAGCATTGTATTATAGAGAGATTATAAAAATACAAAGGAACATTGATAGGAACAAAAATAGCGTCTACAATGACATTAGCTAGGATAAAACTAATCAATGGCTGTGCTCTGGGCATGCATTAATCCCCTTTCCATGGTATAGTGTTGCACTATTAAGTACATTATGGGAAGTTTAACACTTCCCTCCGACGCATGCGGCACTGGCTGGAAACAGAGACTGCTGCGATCTGAGCTGGCAGTCCTTGAATTCACAGCATTTGCAGAGAACTCAAGGAGCAGCTCTACTATGGAGGTTGGGGGTTTTTTTGCTGTAGCAGATGAACAAGAGGGGACTCAGGGGAGAACAGGAACTCAAGAGCTCACTCACTACTCCCCTAAATTGAGAGTGGAGGGGTGGGTAAGGCAAATTCAGCCCACTCTGTGGGACTATTTGGTGTCAATTTTGTCTATCCCTGGCTTTGCTTAGAATCAGAGTCATCAATGACTCATACCCTGGGGCTCAGGTGAGCAAATCAGGAGCAGGCAATCTGTCTACAGAAGATGGCTGAAGGCCACAACGAGGATATCCAAGGTACAAACAGGGTGGTGTGTCCTTGCAACAGGGTGTCAGTCATTTCCTTCCCTGCTCAGGTCCTTCAGAGATGCCTGAAACATCATTTTCCAAATAACAGGCACAGACAAGGAGGAAAGCAAAAGTTTAGCTGGGCACAGAAAATTATTTCCCTATTCTTTGTCTTTTACGAAACTAAGACTGGCAAACACAGTTCCTCTTCCTTCACCCCCCTACTCATGTGACAGATCAGTTCTGGGGAATCCCGCTGCAGTAACTGAAGATGTTGTCATCCTCTGCTGTTTGCCTTGTCACTCAACACAAGGCTATTGCCCCAAGGCCAGCAAAAGCAGAAAAGAAGCTGTGCCTCTATCTCACAGCCAGGCATTAAGCAGCATAACCTGCTGAGGAAGGTGTGGGGACAGGCCAACTTCCTTTGCTGTGAGAGGGGAAAGCTGCATTGCAGACACACTGTCCTGTTCTGCTCACTGCTATAGTAGAGGCATCATCCTACAGTAATGGATGTCTAGGGATGGGAACATTTTAAATGACCACAGCCAGTTACTTTAGCTAAAGTGACTTGGGGATGAAAGCTTATCAAACGTTCATATAAGTACATTTAAGGTAAGAAACCCAGCTTGAGTTTGCAAAAAACCTGCAGCAACAGCTCTGAGCTGCAGACTTACCCATTCATCTAGCTGGGATGCCAACATAAGCCTCCAGGTCCCTCCTCTTAATTATCTTACTGCTTGTCACAGCACACCAGAAAGGAAAATTCACCTTTCACACCAAAATTGGTATCTATGTTTCCCGAAAGAGGGAAAAGGCACAGAGCTGACTGAGAGCAGTGAAGGCATACATTGGCTTCATTTTCCTGAAGCAGGTTGCAAAACCTTGCAGGAGCCAGCTCTTAACATTTGGGAAATTCCACCATGGCCAGTCCTTGTCTCTGAAAGCATCCTCAAGCATCCCCATGGGTATCTGTAACCACACCTGAGCCCACACATGAAAAGTACAGGTTGAGGCTGCATGGGATGAATTGAGAACTGCATGTAACTTGCTTACCCCAGAGTGGGTGTCTGATTAGAGCTCTTCCCAGGATCTAAAAACAAAAATATTAGGCTCAAGTTCCCACCCTCCCTGATCCCGTTTCTTTACTAGTATTCTCCCAGCACAGCCCAGTCAGCAGAGATGTGTCACGCTGCGGATCAGTGCCAAGTGCTGGCAACAGCACGTGACATTGCTGACACAGCAAAGTTGTCTCCTTGGGGAGAAGGTATCCACTGGTGCCTCTACAAGAGAAATGTACCTGCTCCCAAGACTGGGGAACAGAGAGTCAGGGTTAGGAAGCTAAAATTAAAACAGGTCGGCAAAGCTTTACTAAGACACTCACTTCTATTTTCTGTTTGCCGAGACATAAAAAATACATTAACAGCCCAGCAGCTTTGTAAATGATTTATGGTCAAAAGAATAAATTTCTTCCTTCTCTCCTGGAAAAAAAAAAAAAGATTGCAACAGTGATAAACTGCTTAATAAGGGAAAACAACTCAAGGTTTAAATATATTCAGTGGTATACTGAGTGGGAAGGACAGAGCCCATAAGGAATAAGATTAAAGTCCAGTGAGGGGAGTTGGCACAGGGGAAGGCAGGATGAATGGGTGGGCAGGCTGGAATATACAACTCATGTGTGGTGGGGAGAGGCAGGAATGTGGGGTGCAGCTGCCTGACACAACCATCCTTAGGTCAAACTCCAATGCAAATATCCCAGCCTATGGTTCAACCAACTGCTTGGGGTACCCACCTTACCTGTTTTCCCCTGTTACCAGGATATTCCAGCACCATCATCACCCCATGGTTGCTTATGTTGGCCTATGGAGGATTATGGTGGGGCCCATTCCTTAACAAAGGGGTGCATAAGACACAACAAAATGAAATTAAATATTTTTAAATATTTGGATAATATAATTTAAAAGATTTAAATCAATTAAAATAAAAGCAACCCCGAAGGAATCAACCTCCCAAGCCTTTTCTGAGAAGAAAAGCTTTCATTAATAGACTGATCCCATTTTCCTTGAGATCAGGAGGGATTGTCACCAGGACAAGTATCAGATTCTTAAAGGATCTCATCCAGCTACCCCTAAGTTTTGGCTGAGGCAACACCAACATGTTGGCTATCTGCCTTCCACACCTGTTTTGTGTCTTGTGTATGAAATGCTCTCATCCTGTGGAGTGCACAAGCTTTGCAAGTGGAAGGATACTTGGCCAATGTTTGTTGTTCACCACACCTTTGAGCTCCCCTAAAAATTTTCCTACTCTGTGACCTGACTGAGTCCTGCTTCACCAACGCTGCCACCTGCATGGCCAGCAGACTGCCCACCTGGAGCCAGGGCTGCTCAGCCAGACACTGATGCCTGGGGGCATTTGATATGTCCTAGAAATTCCACTAAAGGCAGGTAAGTCAGTGGAAATATATTTAATGTTTAAAAATTAGGCATGTGTTTAAGTATCTTGCCAAACTGGGGCTTAAAAAAAACCTCCTGTAGTTTGCTTGTAGGAGGGAGAGCCTTTAAGGCTTAAGAATGTGCGAAATCACTGTGAAACTTTCCTGTCTCCAAACAAGACTGATTAAAGCAGTCTCTCAAACCAGCTGAATTGAAACTAGTTTACATTGGCATATTAAAAGATATTAGACTTCCATATCTTCAACTTCATTAATCCCAAACTACTTTGGATTTAAAATTACTAAAATTATTAAAAACAAGCAAACAGAAAGGGAACAAAAAAAGGCAGGCTCTTTTTCATTTAAATTGGAAAGAATGGAAAACCCAAATTTGTCTTTTGCTCTGGCATATGTCAGGTCAGTAATTGGATGTTTCAGATTATGAGTTGAGCTGTCTAAAAGAGGTTGTAAAAGGACAATTTTCCACTGGGAAAAGAAGAGTTTTCATTAAAATCAAAATAGGTTGTAAGAATATCAACTTTGATGACATTTTCAGTGAGTGGAGACAAAATGAATTGCTTTGACTTCCCCATTTAATTATGGTAATATTCGCACACTTCAGTTCAATAAGGTAAGAACACTTTATTTCAATCCATTTAAACTTTTGCCATATATTTAGATATTACATAAATTCTGACTTTGCATAATTTTATGCAGTACCAGTGCAGTGAATACACATACACATACTTAATATGCTATGGCCTTTCAACATCATGTGAATAGTATCTTTTCCCAGTGGAAATTTACCCTGATTTTTGGTCCTTCCATTACAAGGTCTGATCTCTCACTATGATGTGAAATGAAACAGAGAGGGTACATCAGGACTTCCCTGGGATAAATGTCCAGTTTGTTACCAGCTTTAGCTACAAACCACTCCATCACAATCTTCTCATGGGAACACCCAGAGTGCTGGAGCTGTAGATGTTTCCATGTGAAGTTTGGCCCCCATGTTGCTCAAGGGGACAGTGTCAGGCACAGAGACTTCCATACATAAGCCACAGCAACACGTCTATTTAAGCACTTTGCAGTCCTTTCCCAGGAGGAGAGTCACTCCATGCTCCCTGCCCTCTGGAAGTGCAATCTTTCCAACCTGCCTACACCAAAACCCAAAGCTTTGGTGCAAGTGATGCTGACTATAAATCAGTTCCCGACACTCCAGTCATTTGGGCTAATCATTCCTACATTGTATGTTGGAAGCAGGACCAATAGATGAAGTGTACACAGTCAGATTAATACAAATCTGCTGTCCATCTGCTGTGTGTCCTTTTGGCATGTGCCAGCATGGGGTGCAAAGGGAAACACATCACAGAGCTGGGAGGCCCTCCCTGCTCATGGTGTACCCAGAGTTGAAGCATCTGCAGCTCTAAGCATCCAAGCCAAGATCACTGAGCCTGATTTTTCCCAAATGCTATGCACTTCCCCTCCAGCCAGTGCCAGCCCTCCAGCACTCTAGCTTTGTACACAGCATCACGCTGAAAAACTCAAGTGCAGAAAGTTGCACTGGTGGCTCTAAAATATGCCAGGAAGGAATGCAGAGTCTCCATTTTGCAGTGAGAAAAACTAAGATGGAGAGAGGATATAACTCACCCAAACACCATGCCACACGTCAATGGAGAGACAGGAACAGGACTTTAGAACCTGATTCATGGGCCTTGCTCTTCCTATTAATCACTCTCCACCACTGTACCAAGTATTAGCATTGATTTCAAATTAGCACACACACACATCTTATCAAGGAGAAAAAAGAATAACCAAGAAGTTTCACTGTGTTCAGCTCCATTGGAGGCCAACATGATTCTACGAGGAAACATTTTCTGCAAGCAGCCCTGCCCCAGAGCATTCCAGGCTGGGAGGCACAAATCAGGCACCCTCAAGGAAATGTCAGATGTTTATAAAATGCTCCAAACCTCTTGAGCAGCTTTTTAAAAAACACAGAGTACAATCATAACATGCTTGAAATGCAGAAAAAAGACTTTGAGAATGGAGATGCTGCTGTTGCTGTACCTGACAGTGCACCTCCCTCCTTACCACCTTATTTTAAGTGCACCGGGTTAACCCCGGGTGATCAAGCCTCACAGTGCTGTCTGATTTTGTGCTTGCCCTCTCCCCTTCCCATGATGTACTAAATTCCCTTTTACAACAGCTGCTAACTTTTGCAAACATAAAACTGCTACAAGCTTTCCTTGTCTTTTAGAGTAAAAGTCTCAGGAAAACACTTTGCAAATTTTCCCTCTGTAGCAGATGCAAGAAGTTGCTTATGCCCAAGCAGCAAAGTACACAACTGCTCTCAACTAACATTTTTTTTCTGCACAGCTGGCTCAGTTTTTCACACAGATGTTGTTTCTCCTGCCAAGTCTAAGAGCACACAGAGCAGCATTAATATGAAAGAGCCCAATTGGACACTGGTTTAACAACAAGTGGAAAACTCCCCAAATACAGCCTATGTGCTGGGTTTTCCCTTTCCTATGTTTTGGAGGTTTTATTGTTTGCTGGTTTTTGGGGAGGTTTTGTTTGGGTTGTTTGGGTTTTTTTTATTTTATGCACCCAGCTGGTAGAAAAAGGGAAAGGAAAAAAAAAAAGAAAAGATAAAGTAGAACAAAAACCGTAAGAAGCCACTGAATAAAGTCTTAGCCTTTCAGGGGTAAATTCCCTTTCTGAAATTTGAAACACACGTTAATCTTTAATGTTAAATCACGGATTAAAAATTAATTCAAAAATCTCACAGTTTGGAACACTTACAAGTCCACTGCATTATTAAAAGCTCAGATCAGTGCTACTCTGCATAAAGAAGTCTCCCCAAACTCTTTCTATTCTCTTGAAGCCAAGAGCAGGTACTCACTGCTCTCTTCATGTATGCTTAAAACTCAGAGAAACCTAGTTGTGGTTCCTAAGAGTTGGGAAAGGCTGAGCCCTCAATTTTACTTACTTTTTTGTGCTCCTTATTGTTTGCCTGGAGGGGCAACCAAGGGACCAGGCAGCATGTGCAGAGGTGTTGCAGTTTCCACAAGTATTTTTGGAGCCACTGCTCTCTTACCAGCTGCTGTCTTACAGCTCTGCAGGAGGCTGAGCAGGAGGTTTCCATCTCTAGAGTCTGTGCTGCCACGTTGTTTACCGTACGGGGTAAAACTTTCTTTTTAAGCACCACTGTTTTTAACAGCTGCCTCAGCACAGTTACACTAGCAGTTACCATCACAAAGCAGCCTCTCTCCTACCCTCTTTTCTGCACTCTCAGGCTCATCTCCATCCAAATCCTCCACCTGAGACCATCCTCAGGAGGCCGCTTTCACCTGCAGCCAGCTGGGTCCACGCCAGATGAACCACGGTGCCAGCCGAGGTGAGCGCTGCCCACGCACCTCCTGGGCGAGGAAGATGCACGGGCAGCCAGCACAGCTCTTGGAGGGGAGTGTCCCCCTCAGGGAGGTGCCGATGCCTCTCTGACCCTCCAGATGCTGTCAGAGGAGAGAACATCTCCTCTGCAGTCAAGACTGCTACCTGCTGTGTGATAGGTACTGTGTGAGAATGAATAGGCTGTGCTGCCCCACATGTGGGCACCCCCAATATCACCAGGCTCTGGGTGAAAATGAAGCAGTCTGTTCCTAGCTTTAAATCAGGGCTTGTATTCAAGGAGAAAAATAAATAATTTTTTTTTAAAGGCACAGAAGGGTTTAAACACCTACAAATTGCACTTATCTCTCCCTTGTTTATCATAACTTTTCCTGCCATAGTTGCTAATGGAAATAATAATAATCACCGTAGTAGAATCATACTTTGGCTTCTTTCCCAGATTCTCCTCTTGTTCAGCAGGCAGTGAAGTTATTGTATCACCAAAACTTCTCAGAGACCTGGCTTCGCAGGAGAAGCACCGCTAAGAATGGTTTTGACAGCTTCCTATGGAAGCTGAGAAAGCAGAAGAGTAAAGGAGGAGAGCCCTTGACTTGGGGACAGGAGAGTGATAGGCAGGAGGATAAAAATGTGGCAAATCTCCACTATATTTTCCAACAGTGGAAAGCAAAGAAAACAACAATTTTGAACGAACAGGCAATACAGCACACAAATAGTCCCGCTCAGGATGCCAGTGTGTTCTCCCAGAACGATCTGAGTGCCCCTGGGACCCGGGGGAGGCAAGGAGCAATAAGCCCAGGTGATGTGCCTATGCTTGTACAGAGCCAGACGTGAACCCTCACTCTCCAGAGCCCAGCTTGGTAGTTCATCTTCCAAATAATCTCTCCTTCCATAAATTCAGTCTTCTACTTTTAAACTCATGTGCCCATCAAGTCAGATTACATGTAAAACTCTGCAAGTATGGCAAAATATATTCATGAACATCTGTTTGAATAATAAGCCTGAATTTGCTTCCACAGTATTCATCCAACCTGCTTTCCTTGCCTTCTGCAAATGCTCACACCACCTCTCCCCAGTTCAAAAATGACATTGTGAGGGAGAAGCTGCTGCACACACTCACATAAACATGAAGATGATTTTGCCTGGTGGAGGAGGGGTCTCCAACCTCTGGTGCACTGACCTTTCAAGGGTTGCAGGCTGCTCTTGGACTCCATAAAAATCATCTATGATAAATCAGCCTAAAGTCAGAAAGCTAAAACTTACTTGATCAAAGTCTGGTTTGCCACTGAAAAATCTGTATGTGGGTATGAATGCTGGGCTCTGCAGTTTGTACTCACTGGGAGAAGAGGGGTAGTTGTTTATGCTGAGGCCATACCTGCTGCTGTGGCTGGTTGCCCCCAGACGTGCAGATGAGCATCCCTCTTAATCCTCATGCCACTGCCTCCCCCTCAGACCTGCCGGGGGAACTGCTGGTGTAATAGCTCTTTCTCCCACACAGTACTGGCAAAAAGATCCTGGTTAATGAGTAAGAGCAATTTCTTTTCTACAACAGGTCACACTGAGGGGATCAGGCTAAAGACTAAGAATGCAGGTGGCCACACTGACAACCTGAACTGATGGTAACCTCTGGCAGGGGAAGGGGAGCAGGGACAGCCTCTTACGTCTCCATCCACCTTAGCAGCTGTCCTGGCAGTACATCGGACTCCCTGACTCTTTTTGCCTGGCTGTGAACTGGGGCAGTGTCCCCTCTTCCCACGAGTGCTCTGTGCTGCTTGGGCATGTGGTATTGAGGGAAAGCAGGTGAAAAAGCAGAGAGACTGATGGAAGGAGCAGAAACCATACCCTGAGGCCTAAATGAAGGCTGAAAGCAATAAATACACAAAGCGATAGGTTGCAAGCTAGAATATAACCCTGGAGAAAACATTTGTTGAAAGGCAGAGAGGAATAAATGCGACAGTGTACACTTGATGGCTACTTATGGAGGTAAATCAGCATGGCTTAAAACACACACCCCACAGAGATACATGGAAAGGCTGCCCACTAGATGCTTCTGCAAGAGCCCCATATCTCCACAGATAATTTGGTTATCTCTAAGCAGGATGTGGAATGGCTAAAGAACAATACAGCAGGACAAGAGCAGTCTCTGAGCAGGAGGAACCAAGAGTTTGAGAAAGACACTGGGTAAATCCTAGATCCACAGAAGCTCGGAAGGAGCTGTCTTTTGATGCTGCCACAGGAATGCCCTGTATGTTCACAGTAAACACAGCCCACAGGAATTCAGCTCTAATGACAAGATGCTATTGTGTGAGGCTCTGCTGTACTGAGACTGGCACAAAGCTGTCATCCATCCAGGGATGACTTCCATCAAAGCAACAGCTTTTTAGAACTGCTTGCCCAGCTCTCATTTATAGCACAACCTACAGATATGTAATTCTATACCCAAGTCACAAAAAGGTAAATTCTTTTCCAGGCTCTAGGAAGCAATACAACAATGGAGTAAAGCAATTCTGCTAGGCTGGAAGACAGCATTGCTCCAGACAGCACATACAGCAATAATCCATAACCATAGAGGACAGATGAAGAAAATACAGCTACCTTTGGAAAGGGGAAATCCATGAAATGAAACCAAGCTTCTGTTAGTCTTTTGGCAAGAACATCCCTGACTCAACATAATTAAATGAGTTTGGTTCATACTTTTTCTTTTAATCGATCAAGAAGAATGGTGCTGCCTCCACACCCCCATTACATCTAAAATGAAACACCAAGCGTGGAGGTGTGGGATGGCAGGGGGGGCAGTGTGCAAGCTCCCTGCCCTGACAGTACCTTCCTCCCCAGTGCACTGGAGCTGACAAGGCCATGCAGAACCAATTTGGTGTTTTGCATCATCTGAGAAGTGAAAAACAGGAGGTGGCAGAGTGGTTTTCCCCCTGCTTTCTGGATGCTTGGGTTTCTGACAGATTTCTATGCAAAGGGCTACCCAAAAGCTCCATGGACCTGGAGTGTCAAACGTGAACATTCAGCACTTAATTTGTGGTGCAAATCCTGTCAAACCCGATTGTGTCTCTTCACCCCTCCAAGGCAATCCAGGCTCTCTCCACTTCTGCAGGGGGCTGAGGCTTTAAGGAATGACCAACTGTTAAAGCAAGCCTGCAAATGGGCAGGATGCACAGCGTATGCTCCAGAGCCAGGCATGCCCTCTCCTCCCCTCCGCCAACTCCACATACGCACACAGAGTGGTCAGCCGGGAACACACCCCAGGAGGCCTAATTAATGAACATATTTGAAAGCTCCAGGCATCACCACGCTGGAAGAAATGAGTGATAACATTAGTATCTGAGCATGAGCTGTTTGGATTGAGTGAGGAAGGAGATGAGGCTGGAGGCACTGCCTGGGAAGCATCCCGAAAGCACAGGACCCTCTGCAGGGCTCTGCCATACTCATCTGTACCAAACACAAAGGTACCTGAGGGAAAGGAGCCTTCTAACAATGGGAGATCAGGCAGGATTAAGTGGGAACCCAGAAAGCACAGCAGATGCTTCTTTCTGCTCCCTGTGAAAGGAGAAAGTGATAATCGTGGAAGAAGGAAGGTAGGAAATGAGATAGAGATAGGGAGATACATCAAAGGGACAGAAAAGAAACAGAAGAAAAATAGATAGAAAAACGCTAAAAGATAAATGTAGTATGCTTTTAATTTGCATGAGAAAAATAGTTCTCTTTCCCCCACCAATCATCTTTATTAGCAACAAAATTTGCACTGAGATCTCAGACTAGCTATCTAGCTGTGACAACAGCAAAGCACTGAAACAAACTGCTCCATGGAGGCTGTGGAAACTCCACCTCTGGCAGTTTTAAATGCAAGGCATAATGCTGACTGAGACTTAGCCTGCTACTTTGCTGACCAGCACACAGACCAGCATTGTGGTACCTGAACTTCTGGCCCGCAGTCCACTCTGATTTCTGGAAAGTAGCTGCATGAATTCACGGAGTTTCTACTGTTTATTAGAGTTTACCTACATAGTGCTCACCTGTGTCCCAGACCACAGTCCACGTATCACTGGCCTAAAAAGGTGGCCCAAGATCTCAAGCTTCTGCATGCTACAACTGTAGGGACAGTGTTCAGGAGATGTGAAGGAGGTCACAGAAAAAAAAAAGATGTATAGGAAGTCCACTTTCCCCAAGGACTACAGCTTGTTCAGCAATAGTGCATGTGTTGGATGCAGCCACGCTGGAAGGGACAACCTCCCCAGTACTTCCGAACCTCTTCTCAGTCCAACACCACACATCCTCATCAACATGCAATACTGAGCCTGAGAAGGAGCACTTCAGGCTGTGAACTCTGTCAGTTCAGGTCTTGGCCATGAGCAAGGAAGTCAGTGGCAATGCCCTGGGCAAGGGAAGAGAATGGGAGGAAGCAACTCTTCTTTCACACCTCCTTCATGACACTCCATGGAGAAGGTATATGGGAAAAGATGCCTCCTTGAAGGGCTGCTTTCTCGGAATATCTGCTGCAACCCAAATATGCTGCTTTTTCGGAATATCTGCTGCAACCAGTAGCCCAATTATGGGCCTGAGGCAAGACCCAGCAAAGCCGCTGATATTAAGAGGATGGAAAAAGCAGTGGATGACACTGCCTTCTCATACAGAGAAAAAGCACAGCTAAGAAAGCACCTGCCAAAAAAAAACCATGGACCAGCTCCCCGCAACATTTTTGAGATATAGGCTAGCTCCAAACCCACAAGTATCTGTCCTCAGCAGACACAGCATGTGTCTGTACTAGGTCTAATCCAAACAGCATGCTAAAACCAGCAAGAATGCCATGCTGGAAAGGACATCGTGTACTTTCCTGATAGCAGCTCACAGCAAGATCTCTGCTACCACAGTCCCTCTAACTCTTATTCATGTTGAACAAAATAGAAGCAGCAATGCTATCACACCCTCCTTTGCCCAGACAGACAAAATCCCTGTATGCACTGGTTCAGTGCTATAATTTCATCCAGCAGGGAGCAAAGCCCCAGCTCCCAACCAGGAGGAATAGAGCGCTTCATGTGTGTGGGGCTGCTGTCCAAGGTACACATCTCTGACAGGTTTATTGGATCCCTATCTCCCACTTGCTGGCAGGAAGTCAAGGCACAGGAATTTGTGACCATGCTAATTCAGTATTTCTGCCTTACTGGCACAAGGCCTGGACACAGCCTTCAGGAAAGTCTTATGGCCACTTTTTGTTGTAAGTCCAACACTTAAGCCCAGATCTTTTGAAGGTGTTGTCCAGAGCACCAAGGGTTCACACTATAGAGGTCACGAGATCAGCATTACAAATACATTAGGAAAAAGAGGCCTGCAAAGAACCTGCAGGACACAGCCAGCAGACTCCACCACCCACCCTGGCAGCCACACTTAGCTGGCAACTGGGTCACATTGGCAGGGGGAGTACAGGAGGCAGGCCAAGAAGAGATGGGGTGCACCAATTTTAATGTGGTTCACATGTCCTCAAATAGCTGAGTGCACCTCCTCGTGTGTTTATATAAACAGGGGAATGGCACTGTCTCCTTTGGATCTTCCTCTAAAGCACACTGGAGAGAACCAGGAGTGAGTTCTCACCTTTTCTTCAGTGCAGGGTTCTAGCGCGAGGGAACTGAGAAGGGAAACTGGCACAAGGACACGTCTTCCTGTTGAACGGATAATGCACTGAGATCTCTGTGGCCAAAACATTCTGTTCCTATTTGGGGCAAGTACTGCTGCACCCTTAGGCAGCAGCCTTGTGTTCTCCTCATGCCTCCTGCTCTCTCAAAAAAAACCCCAGTTCTCCTGCAAAAACATTTACCACCTCAATTTCTTTCTAAGACAGCCTTTACTTCACCCATGAAAACACAAATAGAAGCTGAGCTCTGATAACCACTGCATCCTTCCCTTCATTCTCATCGTTTCCCTTAGCACAATTTGAAGAGTAATGACCTGAACCAACCCCAGCTTAAGACAATGGGTGTCTGTGTACTGACTTCAATGGAATTTGGATTAATGTGGGATTGTAAAATCTCCAAAATTAATGCAACTGTAATGCTGTTAAAATAATGGCTCAGAGGTCAGGAGATGCCTGAATTTAAAGGTTTTCCTTGAAATTAAGCAAGCTACACCACATATCCTGTATTGCCTACAATTAGACCTTCATAAAGAGAATGAAACAGAGTGCTGTACATCTGAGAACAAAACCCAGGAATATAAAAGTCTGTGTGTGCAAAACAAATACTAAGAGTAGATAGAAGTTGCTATCTTCTTTTTGTATCTCCCAGTTGGTACTGATGGTTTGTTCACTGCAATGCCTTTTGTTCTTGTGCTTTTCTTGAAAAATTGATAAAATAAAAATGCTAGCAGAAAGCAGTGCATGTAGAACAAAAACTCCTCTGACAACAGTAATTCTACAACAATGGAGCTCAGAGAGCAACAAATTTGGCCTCAGCCTTGGCTCCATGTAGTCATGGGATGCCACCTTTGAGCCTCCTTTCCAATTCATCAGAGGCCAGGCAGGAAAGCAACACAATGTTGAGCAATGTGCCACTAACAGTGACAACTTTTTTCAGTGCTCCTGTCCCTGTACAGGTAATGTCCTTGTATGTATTATTATCCTAACTGCCCAAAAGAGAAAGTGAACTGTCTGGCTCCAGCTTTAATCACAGCACCCCCTAAATTGGGACTGCTGACAATTATGGATGCCCATCTTCAGACAAGAGACGACAGCCAGAGCCTGAGTACCTGCAGTTCCTGCTGAAGGCAGCAGAGGGTTGGCACTTTGGAGTAGTCCTTTCTTCTGTCACTGTCATAATGCCATGATAATGTCATACGGATGGAATCAAAGGGAAAAGCAGACAGACACAATTTCCACTAGTTGTTCATCTTTTGAAACCTGACTGTTTTCTCCAGAACTTCCCAGGGAAATCGTGGCTACATTTATTTTGGCTGGGGTACAAGGCTATTTTTAGGAAAATAAATAAACAGCTGAATACCCATTTTTAATTTTCATTTAGGTCTAGGATTTATATTTTATTTGTTAATTTTGCTTTAATCTCCTTGTCCTTCATTACTCCCTGGCATTCACAGCAGGGGAGAGGAGAATTGCAGGGAGGAGGGTGAGGAATAGGATCCAGTGGGAGCAGTGATGAGGAAGGTACTGAAAGGGGGAAGAGAGTGAGGGGAAAGAGTATTGTTGACAGCATCTGATCCTCCGATTAATGTATTTCTAAGCAGATTAACCAAATCCCAACTGCTCTGTGCCAGGTTTCTTCTCTAAGCTTCTCTCTCCCCCATGTAAACAAAAAGACATTTCCTCTGAGAAAACAACCAACGTACTGACCAGAACTCTGGCAGGCTCCCTGCCCTCATGTAGCCCAACACTGTGGGGCACAGAAAAAGGGGGAAAGTACAGGTCTATGGGAAAAGTATGGGTCTGTGGGGAAAGTATGGGTCTATGGGGGTAAATTCTATTTTTTGAATTTGTTTTGTGCTTTTTCTTTTTTTTTCACCTCTTCAGGGGTCTGCATCGTTCCTGACTTGTCCATCTCCAGGAAGGCTGTGAAGAATGCCATGATGCAGAAAGATGAAGACAGAATGGCTTCTGGTCTCAGAGTCACATGAGAACTCATGATCTCATTTTATTCTGCTTGTGCATAGCTGCTCTCCATGGCATCCACACAGGGAGGAAGGGAGAGAGAAAGGTGGGTAAGACCACTCCAAATAGAGGTGGTGGGAACCCCTAAACACAACGCACTCCTTCTTGCCCTGCTCCACAAAAAGCTTCACTCTGACTCCCTAAAAGAAAGAAACACTTCCATTTCTACCCAGTTTTTTGAAGCATTTCACAGTCAGGAGATGGCCAAAGCCCCACAGCCCTGTAGCACCGTCCCTGTTTTAGAGATTGGGAAACTGAACGTGGGCAGAGACTTTTCCGAGGTCATAAGGCAGGTCAGTGGTACAGCCCCATTCTCATGAGCTGAATTACAGGCATTTTTACAGGTCATAGTATCAGCCTTGGCTAAATAGGTCTTCTCTAATGAGCCTCTAAATTTAGTCCCCAGGTTTATTTGTTCCCAGATCTCGTGCAGGAATTCCTTCACCAGACATCCTCCAGCCTTGCTGCCCAAGGGCAGGTTTGCCATCTCTGGTAGCAGCAGCCACAGTGGTCATGGGACATTTCTGCCTGCCTGACATGCTGATGGAGCTCTGACACCATCACGCCTGTTTTCAAGCACAGCACTGTTCCCAACCCATCTTGAAGTGGAGCTTGGAAGGATGGAAAGACCTCCTGCCTCTTCTCCCCTTTTACAGTCACTCAGTGTTTCAGCCTAGGTTTCCTCTTAGGTCTCTGCCTTCTCCTGAGCAGCAAGTGGCTGAAACACTCAGAGACCTCCACCACCCGCTTTGGGTTAGAAGGACTCCCCTTAAAATGGTAGCTTTTTCTATATCTCCCAGCAGGGAAGGAGAGCAGCTCTTGTAGTGAACAGTCAACACAGCAGAGTGCATGAAACCACTCAGAAAGCAGAGGAATTCCCATTTGCTCAGCTGCCTGTCTTGCCCTGCTCAAGCCATGGTGAGCACTTTGATATTTTAGCAAAGAAATACTTAAACCGAAATGCTGGCTTTGCTACACAGTGACTGCAACATAAATTGACCCTGAGAAAGCTCCACACACAACTTTTAAATGAAACATTTCAGATCTTACAGTAATGTACAGCATGGTGTTTTCCTAACGATGCCTTTTCATTAAGAAAATCACCAGAAATTCCTGTGCTGCAAATGGAAGTGGGGGTTGTGACTAAACAAGAATATACAGTGCCAGTTAAGGATGTAGGGAAGAGATAAGGGCAAGGAAAAAAAAAAAGCAAATGAATTTATGTTGCCTAAGGCATTGAGGAGAATAAGAAGGGATTTACAAATTCATCAGGAGGAGAAGCAGCACCAGAAAGAAGGTGGGTTCATTAATAAGTGAGGATGAGGATGAAATGAATAGTTCAGAAATGGCTGAACAGCTTTTTTAAATGTCTCTAGCCATAAGAATAAAGAGAGGAATTTTTGGACTAGAAAAGAGGGAAAAAAGCAAGTTAAAAAAAAGCAGAAGCAAAAATAATTTGAAGAATTATATGTCCATAAATGAAATAAAGCAAGCAGCATCCTAGAACTTAATCCAGAATAGACAGAGACATTTTTTAAAAGCATTTTTCACTTCAACAGAACTAATACAGGGCTGAACATTAGGCAATCTATACATATAAGCACCTGCATAAATGTATGCAGGATCAGGAGCCTAATTTGTTATGGTGAGGCATTGACAAACGTATTATCCTAGTGACAAATAATCTGACAATTTACATTGAGCTAGGGAGGTTCCACAAAACCAGCCAAAAAGCAAACGTAATAAAGATTTTCAATAAGGAATAGAGCTGGCAATATTTAATTCTAAGTCAATGTCTAGCCTTAGAGAAATAATGAAACAAATATGTAGGGTCATTAAGAATCTAAAGAATAAAATCACATGAAACACACAAGTTAGTCTTTTACTTTTTAATACACATACACAATTAGCACACAAAGGAAAGGTAGTGAAGAGAATTTGAAGCTTTAGGAATTTGAATGATTTGACACTGCCTCACTGGAACCAAAAGCCCATGGACCAAAAAGCTGGCCAGAGGTACCAAAAGAAAATATGCTTTGTTGGATTGGGAAATGACAAATGACATGCCGCGGGGTTATCATCCATGTTGGCCTTATTAAACCAGTGTCACAAGAAAGAACACTAACTGTCCATGAAATTTGCAGCTGCCACCCTACAGAGAAATTGCAAATATAATGGAAGACAAAGAAAGAGGGCCTCGATTATCACATAGCTCCTTAAAATTGAACATGTGAAGGCAATGGTCTGAAAGTTAAGGCAGAGAGTAGCATGAGTGGGACAGAGGATGATTGCATCTGTACTTATCAAAGCCACAAATTGAACCCATCAACACAGAAAAAAAGAAAACAGTTAATGTCTCTGGAGAGCAGTAATCTAAAAGATGGATATGCAGCAGAAGGGAGAAAGCACAGAAACTGCTTCATTCTCTGAGACTTGAAGTTACAGAAAATAAGCAAATAAAAAAACTTGATGTGCTACATTAGCAAATCAGGCTCTCGCAATTTTGAGTGGGAAGCAGAGGTGCATCTCATCACAGCAAAGGGAATAAGGGAGGAGAGAGTGTCTACACCATTTCAACGCAACCAGTCCAAGGATTCAGTTCTGTTAATTCCATCATTTTTCCCTCATCACCAATAGATGAGCAGCAAACTAGAACAAAATCTCAGATGATTGATAAACAGACAGGGAAGAATATATAAAGAAGACTAAGAAGAGTCAAATGCGTACAGTTTATTAAGGAACAGCCCTACGGTAGTAAACTGTAGGATACACTTGATGCATGTGAACACTGCAGAGTGAGAGGAGGTAATAACCAGGAGTTATGAGATTAAACCAGCATGAAAAAAGTAGACCTTATACCAGGAAATAGGTTGGCCTTGTTCTGCCTCTGAATCAGTTTAAATCAGATATAACTCAACAAAAAGGAAAGAAGGGGCACGGAAAACAGATACTACTGCATGCAGAGAGAACATTTTGGAGATCCTTTCCCTGTCTCCCAGTCTTTGCACTGTCTGAGATCACAGCTCCCAAGCTGCAGCAGCACTCTCAGTTGCATTGATTTGTTCCTTCCTTCTAGGAAAAGCAGACACTTTCCCCAGTACACAAGCACTGGGCAGAATTCAAACCGCTGCTGAGGCAAAACAGCATTGCTGGGTGTTTGAGCAGCTCTGGCTAATCTAATGCCCATTAGCAACATGCATGGTTACATAAAAGAGATACTAAGGCTCTAATTCCACTATTCATCACCATCACTAATACAGTGACATACAAATACATAGTAAAGACCTCCTGCCCCTAGGGAGTTCATGTTTCCAGATGCCTGCTGACCATAGGAAGGGTTGGGAGAGGGGGCACGGTTCCTGAATGTCTCTAAGCACTAACATGCAGCATAAATAGACCTGACCTCTTCTCCTGGACAATGACAAAAATAAACATTTTTATCTCTCATAGAAATGTAAGTCAGCTCGAACTGCAGGTGCGCCCACAGAGCACTTAATGCAGGAGAAACATCCTTGGGGTCGTACATATTTTCAAAAAGCCAAATCCAACCCCCGTGTCAGATGTTACTTAAGAGCCAATGAAGGAGAAAACAAGAGTAATAGTGCTCAGCAGCCCCGAGGGCCTTCATCTGAGCTGCTGCGAAAGGTCTGCACTACTGCAGGCACAGGGAAGGACAGAGCACACCGGAGAGAAATGTGCTGCTTGGTGGCAGCTTGTGACAAATTTGGCCACCCATCATGCCCACTACCACAGAACGGAGTGTTTTGGGAGTCTTTGCCCACTTACCGAAACAAATAGTCATTCCCTGCCTAAGAAGCGTCTTCTGGAGGTTAATACACTCAACATCCTTATTAAATTTATTCCTCATTTTCTGATGGCTAAATCCTGGCTTGCCCTGCCTTCATATGCTGCAGTGTCAAGCAGATGGGATGCACATATGTATTCGCCACCATGTATTTTGGGCAGGGCCAGATGTAGCACAGCATTGAGTGTTCCCAGGTCACCCGGTGGGAACAACACTCAATTGCACCCCGTGGTCCCCGAGAAGCAAGCTCAGCTTTTGAGGGGCTAGGACTGAAGACCTGCCTTCCTCTCAACGCCTGGCAGAAGCACTAGAGGAACTGCAAAGCTTTCATCCAGCAGGCAGAAAAACTTCTATACGGCTCACTTGCCCCACCCAGAGGCATTTTGCTCTGCATCCTGCAAATACCGAAGTTCTGCAGCCTCCAAATTCCACAGGAGAGGGGGCAGACAGCAGCCGTATCGCTGAATTAAACCCAAGCAACAGCAATGATGTTATTGAGGGACTCCTACAGATCTTGACAATTATCAAGTTCAGGCCCTCTGGAGCCTTCCCTCAGTCTCTCAGAGTTGTGGAATTGATCTGAAAACCACTTTATTAATGTTCTTTCTTTTCCTCCCCTTCTCCCCAAGCAGCATCATCATTTATTAATTTATGATTAAATGAATTATTGATTCTCACTGCACCTGCAGTATTCGGCATTGTCCTTCTTCCCCAGAGACATCTTTGACTGATGTGAGAATGGCAGGATGTCAGAGAGAAAAAAAGAGGCAGAGAAGAAACTCAGTGTGTGGGGGACCTCAGACAAGTGTGTTCCCCACTGAAGTGCCGAGCTGCAGATGATGGGCACAATGCACCAGGGCACAGCGATGGTGCCACCTTCTCAGACAGCAGTGAAAAAACCCAGAAAGCTCAAAGCCAAATTGCTTCTGATAAGGAGGGAATGAGTAGCAGAGCTATTCATAGGCATTCAGCATGTGGGGAGGTATTAAAAAAAAAAAAAAAAAAAAAGGTCTGACCCAAAGCAGAAGCTTTTGTTTTTATTCAGAAAAGTCAAGCTGCAGTTCTTTGAATACATCATTGAAAAAACCTTCCAGGCTTTTGGCTTTTGCCTTGCAATTACAATCAACAGATGGTGATTATTTCACAGGCTGGGGCATCTGGTCAGCTCCCAGCCAAACATAAATAAAAGACCTTTGCATGATTGTATCGGGCATTATGGTCCAGAAACAAAACCAAGGTTGGGAGTAAAAGAAAAAAAAATGAAAGATAAGAGGTATTTCAAGTTCCCTGATTTTGGAGGTATCTTCTTTCCAGGAGAAAAGATGGAGGGGGACAGGAGAGAAACAAATACAGTATCTTAATAGAAACACGCCCCTTGCACAGATGATCAGAGTTCAGCACTCCTGAAAGCAATGGAAATTTCTGAGCCAGAACCTCTGTGTCATGAACGAAACCTAAAACTTGACCCTTTATCTGGATTTTGCAGCCCAGATGAACCTTCACCCTCTTTTATAGCATATTTTATCCAAACATTGCAATGCAGTTCCCCCTAAAAAGCCAAGCAAGTTTTACTATGTCTTAGAATGGAAGGAATACATCAAGGTGCTGCTTCTGCTTTTCATCAGGGAAAAAGGACAACCAAGCTACCACAGGAAAATGTCCTCTCCCCACACATCTTTCCTGGCCAAAAGAGCTGCAATATTCTCCTTGAACTATACACAAAAAACACACCTCCAATTTTTGTCCTTCCTGCAGTCCTCACATCCACATGAATTGGTGCTGGCCCCAACACCAAGCAGTGCACACTGGCTCCATGTGCTCTGTACCCACTGCTCACTGGCTGAACCCACAACACCAAGGGAAGACCTAATTGCAGCAGACAAAATACCCCCTTAGGTGGGAGGCACAAGGCTGTGTTTTGGTGAAATGAATTCCAGGATGACAGGCTTTGGCCATGAATGTGTGCCAACACCCCCAGAAAAAATGCAATGGCCACATCTGCTGTTTCTGCACCCTGATTTTGTTGGTCTCTGTTAGCTCATGATTCTGTTTCATTCCAAGCATATGTGAAAGGATGGCAGGTTTTATCCTTGAGCAGTGCAGGCACTACAAACCTCAGCAAGGTAAAGGAAGTTATTACCTGCATCTCACTCCACACCTTGACAGATTCCCTCAGTGCTTTGCTGCATATGAAAGCAGCTTTTTGCCACCTTCCTGCTGTCCTCTTTGCTCTTGGTGGCTCTGCAGGCCTGCCTCACCTGATTTGCAGAGAAGCTTCAGAGCCCTCATCGCTATTTTGTACCACAGGGTGATGGCTGAAAGTCTGAAAGGCATGCAGCCAGGGTACAATTTTGTTAGGAAAACAAGGCAAACACTTTCTGTTCCTGCCTTACACATGCCTCTGGGTTACTCAGCCATTATCTGCTAAATTAAGGCCAGCACGGCTGGCCTTAAGAGCCCGTCCTGTGCCAAAGTCACGGCCAGCCATGACTTCGTAGCCATCGCCGCAGGGCACACGTGGCTGCCTTGAACTTTCCAGCAGCTTGTGCAGAATCCTTGCCCATCGCTCATGAACACGCAAGCCCTGCTCCTGTGGCAGCGCTAGGAAAGAGATGAGGATCTCCTCCAGGATCCCAGCTTGCATCACAACACACCGCTGGACCGCTTCTGACTCCCTCCCAGGGAGAATCCACAGAACTTGGCCATTTCATTACATGCTCGGCAGGACTGCAGGCAAGAGTAGAATTAGATGTCTGCTCTCTAGCTGAGGAGGAATGAGAGGGACATATTCCAGCCCAATTTATACAGCAGCATCAGAAGGCAATGGCAAAACAGGCCCAGGGTGGAGCAGGGGGCATGGACAGCTAATAGAGGAGTGAAATCTCTGCAGAGAACATACATACATCATGGGATGAAGGAGGAAAATTACATTACACCCTATATGTGCAGGGAACAAGCTTGACTCCACAAGAAAAGAGCAGCATACTACCCCACCACCTCCTATTAAATTGGTGGACTACATGGCTGTGCCTGGGGCTTCTCAAGATAAAAATGTTCATTTCCTTAGAGAACAAGGTTTTGATCTTCACGACCTTACCGGGCCTGTGTGCGTTTACCCATTTTAATTTCAGATTAGCATCTCTCATTTTCAGTACCTAGGGGATTACTGTTTTCGCCTGTGCAGCAAGCGCAGTTCATAAAAGTATCGGTTACCCTCCCCCTTGTTCAGAAAATCAAGGCAGATCTGACCAGATGGCACATGCTCCTGCGCTCTGTGTCAGGCTGCATTAATTCAGGGGAAATGAACTCTCCTCCGAAACTATATTTATTTCAGACACCGCCATGCCCAGTTGTTGGGCTGTCCTCAGGAAAACCTAGAGCCAGCTATTTTCCATGAGCTTAGCAGGAAAAAAAGCACAGCAAAGGCCTTGCTGGAAGTCTCCGAGGCCAGGAAGGAGGAATACCCACAGGCTCCCAGGTAGCTGGAAGTATTTCAGCCTCTCTTCCCCAGGGCTTGAAGCAGTAGCTGCTTCCCTAAAGCTCAAAGCATTGTAAAGCAGAAAGTGCTCGCACACCTCATTGGACCAGCCCAGTTATATCTTAAGGCAGTGCTAATGGAACAGTACGGCCTTTTTGGGAAGGTTGCATTACACTGCCTTGCTGCGATCAGGAATGAGATTCCTCCAAGTGACAGAGAAAGGTGGGAGCTGTTCAGGTACAGCGCAGGGTGTGCAACTTGAGTTACTATCTCGATGCACCTCTTTGAAAGGCCCACTCCTGCAGGGTGTAAGCAAGGCATTTCACCTATTTATAGCTCTGCCTGTGTTGCCCATTTCCTTCACCTTCTGCCAGAATAATTCTGCCCATTGCTAGAAACAGTATAGTGTGAGTGCTGGAAAGAGTCTGATTGGGTGAGAAATGCCTTCGGTTCTCTCTGTAAAATGTTATTTACCTTTCTACATAGCACATACAACAACACCTAAGTGCTATACTATAATTAGTAAAATCATGCAGAGAAACTGTTCATGTGGATAATGATACTTTTCATCCTCCCATGTGGGTAGTTTAAGGTTGAATTAATTCATGTTTGCCCAGCTTTGCCAGATCTACGGAAGAAAGGCTATTGTTATGCAAATAATTATTAATAATGACTGCTCCTGTGCTGCTCCCCATTAAATGTGCTCAATTTATAAGTCAAAGGGTGTTTTTCTTCTTGCTGCAAGACTAACTGGGTTCCATAAATTGAAATGTGGGAACTGACACTGAGGAACAGTGTCAGTGTACCTAAAAATTAGGGTGTTTTTCTCAGATTGAAGGCTCATCTTCAGGTTCCTCCTTTCTGTGCTACAAGCAATATACATGACTCTGGAAGTCACTTGGAAGAGCAGTCACACTGCCTACCCAAGGCACCAAATCAGACCCAGTTCAGATCCCAACACAGAGGCAAGCCCATGCAGAGTGAAATTCAGACTACCAAATACCCTATACTGTGCCCAGAGATGAATAATTGTCTTCATTTCACAGACTGAAGCATGAACAGTTTGGACAATGAAGCAACTCTTAGGGGCGTGGTGAGTACAAATGCACCATACATACAATGCCCAAATAAAACACTAAATAAGGACAGGTATTTAACAAAGGCAATTTTTAAGAGCACCAGAGGTTCAATACAATGCAGGCACAAGGAGTTTGATATGACAACCACAGTTCTTTGGAGCAGATAAGCAAAACTGCTCCACAGTGGCTGCTATGGTCCCTGAGGTGTCTCCCATTCTGGAGATGAAGGCAGGACCGCACAAAGTAAGTAGATAAGGAATTTTATTTTGGATAAGCTTCTCTAATTTTTCAGAGTATATCATGAGCCACACAGGGATCACACCAACACACCCATATAACTGTTGCATGACCAGGTGCCCCTCAACTAATTCTTTCTTTTTTAATCTCCTAAACCATGAGGGCAGAAAAAGAGAAATTGGGCTATTACCACAGTCTTTTTAGAGCCCTGTGCCAGCACAGTCTGATAACTTACAAAAAAGAACAGTTCTGTCCACATGCTCTGCCAGGCTGCTTGCAGCTAGGACACATTAGCTTTACTGTGCAATTTCCACACAGGAAACTGCCATCAGTGCAGCCCATCTAACATACCCCAAGTCCTCATCACACTTACTTTGGTGAGGGATTTATCAAACAAAAACAAGGAGAAGCAAAACTAAGTTACGCCCTTGGCTCCCAAGGCAGTAGTTTGTGTGCAGGGCTCCTGGGCAGGATAGGCTCTGATGGATGTTAATGGGACTAGCCCAAGTGATCACCTTCCATCATTGACAAACATTTTCACAGGTTTCCCACTGCAGCAAAGTTAGCAGATGCCATAGGCAAGACACAGGGTAGTAAGATTTGGAACCTGCAAACCTTCCTGCATCTTTAACAGCTGCAGACACTGGAGAATCTGAAGCCAGAACTTTGCTCAAAGAGCATTTGAGGACCATGAGAGACAGAAATGATGCCTGCTCATCTCCTTGTAGTTCTGCAGATGCAATCCAGCTAACCATCAAGGAAAATTGATTTGCACCACATGAATGAGCAAGTATGAGGTGAAGGAACTCCTGGAACTGTGATGTGGTAGAAAGAAGGTCCTTCTCCATTTTATTTATCTGCTACTCTGCTTTCACAGTAGCTGTGATAAACAGATACTAATCATTTCCACAGACAGCCCAGTTCAGATGTGTGCCCTTCCCTGAGGCTCCTGGAAGAGCGCGTGTTGTTTGCATGAGAAATGCAGCCAGCCCCACTGCTTGCACAGACCTGCAGGTTTGCTCGGTCAGTCATCAGCCCAAGGCATGAACACTTACTCTCCATCCACAAAGACCAAAAATCTTCAAGAATCACACCAAGGTGTTGCAGTGTGTGGATGCTGGTGTTGCTGCCATGAAGAAAAGTGTGTGCCCAAAGCCCTGCAGAGCAGCATGTCTAGGATCTCATACTTAAGGGATTCCTCAGTGATTTCCACAAGCTGATAAGAACATCCTGGAACAAATCTTTTCTGAACTGTAGCAAATTTCACCTAAGAAAGCTCTTTCTCTTTATCTTGTTTTCAGTTGAGGGAAAGATCTCTGGGTAAGGTCTCCAGCCACCAACACTTCTTGAACTGCGCCAGCTTGGTGCTGTGACCACTGCCCTGGGGAGCCTGTTTCAGTGCCCACCCTCTGGGGGAAAAACCTTTTTCTAATATTCAACCTAAACCTCCCCTGACACAACTTCAGGCCATCTCCTCGAGTTCTGTCACTGGTCAGCTCAGAGAAGAGATCAGTGCCTGCCCCTTCTCTTCCCCTCATGAGGAAGTTGTAAACTGCGATGAAGTCTCTCCTCAGTCTCCTCTTCTCCAGGCTGAAAAGACCAAGTGACCTCAGCTGCTCCTCACATGGCTTCCCCTCAATGCCCTTCTCCATCCTCATTGCCCTCCTTTGGAAGCTTTCTAACAGCTTAATATCCCTCTTATGCTGTGGTGCCCAAAACTGCACACAATATTCAAGGTGAGGCCATACCAGTGCAGAGTAGAACACATAGGGATTTTTATTCCAGCCAAAACAGTGTTTCCTGAGGCTGTTTCCCACAAAGAAGTTTGCCTTGCTGGGATCTGCTGTAGTAACCCACTTTGGCTAGGATAAGACATCTTAGGTTACAGAGCATTTCTGTAAATGCACTTCTCTAAGACTGAGAGACTGAGTCTTTTAAACATCCCACCTGGTCTCTTCTACAGAAAGTAAAGACCATAGGGCACTTTCTGTTGGCCAACCAGTGTCCTATGGCTGGATGAGGAGTCCAACTAAAAATCTTTAAAGATCCACACCTATTCTACTTTGTGTGAGCAAAGCATCCTGCTACTTACACAGCCACAAGTCGCTAGCTAGAAACTTGTATCTCTTGAGGGCTTTAAAGGGTCTTTAGGCCCTTTTGTTGAGAAGAAAACATGAGACTGGCACATGAGAGAAGACAAAGTTGGTAAGTCCAAGCAGGTCACAAAAACGAGAACTTTTTTTTTCCTCTCTTGGACACATTTCTCTATAGCAGCAAAGAGAATATTTATTCATGAGCAAGAAATACACTTATTTTTTTTAAATGACAGGAAAGATGGCAAAACTCAGGTACAATTAGCCTACAGGTAAAGCTCAAGGTTGTCAGAGTAACATCTCAGGTAAGGATGCACTGTGCTGATAAAGCACTGAAACAATGCAATTGCCAGGGTCACAACAAGACAGCTACTTTCTCAGTGCTCTGGTTAAACTTATTCTTCCAAAGAGGAACCCAAAGCTTCTTGAGCAGAATATCTGAAGCCTGGTTTCCTACAACTGTCTAGTATGTGGCAGTCCAAGAACTCATGTGAGTTTCTACTGCAGCCATCACAGAACTGAACAATACCTTCCCACACATCTGCCACAACCTCAAATTCCCTGCCTTTCTTCAACAAGTTACTCAAGAATGACTGATCCTCAGTGACTTTTTATTTAGTTCTTGCTTCTCCTGTAGAGAAGCTCTGTAGAAAGCATCTCTTCTGCAGAGGCCTGTTCTGCCACTGGAGTACATTTCCAACCCGGATCCCATTGGTTTCACGGGCAAGGAAGAAGCATGCACATGCACACACCAGGGCATGAGTCTCAACAGATGCATTCAAGAAACAGAGCAGCAGGCTCTTTATTGGAGACAAGTTAGCTCTCTGATAGCTGTCGTGTAAGACTGGCCCTGGGGGACAGTTGTGACATATGATTGCAGTGCAAACATTCCAGGTGTTCCCTAAGCTGGGAGTTGCTCAGGTCTAGTACAACTTTAATGTTACTGGTAATACATGAGCAGCATCAGGAGCAGAAACACTAATTAGATGACTATGATCCCTGAAAAGACCAGGAAGAAGTGAAACAAAGACTCCTTTCCAGACATGGAGACTGGTCACTGGCAAGTGAGCTGGCATCTGCCTTGGCAGATGTGTCAATCAGCTTTGTACGATGCAGTTAAAGGTTCATGACGAACCCCTTCATGTAACAGACACCTCCAGCACACATGAAGGCCAAAAATTTCCCATTACCATGTCTGCCAGGCCATGAGAAATGCCAACACTTTGTGCTGTAGCAGAGGCACATCCAAGAGGAGGAAATCAGTTTCCAAATTTTACAGTTCAGTGATCCCTTAGACTTGCTCAAGAAGACCACCTCTGTTCTCTGCAAGTTTTGAGCAAAAGAGGAAAGACCTAAAATATCCCGTTACTCCATCTGTGGAGGAGATCCCACCACAGCATGGTTACAGCACACATCAGAAACGCAGGGCTTAAAAGTATTGCAAGGGGATTTTCAAAGGGAGGAATGTGCAGTTTCATTTATTTACAGCAATGCTCCACACTCTTTTCCTACTTTACTGGTAGCTCAAAAGATGCACAGCCAATATGAGACAGCTGTTCCAGGACCAGACCTTGTCACAGAAAAGATGGTGTGAATAAATCATAGTCTCATGTATTACCATGGCCAACAGGATACCCCAGCATAATTAACCTCCCCATTTTACAGACTGTTCAATTGAGACATGAAGCATTGACTTAACCTCTCATGATCCCACAGGCAAAGAACGACCAAGGCAGGGGCAGCAGCCCTTGCTAGCCTGACAAGAAGGCACATGGACAAGCAGGAATGAAGAAGGCATGTCTGCTTTCTTGCTGCTCTGCATCATCTCCTTGAAATCCCTCCTTCTGAGTGCAGTCCTGCAATGCGCTCTTGGCACTTGTGTCAGCCCTCCACATACAACATTGATCATGCACCAGGCTTCATAGGATGCTTCCTGCTTGTTTGTTCACTAATGGATATCATTTTTAAAAAGTAAGATGTTGGGGGGGAGGAAGGACAAAGGAACCCTGAGTGAAAGCTGCCACTGTGCTCAGTCTCTATGGAAATAATCCACAATGCTAATACGTCCTAAAATGGTAATAAAGCCTGTGTTCTCTTATGTAATCCCATAGTAAGAAAGAGCTCTGTCGGCTTGCCTGACAAATGATATCTCTGTAACCTTGGAGGGGATTATTACTAAAAAACACAGGGTGGAAAAACAAAGCAACACACACAGATGCACGCAAATCCATCGGATGCAGAAAAAGGACAAACAGCTCCAGCCAGCTCCTGTGCATTGGCCCTACGATATCATGTCTCTGCCATTAAACAAGGGAAGGATCTCCTGGCAAAGCAGCAGTCCTGCCCCGGCTCCCTCCCCAGGCACCTCAGTACCAGAAGCAGGCAGAGGGCAGGTTTTCCTCTCTTTTGTCCTCCCTCCCTCTCTCCCTCCCTCCCTCCCTCCCCCAAAATGAACATTCAAAGCCTCGGCAGCTGGCCAAATCCAGTTTGCCTGCGTCACCGATGCACGTGGATTCACATCTGTCCTGCCCAGCAGTGATGGAGCCAGGGCTACGTGCGTCCCTGAGAAGGATTCATGCCCCCAAATCCATCAAGTTGTGTGTCAGCAAGGGTGGGGACAGCATTTTCCGGGCACAGCTGAACGGCACTGTAAGGCTTAGAGTTTGACTTAGAGGTGTAGGGAGAGGGAAGCTTTGGAGTCAGGGGTATGCTCATTGTGGAGCTGTCTCTAAGTTTGGCTGATGAACCACAAACCAAAGCCAGGCAGCTCTTTGCTCTTGAGCCTCAGGTGCAGAAGAGAAACACGGCAGCACCAGATTAAAGCCACGCTTCACAAGGTGAGACAGTGCACAGGTGTCTCTCTCACTGCCTCCCTCTACTCCTCTCTTCCCACAGAGGCTGTGCCCCTCTGTGAACACAGAAAAGTGTCCACCAGGCCACCCTGGAAACTCTCAGAGGTGCAGGTTTGCTTGATCAAACACTCCAGTCCTCATGCGGAGCAGCCAAACCCAAGCTCCATCCTCCAGGATGTGGCAGCCAGACAGTCAGAGGCTGACCCCAGAACACGACTCACATGCAATAATATGAGCAGCAAGCTCTTATCTCAGTGCCAGCAAAAGATGGTGACTACTCTAGTATCTCTTTCCCACAGATCAAAGCATGGGAACACTTAGTGGAATGCTGGAAAACTTCCTTGGGAACAAGAGATGACATCAGGCGGGTTTCTATGCCTGATTGAGCATTCACCCTTTCATGTTGGGCTGTGTTTGAAGAAACTTTTATGTTTTCTCAGACAGCAGAAGATCCATGAATAAGGAGTCTTGAATCAAAGAAGATTCCTCAAGGCTGGAAAAACACAATCCTGAAGAAAAAAACATCAATCATAATACTTAAAAAGATGATATTATGACATTTAAAACACATGTTTAATGGAGCAGAGTCATTATCAGTCAGTGCATGTAGAGAGCTCTAATTCATACCAGATATATGCAATGTGACTGTCTGGAAAATAAAGGGTTACAATCATTATTCGCAGCAGTCACATTTTTTTAATTAATAACCTTGTAATTGGTATTGACTTAAACCAACTGATGACAGTCTTATGATGAGCCATTCCCAGCCAAGCTTCGTACCCAACTGCCCTCAGGTCAGGAAAACAGTGAACTCCATTATTGGCAGAAGCTTTCTGCCCCACACCACTCTCCTTCCTGCGCCACAGGGAGGTCACCCCACACCACCCACCACCACAGCCTTCCTCCAGCCCTTCTTCTCCAGCACCATGGCCGTATGGAGCCTCTACTGTGCTGCAACCTGGATCCCACAGGCCAGCACCTAAAACACCAGCACTTCCTGGTGCCTTGATTTCCCTATGGCAAACTATGATTCAAAAGGTGAACCCACTGCCAGGACCACCAGAGCCCCTACCCAATGGCACCCTGGCAAAGAAAGCAAAGGCTAACCCACCTCCAGCTACTCACTTCTAGGAAGCAGAAGAAGCAAATCCTGCTCCTCTGTTAAGACATAGGCTCAAGGGATGGAAATCCCCCCCCACAAGCTCGGCAAGATATGGTAATTTCGGACATCTCTGACATAACTGCAGTGTGCAGCTTGGACAGGCCTCTCTGAAGCACAGGGAAAGCAAAAAGGGCAGCGCTGACAAAGGGCAGCCTTGCCTCTGCAGCAGCTCAAGTCATGGCCTCACCTAAGACAGGTCACAGCTATAAATAAAGCCCTGGGGCAACAGTTCTGACCTGGAGCTCTTTTACAGCAAATTTCGGGAGAAGTTTACTTGCAGAAAGAAAAGCCCAATTCAATTAAGTACAGAAGGCACCACAGCAGCTCCTCTGTAAGGCTGCAGCACCAGGCTCGCCTAGGGATCGAGAGTCTGACATCTGTGCTGGCCTCGGGGCGTCCCTCCAAACCATGCCCTGCTTCTCCCCCATTCCCCGCGGGACCGAAAAAAATCCCATTTTCTCCCGAAGCCTCGGCAGGGCGCCGGCGGGGCTCCCTTCAGCGGGCACCTTCCGGAGGGCTTCCCTCCTCCAGTACCAGGGAGCAGCATTAGAGGGCAGTGCGCTGCCTTGGAAGCGGGATGTGTGCGTGTGTCCCACCCTGGGGCCGGCCCACGGGCACCCCCTCGGGCACGGTGTCTCCCGGCTGTCCCGCAGCATCGTGGCCGGAGGAGGAGGCCACCCCCATCCCCAGGGACAAGCTCCCCCGAGCCCTGCCCGCCGCATCCCGCCTCTCAGGCGGCAAGCGGGAAATCCTGCAGGAGCTGCGTTTTAATTAGAAAATGCCTGGGTTTAATTAAATAAATGTGAAGCTGGATAATACAATCAGGAGAATTGCCTGTGCTCTTTTATTTTGCAATTCAATTTGGTTTGTGCTGTACCCACACTTTTAGTTTTCTTATGCCAAAATCTTTTGCATTGATCACTCAGAGCTGCATTGCAGAGTTTGCCAGGGACAAAGCTGGAAGCGCTGGCTGTTGAATAAAGGGCAGTTGGAACTTTTCACAGCTGGGGATGCATTGGAGGCAGCCTGCGTCTGCAGCAGAGGAACAGATTTTTCCAGATTTTTGAGCACAAAAGTTCCCACTGACTGACTGTAAGTGGAGTTCAACAACACTCCTGAAAATCAGGTACAAAAGAAGAGAACAAGAAAATACACTGTCCTATCTATAACCAAGGAGAGCAAGCAAGTTAGCATGCACACACAAGAGCGTGCAAGCAAGCCCATAAACCAACACAGCATCTTCATTCTGCAACCCTGCAAACACTTCATTGATTTCCTGAGCACGCAATTGTTAAGGTTCCAGAAACCAAAATTACAAACAAACCCAATATTTTTGCTTTCAAAAAGCTGGTTCTGGTTGCTAAGTGACTACAATATACTTCTCTATCACATCATTTGAAAAGCCCACGCACTAAGAGCAAGGAAATTGCTAGGTTAGGACATCAGGAATGTGCCCTAGCAAGATGATGAATTTTAAATATGCATTTGTACTACAATAGCACTTAGAGACCCCATGGAACCATTGCCTTTGGCAACCTTAAGAGTAAAATATGACTCCAAGAGGTCTTAAGCTAAAACAGGGTACAAGAAGTTAGTGCAAACACTGGAGCACAGACCTGGAAAAAAAACAAGGGCAAGGAAGGAGCTCTATCAAGGCTGGAAAGAAAACCCACTGCAAACAGAAAAAAATTTAAAGGGAGATATCTACAGGCAGAACTAGTGACTGAGGCTGTAATAAAATATGTTTGGATGGAGAACTGGTGGGGTGTTTGGGGAAAAGAACACAAAAAGGTAAAAGCATGAATGAGAGGCTAAAGTAGGAAAGCTTTAAAACCAAGGACAAAAGTTTGAGAGAACAGGGGACACCACAGTAGCATCCTGTAGGGAAAAAACCATAGTGAGGATACCACATAACATTATAGGTAAAAATCTGGAGGAAAAAATATGAAACTTTGATAGGCTGCAGGCAAAGAAGCAGAAAGAGCTGAACCTATCTGTTGAAACAGCACAAGTAATAGCTGCAAGACAGCAGCACTAGTTCTGGTTACTGTGGCAATATATAAAAAAATGCTCAGATTGAGAGAGTATGATTCCTCTGTGCTTTATCAAGCATCACATAATGAAAAGTATGAAACAACTTTACTTCCCTTCCTCAATAGCTCTGGAGTTCTTAAAAAAGGACTATTGATTTTATTTCCTAAATACTATTTTCGAGACTGCTTGTCCATAAAAATTATTGTTAGTGAATAAATTAATCGGCTGACTATGTCTGTGAACAGTCTTTCTGCTTGTGATTCTTAGGAATGCTGGCATCACTGTCTGGTGTAAAGTTTGCATGTAGCCATAACAAACCCTGTTGTTTTGTAAATACCCTTTTATTCATGAAAAAGTGCTATGCTTTCCCATACAGCTCTCCTACATCCCTCTCAAATGGGAATTACACGTGCAGTGCCAAGCAGGGAACAAACAGGCACAGATATTTTGCTGTGGGCTTCAGAGCATCCACACACAGCGTATGTGCCTGGGAAATGGGTAGGGGGCTGGCCCCTTGGGATCCTAGCTAGGTTAAGATGTGATGCCTGAGGTCACCAAGCCAGAGGACCACAGCAGCAGTGAGACCCAGACACTGGTCCAAGCATAACTGCCCACTAAATATCCACCACAGAGAAGCTCAGAAAAGACCAAGAGAGTTTGCACAGGTAATTTAGAAGGAAAAACGACAAAACTTGATTGGTAGTCAAATTAGAGATGTGGTCTTGCTTTTAAGACAAAGAGCTATGATTACTGTCTATATATACAACACTTACATCATTTCTTGAGATCGCACCAGGAGTTTGTGTGGGTGTACATCAGTATTTTGTCACCCACACAGTTTTCAAACCTGCTGGTCAGAAAATTTAACAAAGCAGTAGACATCTCCAAGGTTTATGTTCCTGTAAGATTTGTGACATTGAGGAGATGGGTAAATTTGTGTTGTGACAAACTGTTGTAACAACTCAACAGACAGCTGCCTGGTTTCTCCTGCCAGGCCGTCAATCACCACACACAGATCCCAAAGCCAAGCACTTGCCAGCCCAGTACCTGGTCAAGTAAAGAGGAAGGAGAGGAGAAAGTAAAGGATATTTCTAAGGGTCAAAAGAGATGTAGGAAGGAGCTCAGTGTTACCAGTTTGGGCAGGGGCGGGGGTGGTCATGTGGAAGGCTTTGGCAGGGCATGAGGTGCCTGAAGATGTGTGCACACTCTGCAAGTGCTGTGCTGCTTGATCCTGGGGATGTCAGCAGAAGAAGATAGCATTGCAGGAGTGTGGGATGTAGGACAAGAACCTGCAGGCATACAAGTTTCCCAAATGAGGGGGGTTTTTTTGTGTCAGCAGGTGAAAATACCATTTTCTTTAAAGGTCTGTAAAAGAGGGGTAAGTACCAAGTACCAGGTAGGTACAGATACAAATTGGTGTAAGAAAGCTTCTTGTAGGCATGCCCACACACTGCACAGTGACATTAGACACACATCTAGGTGCAGCACTGTCCTCATTCACCCATATGTCACCAGTAAGCACAGAGAAATCAGAGCAAGCCCAGGCTGAGTACATTAACTCATCATATCCCTGTCTCGTTTCTTGTTCCTAAGGTCATGAAGTCTCCTATCTCTTTTTCCAAACTGAGTTTCTGTACCTGAGGGACTTATAAAGTGTGTTGAACAGCACTTTACTTGTGAATGATGCCTTATCATTATCTGTAGATAGCCAAAATACTGTATCTACAAGCAATCTCTGCAACATGCATTACTATCTAGCAGATAAGTTACAGATCTATCAGGCCATCTGTGACCCAGGCTTTGGTCATCCCCGTGCCACAAACCCCCCACATCCTCAGATGAGTCACTTCACCATGGCTATTCACGCAAAAAACAGATCTGTATCCTCTTCCTCACTGCCAAGGAAGCACGGTAGTGGGAGTTCAGGAGGAGGAATAATTTAAGATTAATAGACGAACTGCTGTATGCTCTTTCAGTGTCACTACTTCCTGGTCTTCAACACATTTTATCTCTGCAATCATCTGGGTAAAGAAAAATGGGTCATGCAGCCTGGCAGGTCCTTGGCCATGCTCTCCTGCTCCCATGGTGCAGCTCCTGCCCCCCGCCCCAGTACCACACATCTCCCTGCCAGCGATACCCAAGCGTCTCTGGCATGCCACGTGTTTGGAGTGGTAACCAAACCCGGCTCCTCAGAATAGACACACTCCCCCCATGGCTCCCACCCCCCTCCATCTTCAGTAACCTTACCCCAGCAGGGCAGAGGCTGGAGGCAGGAAACCAGGCGGGCCAGTAAAACAGGAGATGCTCAAGACTCCAGGGATTAACTCTGTGCACCAGATGCAACTGTTAGCCAAGTCCTCACCCCCACCCCATCCCCAAGTCTTTGTAACAGGTGGAGAAGGAGGGGGTGGCCACCACCCTCACAAGAATCTCCACATGGATACCAAAGGGCTGGATATAACCAGGTACAGCCAGAGGCATCCTGGCAGAGCGACGAAGACAGCGAGCCAAATAAAGACATGGAATTCGACATCAAAGTGGAGATAAAAATACATGGACATCACCCTTGTTCTGAGCAGAAGGAAGGGCTGAGAAGTCTTGCTGCCAAACCCAACAGATTTCATCCTGCCCTTCCTGAAAGATTTCAAAAAACATGGCAAATAGGGACTCAACTGCTACATGCAAGCCAGGCCAAGCGTGCCAGGAGCCCTTTAGCAGCGCTGGCAGGCACTGCTCACACGCAGTGCCTACGGTGTGTTTGTGGGGTGGGCAGCCTGGACCTGCCATCGGGGCTCCAGGCCAGCAAAGCCAGCATTACTTCTGGAACACAGCTCACAAAGGGCAAGACTGGTGCCACATCACAGATAAAATGAAACTGAGTGCACAAGCTCTGCCAGGTCCACACGGACTCCATGGGTGGGTTTGTGCACAGCACCCCAGGAGCCACTGTTGGGAGGGGAGAGTTGTTCAAGGCTCCTGGAGGGCAAGGGAGGTGAGGGCAGCCCTGGACCGGCAGATGAACATGACAAAGCCTGGGAGATGGCCAATGTCCTTGGACAGATGTGGCTGAAAAAGGAGCCACTGTCCATGAGCACCCTGCTCCAGACACTGGGTGAAGGCACGGGACCAAGAGGACAGTGTGTCTCTGTGTAAGCCCAAGGAGAAGCATGGAGGGAAGTGGTGGGAGAAAGGCAGAAGCAAGTGTAAGAATCCCTGATTGTGCATGGCTTGGAGTGGGACAAATTGGGAGACCGGGGGGACACAGGGAAAGAATGAGACTCAGAAAAAACTAAAAAGAAACAAGAGCCACTAGACAGAAAACACAAAGTCCATTTTTCTGCACCACTGAACAGAGGCACTTAAGTCTTTTATGAGGCCAATGATGTACTAGGAAAAAAAAGATAAACTTTCCCTCTGCCTGAGCAGATGAGGCATTTCTAGAGCAGAGCACAAGGAACAGGTCAGAGGGCTGTTCTACCTGTGCAGCTCTTGCAGTGTGGCACAGCACCATGATGAGCAAGGCACGCAGCACAGGCAGGATGGCAGAACAGTGTGCAAGGCAGCAGGACTACAGGGATGATGAGACCTATCAGATTCAACACACTGGGGAGGGCTGATGAAAGGGCCAGTTTGATGGTCTGGAGCCCTCAATCCAGGAACCTTGCGGGTTTTCAGACTCAGATCTGGGCTTCAGTTCCTCACCTTTCATGGGGAGCTCTGACTATGGCATAACATCCCATCATGGTTCAGATGAGAATCCTGCATTACATCTTCTCTGTAAGGGACAGAGATCACCTGTGGTTGCAGCCCTTTCGATGCAGCTGCTCTGCATTACCTTGGGACAGACCACAGGTGCAGAAAAACCCAATGAGAACACGAACAGGAAAAAGGAAAAAAAGCTATAAAACTCTAAGAAGGTAACTCTGGGTATGATCTCCGTGTGATGTACCAGACTCAGCAGAGCAATGGATCAGCTCCACTACCCAGTGCCTGGTGCAGGTCTAGCATAACTGAGGGCACTTGCACATATATAACAGAGCAGTCAAGAAATACGAGGGAAGAGAAGGAGAAAGCCTGCCAATAACCTGGAAGAGCACAATCAAGGTGTCACTTGTGCAATGCATCTCGGGCACAGAGAATGAGATGCATCATTTGGTAGGAGGTGGTACACATTTAGGTAGAGCTCTTCAGGAAAAAAACAACCAGCCTTTGCTAATGTGGCAATAAGTGAAATCAGTGCAGATTGCTGAACCAATCAAGTTGTCTAAAGGATCCAGTACCTGCGGATATCATGATCAATAATGCAGGATTCTTTAAATACCTCAAGAACAAGAAATTTTAGTGCCTAGACTGAGCACCATGGTTTGCTGGCACTGCCTTCCTTTGGAGAAACACAGTCCTTGTCATGGATAGTGTTACAGGAAGCAGGATTATGTCTGAATTTCACGAGACACTCTCCACAGGCAGCTTCCCTCCCCAGACAGCTTCAAAGCATCACCAGTCTTATGGCTCAGAGGTGCCAAACTGGATCAGGCAGACCCAGTGTACTCTGCAGCAGCTGAGGGCTATGAGAGCAGGCTGACGTAGGCAGCAGCCGTGACACCTAAATGCAAGTTTTGAGCAAATTGAATGCAACAAGAATCACACACTCAGGGATGCTGTATCTATGTTAACATATGCTTTTACATAAAATGTGCTTCAATTTGGCTCCTTCCTATATTCCTCCCCCCTCCCATTGTAACTATCAATGTCTTTACAAGAGGTCTCCGAAGCAAAGGAGCTGTCAGGATGCTGTAGCAGCAGAGCATGAGGCATCAGGACTCTTCACACTTCATCAATATATTAGAGGCAGTTAAGACTTGGGGCATTCACATATTTGCCGGATGTTATTGATAGTGATCAAGGAATTAACTCCACCAGCAGTTACATTTTGGGGTTTAGGTCACCTCTGTTTGTACTGATGAGTCTTCTTGCCCCTCTGACAGCAAACATTGCAAATGCCTTTAGCAGAAAACCTGCTGCAAACCCGGAGCCCACACCACACCCTCAAACACCCAGCTCTGTCTCTGAGGTTTGCTTTCTCTCCTGTATCTGCCCTGTGACATGCAGGCAAGTGGGGCTGGTAGTGGGGACTTCCTACACAGTATGAAGCACTGGCCATTTTGCTGGGAGCAGGATGCCAATGCTCTCACATGAAGGAGAACAAGCCTCTTTTTCTACCTAGTTCTGACTGTGAACTGCCCCTGGACAGGAGACAATCCAACCCCTTTCTTAGGAGTGGATACTGATAACCTTTGAGCAAAGCAAACAGCCTGAGGATATGAATCCAGGAGGCTGAAGTGCAAGAAAGAAACCCTATAAAGGGACAGCAGCTTAGAGGAAAGGGCTCATCCCATCACCAACATGCAGCATGTTGGACTGCTCAGCTTTCTATTTCTCAGTGCCTCCCACTAAGTAACCCAGCTGCTTAGGTGAGCCCAAAGCCCCTTACCTCCCTCCCAGACAAGTACCTTCATTGCAGAGTTATCCTTAGCTCTTCCATGGCTATTGTCCCAGCTCTCACACACAATTTGGACCTGGCATGTGAGCCTAGTCCTTGCTACAGGCCCGGGTTAAATTCCAAGTGCTGGTTCCACTCCTGCAGATAGCCCTACACATTCAGCAGTGCGGGCAAGGTGTCCTCCTGGTCCTGCCCATAACTCTACTGACATGGCAACTCCCTGCCTTACCTACCCACTCCCAGCATATCCATCATCCCCTAGAAACCTATCTTCTCCACGCCCAACTTCAATGACCACATTTTGCAGCGCTGTTCCCCACATTAACACTTCACTTCCAGAGCAGCAGGCAAGCTGATGGGAAATCATTCATTTCCTCTGCCATCACAGTAGCAGATGAAAAGGCCAGAGGCCTGCTGGACACCTAGCCTATGGCCAGGAGGACCTTGAGTTCAGAGATATGCACTCAAATCTGCCACTGTATGATAGCTTTAGGCAAGCCAGGTTTCCAGAAGGATCTTAAGACAGGAAAAATTCAAAGCCCTCAAGCTATGTATCAAAAAGATGAAAGACCATATCCTTCATCCTCAGCGTTTACAAAAACACGTGGCACACGCAGCAGCAACTTCCAGCTGAGAGACTGACTGATGACCTGCAGTGAAGACAAAGGCACCTGAGAAATCACACAGAGCACAAGTCACAACACACAACTATCTCTCAGCTGCTGATGATTCAAGAATACCATCATTTGGGGTATGTAAGCCTCACTTAAGTAAACTTCCTTGTACTATGGGAAATCTCCACAGCAGGATCCCAGCAGGTACTGATTTACACAAGTTTTTGCTGGAGTTTTTTGCAGAGAAATCCTGCTCTGCCATTCAGATCACATGTCTGTGAGGCTCTTTTAGGAGCATGTACATTGCACTGCATATACAGCGTGCACTGTGTGTGGACAGGGTCTGTAAATGTGACCCCTTTTGCTGTTTGTACCTCTCCCGGTACAACACAGCCTCCCTGCTGCCTGTGCTGCTGACAGACAATGGCAAAACCAGTTGGCTTGCAGTCCTCCAAGTCCCAAGTGCCTGACAGAGCAGCTCTATACCCTGTAGCAGAGAGACAGCAGTGCAGTAAGGAATGCCACACTGAAGGAGAGGTTATGACACCACCAAATATAGCTGGGAAAAGGCACACATCCCCTTGAAGAGAAGGAGTGGCAGGCTGCAAGGTACATGTGTTTCCAAGGGTCAGCCTCCATCAGAACACCAGTCCCCACAGTCACTGGGCTCAAGTTGTACAGGTGGTTTCCTCTGGCCATGGCTTTGAAGACTGCCCATTCATCTGATTTGTGAGTTATGTAATCATCAGAGGAAAATAGGGTTTGCTTGTTTGCTTTTTGCTTTAATAGAAGTCATGTAATCACTTTAGGTTTAAGCTCCAGTCGAAATCGGACTATTTTTACATTTCAGGCTTGATCTCTCTGGAAAGAGGACAAGTCCTTTTGCCTGTCTTACAAAGAATGAATTGTGATAACACAGTGACTGCTGGAGGACTACATGGAGAGCAGCATGTCCCTTCTCATCCTGACCCCTGGGGTGCACTCACTGGTTGCTCACCCCACAGCTCCCAGGTAGACATCCATGGGAGATGGTGTTGGAACCTGACCTACATAGGCCTGGGCAAACCTTGATTCATTTACTAATTCTTGCTCTAACTTTCTTGTACCTATACATCCCACTGCCCCTGCTCCCCAGAAGCAATTAGTTCTCCATTTCATCCCAGGTTTTGAGCTCAGCACATTGTTCAGCATTTCACTCTGAAATCCAGAAGCTCTCGCTTTAGACACTTCCCTTGGTATTAGCTGCCACTGTGCTTGCTACTACCAGCTAAACATTGAGGTTCCTTCAGCCAAAGGAACAGACAAAAGATTTGCACACTTTAACAAATCATACCTTCCATTGCACAGGTGCTACTTTGCACATGGACCAAGTCTGGAATAAAGCAGGTTTCTCCACCATGCAATGCCTGCTCCCCACTACCAGCCCATCTCTCCCCATTTTGCAGCAGAGACTGCCTTCTGTTGAAGACAGTGCACACTTCAGAGGTGTTTAGACCTTGGCCCAAGACATCACACAAACAAAATCTGTATACAGACCTTCCTCAAAGCAGAGTGTTTACAAACTGATTTGTTGCCCCAGGCCCCATCAGTAGCTGTTTTTGCTCCTTGTCAACCGATTTGGACTTCAGTCAGCACTTCTCAGGTGGAAATGCCCGTCATGTTGGCAGCAGGATTAAAATGGCATGTGAGCCAGCCAGGGTGAAAATGTCCCCATTAATTTTTCATCTTTCCTCAGGCAACTCTGCCTATAGATCTACACAGGTATTAAGACAGCTTTGTCAATGAAAACTGTTAGCTCCTCTTCCTCCCTGTCCCCAGTGCACAGCCACCACAGCAATGGCAGCAGTAGAAGGCAGTGACCCTTTCAGAGCAGCTGTGCCCCTGCCTTACCAGGGGGCCTGGGGCACCTGCTGAGGCTGAGGGCAGGTCCCCACAGACTGAACATGTGACTTTGATGCCTGAAGTGGCTGCTTGGAAGCAGAGACTAAACAAGAATAAGGGAATAAAACTGATATTTATTTGAAAGGCCTTCAAAGGTGCACCCTGGGGACACCAGAGGCTACTGCCAAAATGGACCCCAAGATGGACAACAAGTCACAAGTTCATCACACTTTTATAGGTTTGGTCCATTTGCATATCAGCATAAATTCACCAATTAAAATTTTAGTTACTGATGTAAGTTCTCTAAGCTCAGCCCCCCTTTCCAAGATGTTGGTTTACACATTTTGGGCCCAGGACAGTTTGGGTGTCCTTGGAGAGAAAACCCAGAGAGACTTTGTTATGTCTACCCCAGCATGAGAGAGCAGCAGCTAGCAGGCTATAAAACACTTCCGATTTTTACACTAAGTAATACAGAATTTGAAAAAAATATAAAAATATAAAAGCTAAAACTCAAGGCATCAACTTCATTCAACTTCCTTCCACAGTAGCCCTGGGAATACGTGAGCTGGTGGTGGCTAGTGAGCATTTTTTATGTGGAGTCTGATGCCAGGTAGCCCTTTGTACCAGCTACCACTGGGCAGCCATCACTTTGAATCAAAAGTGCCTACACAGTCTAGAGAACCCCTCCACTGCACTCCCTCAGCCTTCTTCAGCAGGGCCCACAGAGGTCAGACCACAGTAGGGAATTGTGTCTCTCTGAATGGGCATCTCACCGAGATACACAAAGATGCTGTGACTGAAATCATTCCCTGCTCTGCCCCAGAGCTCTTAACAACAGCAACAACGGCGACACTACCTTCAAGTTCACAGAGCTGCTTTGCTCCAGCCCACACTCAATCCCCTCTTCTCTGACATCAGGCCTCCCTTCAGTCCTCTCCAAACAGAGATGCACCAAAAGACATGTCAAAAACAATCATCCCTGTAAACACGAGAAACCTGTAACCACCCTTCCTTAACAGCCTTGACAGAGCCAGGCTCCTACTGCTCCCACATTCATTGAGCCTGAATAGGCAAAAGCCTATAGCAAAGAAAGGAGACCTGCATGGGAAAAAACAAAATGCTGCCCAAAATGAGTTGTCAGAGTTGTTCTCTCTGCCAAGCCCAGGCTTCCCACAGAAGAGCCATGCTGTTGGAGACCCTGGCTTTCAGGCCAGAAATAAAGCTGAGGACCAGATCACTTATAGCCATTGGAGATCCTGTGGTCCTATTTTTTGATAATACTAAAAGTGATAAGCCAGTGCCAAGGCTAAATTCCAGCTCAGGTGATTACATGCTCCCTATGTTAATCCCCCCACTGCCCCTCCACAGATCTGACTGGATGTAGGAATAGTAAGCCAATACTTGCTCAGTAACTTGCATTTATTTTACAGGGGAGGCACAGCAAAAGCAGCAAGCCAAGCTCAGGGAAGACTCTCTTCAGATGTTGTGGAAGCCAAGGAGACTTTGACAAATGCAGATAAGCAAAAAATGTATTTGAAATATCCACCAGGCAGGATGCTCTCTTAAAAAGCTGATGAGAAATGTAGAGGTTTGTGTGCATTTGGCTGCATGTCTGATCATATGTCCTATTGCTATAGATCCAGTCTTAAAATATTGCTAAGGATGCTGCCTTACAACACACACTTCATGTGAGGACCATAAACAATGAGAACTATGTAAGTACTAGGCTTGACCAGATGGCTGAAAGTTTTTTTTGCATTTTCTCATCATACAGTTACCAATGGCTCTGCACCATCATCATAATAGCTTTGTCCACCAGCTGTATAGTCATAATTGCATTTTATTTTTGTATTTCTTTGCAATTTAATGCTAAGCACAGTTCTCAACATGGCTGCTTTTGTTCCACATAGGACTCTTCCCTCCCTGTGCTGGCTGGCTTTAATTTCTGTTTTGGCAATATGTTTGTCTTCTCTAGTATTTGTTTACCTTTTATTATTCCATCTATTTTCTTTGACATACATCTTTAATTAGTTGCACTCCTCTGCTCTCATTGCCTACTAACACATTCATTTAGAAAGTGTGGTGCTCACTCCTGCTGCAAATCTCAGTTGTACGCTTAAAAGGTCAAGTTTATTTCTTGCAATAACCTTTGTCTGGCCAAGTAATCAGTCATACATCAGAGATAAGGTGGCCCCTAAGGAGACAACTTGTATTCAAAATGTATTGAAATATTTTTCCTTTGGCAATGAAGATTTGTAAACATGATAGGTAACTATCACACCAGTACAGCAATAATTATTTTCTATTTTTAGAGAAAATATACCTTTCAAAAGGTCTCCCTTCTAGACTCATAAAACTTGAAATCTCTGGAGATTTTGTTCAATACATTGCCTTTCTCTTAGAACTAACACCCACTGCTGAGCCCCTGAGCCTCCAAGCCTCCTATAGGTATCAAGTTTGCTCACCCTCTAAATCTTTCTCCAGAATTTCTCAGAAAACTGAGAAGCACTGGAGCCACTTCATTCAATGCTCCACCACAGACACTTACCTACTAGTTTTCCCCAAGCTGGTGGTTGGGATGAAGGGCAGGAGAGAAAGCAGCAGTGCTGAGAGATGAGAGTTTGATCTTCATCTTCCTCCAGCCCTGCAAGTGGGACAGGGGACCACAGCATGGCTGGGGCACTCCAGAGACAGCTTTAGCTTTGCAAAACAAGGAAGGTACCAGATTTTTCCAGACTACTGGAAAGCATCTGAGGATACAGTGAGCCATACTGACCACAACAACAGTTTGTCCCCCCTCTGCCATAGCACAGAGAGGTGACCTGTCTTCACCCAGGTCAGTGGCAGAGCTAGAGCCAAGATTTGGTATGGAACTGGACTCAAAGTAGACTGAATCCTGCTTTACTGATGTCCCGACTTTGCTCCCACCTTGTCATGCTGCCTTCACATCAGCCCCAGCATTTATGCAGCTGTCTAAAGAGTCCATTCTGGGGTGTGATTTAAAATGCCAGTACAGGGGAAGCAGTTGCAAGGCATGGATGGGAGGCAGAGTGCAGCAGCATGGTCTCAATATGGCTTACAGGACCCAGGCCCACTCCTTGAGCAGCCCTGACTGTCAACCTTGTGCATCTGCTACCTCCTCAAGTGCACAGCAGTTGGACTCCTATCTCCAGCCAAGTAACTGAACCACTTCCAGCAGAAAGCCAGGCTCTCCTCAGCACTGCTTCAGCACTGTAATTCATTCACAAGCCTTTCCCTTTCCCCTCCCTGTGCCAGGTCAGCAAATTCACTGCTATGCCAGTTACTAAAACTGTATCTCGCCCTCTCTGGCAATTTATCAGTTTTATTGGCATGAATGTGTCTTCCCCAGACAGCCAGTGAAGTAAAGGTATGGCAGAACAAACAGCTGAAGTGTGTGCAGGACAGACAGGGAAAATCTTGCATGATACATGGGGCAAGAGGCTGCCAGGGTGAGGTGAGCCCATGCATGAGGCAGAGAAGAAAGCACACCTGAGCAGAAAGAGAAGTTGCCCGTATCCAGAGAAGAAGTTAAGACTGCTCCTCTGGAATTAGGGGTGTTGCTTGTGCTCACAGCCACATGGTGGTTCACAGGAACCCAGGGCAGGCCGTGCAACCCAGGGCTGGTTTCAGCCAGCCTCTGCAATGCCTCTCAAAGCACGCATTTTTGCAGCAAGACTTTTCTGGTTTCTGGGATGCTGCAGGAAGCCTACTGCAAAACACAGAGAAATAAGATTCATCCAGGCTGCTTGTGAGTTATCAGGTATACGTAGCCCTCCTCTATGATGGAAAACAAGTTGCTGAAATAAAGATATCGGCTCTCCAGCTGTGTAACCAGGGGTCCTCACTGTGAAGGCACATGTATACCAGCCTTCTCCACTGTCAAAACACTCCTCAGATTTCACTGTCATCTCAAAGCTGATTATATTTACCCTCCAGGTACTGTCTGCATTGTATTTTAATAATCTGCCCACCTGTTATTATTTTCTCTCTCAAATCTGTAGCTCTTGAGCAGTGCTGTAATTTAACTCCAGCTGAAGGCTGCTTGTGTTTGGATGACAGCATTTTCTCCATTAGTATCTGCCAGACACAAAGCTGAAGCTCATCAAATGATAAATGATCAAAACCACCTTCTGCTCTATGAGATTTATTTAGATCACAATGCAGAGGAGAAATAAGCTGTTTGGCCATCATAGCTCCACTGTGGGCAAATGTTGGTCCCCAGTCATGGCATGACCACCAGTCAGGGATACCCACCGGCCTCAAAGGGTCCCTGATGACAGTTATGGGATCAGCGTATATATGTCCACTGTGCTATTACTCCTATCTCTTCTCTTCCCTCTCAGGAAAAAGTGCAAATCAGTATCAGATGCTGTTTTTCTGTCAGTACAGTAAAAAGGAAAAGAGAGATGGTCACCACATGGTCTATCCCATCCCCATGATATCCAGGCTCTAATACAGGAAGGCTTCATCCTTCCTTGTTACACAAAAGTCAGTCTGATCCTGGTGAAAACACAAGACACAGACCCCTGCAATATCAAATATAAACTTACACGGGAGGAGGTGATGGGGAAAACTTCTTCCTGTACTTTGTGGTTGACCAGCAGGAGCCCCAAAGTATTTGGGCTCCTTTTGCAAAATAAAGCAAATTCTAAACTACTCTGATTCCAGAAAGCCAAGGCTCTGCTATCCTGAAAACTCACATTCAGACTAGTTCTTCTGTGCAGGACTCATATTTTATTTGGCCAGCATCTCCTTGAAGTGTGCAACATGATATTTTACATACTCAGCAATACCAGTCAAGATCTGTAGCATCTCCTCACTGAGAAAAGCAGAGGGAAAAAAAGTAATGAATCATTGCATTAAAGTAATTCTGATCTGGCCTGGGGGTATATTATGACGAGGCTTCACTCCCTGGTATGCTTCCAGACGTTTCCATTTCCTTGCTGTCACTTCCTTTCACATAAGTGTGCCTGCATTGTGTTCCCAGCTGTCAAGCACTCTGGAGATGCCAGGAGACTGACAGCCACTTGCACAAGTGCACTGTCCTACAACACAGCTCTCCAGCCTGGCCCCACATCCCTGCCAGCTCCCTGCAGCATGGCACCAGCCACCAACCCACTCCCTGCAAGAAGGACCCAGGCAAGGAGTTGCATGATCTGGCAGGGATCAGGTGAGAAAAAGCACTGTGTCTGTGCACAGGTTTGTTCCCTGGTGCAGAGTCAGTCCAGGGTTGCTCCCTGCTGGCAAACATGTCCTCAGCACTCTGTGGCCACCCTGACTAGCCTCATCAAAGAAGGCAGCCAATGGCTCCCTAAATTGACAAGGGATTGGACACAGAGGGGAAAGGTTACTCTTGTTCCACACCCACACTGTCCTACAAAGAGCTTGTGGGTTTTGAATGCCTTCAAGGAGGGGTCTTTACCTTTGCCCGGGCAAGAAGTTCAGGCTTTTTCAGGGTTCCAGGATCCTTTGCTCTTTAGGCAATCACCTGCCTTCTCTCACAGACACAGGATGACGATGACATTATGACAATCAAGCAGCTTTTTACTAGACCTTGTCAGCCAAGGAAGGCAAGACCCAGTAACAAGACCCAGCCAAATTTTATCCAGGCCAGTTGATTGAGAGGTTCATTAAGCATTGCTGGAGCCAGCACCAGCAGCTCAATTGCACCTCCTGAAGCAAATTAGAACCAGGCAGCACCAGAAGTGGGCCATAACACAGAGATGGAGCCTCCCAGCACACCAGCCTAGCTACGAGTCAGCAAACATTTTAGTGTGTAGCAAGTATGTATTAGCTGTGAAATAGCTGGTACAACTCTGCTTAAGAGAAAGATGCCTTCAGTTCCTCAAGACACCAGATCTCAAAATTTGGTTGTCTATGTCAATGTAATGCTATAGACTCTGATTTTCTACATGCTGTCGTAGACCACAGCTGTTCAGAGTTGCCTGCCTGTGGGGAGGAGGCAAAGGATCAGTCCTGCAGTTGTCATCGGTTGCATCATCTGATTCTATGGTCAGTGTCTGCCAGCGGCAGGATTTTCCTCTCTAGAGGTGTCTGGAAATTTTCCAGGATAAAAGCTTTTACCTCTTAGCTGGTGCTATTACCTCCCTAGAAAGACAAGGATGCACCCCTTTATTGGTTGTTCCTGAGGTGACAGCAGCTGTCAGACCCTAAGAGAGAAGGTGGACCTAACAGCTGAAAGAAACTGGCTATTATTCTGTCAGGTAAAATGTCTATGTAGATGCTGAAACAGCTTGACTGCTCCCCCGTCAGTCTTGTTAGGAGCTCATTTTATTATGCTTTGTTATTGAAAGGCTGAGTTAATTTTGGGAGCTCTTAATTACAATGCCGTCTGCTTTGGAAATAAAACCTGCAACGGTGTCTGCAAGCAATCACAGAGCAGAGAATTATACCAGGAAAGCTAAAAAAAGATGTTAGAGGCAAACCTTCAGCTCTAAAGGTCTCCAATTTATGGCCAGGCAGGTTACTGCAGCCAAGTCACTCTGTGTTAGGATGATGAAGATGGGGAGCAGCCGCCCCGGGTAAGAACCACGGTAGAGTACGGGCACTGCATCACAGCGTTTGCCATGCTAGTACCTGGTGTCACAGCCTTTGGGCAGCTGGTGTGAAAAACAGGAACACAATTAGGGGGATGTCCTGCAGGTTTGGAGAGAAAGGCAGGCAGGAGCAGGAGAACAGATCAGGTACGAGGTGAGGAATTTGTGTGCATTACAGATAGAATGGGCAGCTGCAAACTTGATAAACACATTGTTTTGGAGATCATTGAGATGAGATGCTTGCAATGGGAACGCATTCTAGGCAATGTCTCCTGCCAACAAAACCTCTGCAAACTCTATGGAAAACATGCAGGCAGCTGCAGAGGCAGGGCAAGGAAGGGGGGAGGTGGCGAATGTGTAAGCACATGGATCAACTACATGTAACTATGTGTAAGTATATGGATCAACCATATGAAGTTTAATGAGGGCAAGTGCCAGAGTCTGCACCTGGGATGGGGCAACCCTGGTTCTGTGTACAGACTGGGGAATGAGAGGCTGGAGAGAAGCTCTGCAGAAAGGGACCTGGGCGTCCTGGTCAATGGAAAGTTGAACCTGAGCCAGCAGTGCCCTGGCAGCCAGGAGGGCCAACCCTGTCTGGGGGGCATCAGGCACAGCATCACCAGCTGGGCAAGGGAGGGGATTGTCCTGCTCTGCTCTGCACTGGGGCGGCATCACCTCAAGTGCTGGGGGCAGTTTTGGGTGCCACAATATAAGAAAGACATTAAGCCATTAGTGTCCAAAGGAAGGCCACGAGTATGGTGAGGGGTCTGGAGGGGAAGCCCTATGAGGAGTGGCTGAGGTCACTTGGTTTGTTCAGCCTGGACAAGAGGAGACCTCATTGTGGTTTTCAGGATCCTCAGGAGAGGAAGTGGAGGGGAAGCTACACATCTCTTCATTCTAGTGACCCGTGACAGGACTCAAGAAAATGGCATAAAGCTGAGTCAGGGAAGGTTTAGTTTGGATATCAAGGAAAAGATTTTTCACCCAGAGGGTGCTTGGGCACCACAACAGGCTCCTCAGGGAAGTAGTCAGAGGACCAAGCCTGTCAGAGTTGAAGAAGCACTTGGACAATGCTCTCAGGGACATGGTGTGACTCTTGGGGTGTCCTGTCCAGGCCCAGGAGTTGGACTCAATGACCATGATGGGTCCCTTCCAGCTCAACATATTCTGTGATTCTATGATTCTATATACAGGAAGTAATCCCTAGTACAGTGAATGTCCCAGTGTACAGGGAGGCTTACTGGGAGGGAGGTTGGGGTATAATTTTTACTAGTAAGAAAGCTGTAGCACAGCCATCACTAGAAGCACTCAAGTAAATGTTTCACCTGTCTGTCAGGAGAGTGATCCTGCCTCTTTTGCATGGGTACAATCATGAGACAACAAAGAACTAATACATTAGGTGCCTGTCATTGTGCTCCAACCACAGGTCTTCTGAATGCTCCCAAGAGCACAGACAGGGTTTGCAAACCCCTCATAAGGAAACTCAGATCCTTCATGTCCAAGATAAGGGAGAACCTCCCTATGCTGTGACTGGTCTCTGCCACCCAGAAAGACAGAGTGCAAGCCCAACAGCACGATGGGCACACGGATTTGCCAGTGCACACCAAGCAGTACATACAAAATCAATACAGGCATGGTCTGAGGCTTTTCTATCTCCAAACAACTCAGCACCACCAGGGCTCCCTCATCAGGACACCCCCCATTTCACCAAGGACAGCTGCTCTCAGCAGCGTCTGGGGGCGTTGGGTGCTGCTGATGTCCGCCAAATCCTTCCCAGACCTTATCAAAGAGACATGAGGACTGACACCCCACTACAGTTTGACAGCAGACAGATTTTACAGTGACAGTGTGGGGTAAAGTGTGACTGGAAAATGTAACATTTGCAACATGTCTCCACTGAAAATCACAAGTGCTAGTGCTGTTTGTTTCCTCTTATTTGTGTATATATTTGTAAAGAACAAAAAACATGTGGAGAAGAGGACAAAACATGTAGGGTCTCAGGCAGTCCAGCCCTTGCTGTACAGGATAATTTACTACTGGAGGGTCTCTCCTCCAGCATTTTTCTGTCTGTATATATGCACCCCAAAATATCATGTTTTTACCATTGTCACTCATGAGCCAGACCAAAAAATGTAATTAGAAGTTCGCTTGATATTCTACCTACATTTCTTTCCATGAGCTGTATCACACCACTCCTACTTATATACCTCCTGCTACCCTTCTGATCAGCTCCCCTCAAGTTCACACCCTTCAAATTACAGGACGACAGTTAGGTTTCCCCCCTTAATCACCAATTATCCACGATAAACACACTTAGTTGCTTTAATCTTTCCTCATACCTCGGCTCCGCTCCAGCACCCTAATCATTGTTGTTATTCTTTGAACTCCTTCTAACTTGCCTGCCTCTGTGCCAGTGAGATGACTGGGGCTGAGCACCGAGGTGTAGGTGGGATCTGACCAAAGCTGCATGCTAATTTCATCATTAGGCAGATTAGGTGTCTCTGGCAGGATGCGGGTGTTTGTTCATTCGCACATCTCATTGCTCCTGGCGTGCCTGTCCTCCGGCCGGCTGCAGTTTCCTACTCCCGCTATCATTTGTTGGTTTTATTTAACCAAGGGATTAAGAGCTTCCAGGACAGTAATTACAATGATGGTTTGAGTGGCATGTCCTCTGGCACGGGAAGTGCCCGCAGGGATGGGTCAGACAGTGCTCCCACACTCACAGCCTCTGCAGGGGATCTCCACCCACGGCAAGCTGAATCCAGGTGCAAAGGCACATGGCCTGAATGCTGTGGCCACAGGCAGAAGAAGCCCAGGGGTGTATGCAGGAGCTTGGTGCCCTTTGAAGCTTGGGGCACTGCTTTGCCATTGCTGGCCCTGCAAAGGAAGACTGCCTGTGCACAAGTCCAATAGAACTATCCACAAACACAGCCTGAATCTAGGGCAGGAAAGGCAGCTAGGGATGCTCTGAAGTGGCAACTGCAATCTTTTACTGTCAAGGAAAATGTAGCATAAAAGCCACCCACACATGGCCGTAGAGTCACATTAGCTCTTGCATACTAAGCTAGAATGAAAAGAGTTTCTGGTGATACATGACTACTGTATGGAACAATGGCCTGTCACTGAACCACTGGTACAGAGAACAGGCTGGGAAGTGTCCTACAGGTAGATGACAAAAGTCATCTGGACAGAAACACAGAGATGCAACATTTTCAATTTGTTAGCTTTCAGCATATGTTCCAGGAACAAATTTCCATAAACAGAGGTAAAGAGTCTTGCCTGGTTTGAGATGCAGACCTGAAAATCCCTCCACGTAAGGAACAGGCAGTATTAATAATATATTAGATTTCTCTTCAATACTGTTCTCATAGCTGAGAACATACATGACCCAGTGCAAGCTTCATCATCTCTTATCTCTGTGCCTTGGGGGCTTCAGAGTAATTTCAAACTTTGAAAGTCTTCCCCTCCACTTGCTCCAGTTTCTGTTGTTCCTCGAGAGCCGTCTGAATTTCACAACATCACCTGAGCAGTAGATAAGTAAAAATTGCCTCAGCCGTAGAGGAGAAATCTAGGTTAATTATGTTGATAACCCCCGGGCTAATCTCTAGTCCATTAAGGTAAGCAGATGGTCAGCTCACTGCAGGGAAGAGGAAGGGAGGACAGAGTAGCATCTCTCATTCACAACATGCAGGATCAGACGTGTCCCCGAGAGGATGGGCATTCCCAGCCTCCTCCCTTCCCCCACAGGCAGGTTTTGTTTGCACCGTAGCTGGCAAGGCAATACAGAAAGGGGAGCACAGAACCACAAGCAGGTAAAAAGCCACACAAGGTGAGAGTTTTTGTGATTCAAGTAAGCAGTGCACTGGCATAGACTGAAAAAAGGGAGGGATAGGGAATGGCAAGCGCATACGGATGGGTCTTGCAGGCTGACATCCTTGAAATGGGGTGGTTAAACAAAATATCTAAGAAATACAGGTCAGATGCAATGTCATTGCAAGAATGGAGGAGATACATCTGCAAAATAGTCTCCTGACCAAAACAGATGCTGAAAGCTCTCCCAGGAGCACTGCTGCATGGGCTATGTCCCTCCCAAGGTGAGAGGGAGGGGGGACCTTGTGGTCAGTGCTATGAATAGGTGTCCCAACTTCTGTCCTCAATTCTTTCAGTAATGAATGGATCAAGCAGCAGCAAGGCATTTTGTCTCAGTTTCTCCATCTGTAAAAAATTCCTCCTACACCTTGCAGGGGGATTTTGTAAAGCTTAAATGTCTGTACAGTGTTTTTCATCCCCCAGATGAAAAGGAACTGTGACATCTCACATCTCTCTTAGCAGTCACCCCATTTCTTCAGCAGAGAGACAGGTATGCCAGTAGCTGCTCTGCCTGCTTAAAAACTCCCTGGCTTCCATTGAAATTGCAGAAGAATCTTTATTTACTCTCCTTCGTATAAACAGCAAATCCCAGGAGGAGAACAGATGATAGGTTTGTGTGCAAACAACTGCATTGTATAGAAAGGACTCTCCAAATCAGCAATTTTGGGGATCATTCCTCAGGGCAAACCCACCCTTTCTAAGCTTAATCCTCCAACCACTCTAGGAAGAGACTTCCCAAACACTGACACTCTGCAGGCCATCTGCTAGGACACCAAAGGTGTCCACAGCATGGGAATATTCAACCTTATAGAGAAACATAAATTGAAATCTTCAGCCTGTTATTTTTAAAGGTATTGTTCAAGAGTAATGGTCATGCTGCAAGGTTGCATTGTGATATTTGGGATTCCTGTGTGAACCACGGCGTGACTGTCAAGTTGCTAAGCTAATGTACAACGTGTACATTAAACAATTACATCTGAAGGTGATGGGACCAGCTGGTGCACATTAGAGCCATTTTACTTATTTAGGGGACAGCCTGAGCAGCCTTCCCTTGAACATGCACTTGGAGGCAGACTGCACTTTGGGAAAAGCAGGGGTTATAAGCAGAAGATGGCACCTGCGAAGCCACGGGTACATTTACCTGGAGTATTGCGGGCAGAAGCAAGCTGGGATGAAGCTGCGTAGCTGTGGTTGGTGTGCTGAGACGCAAGGGGCATGAGCTCATACCCAGTGCTGCACTGAAGCAATCTCATGGCTTTCAGACCAGCACTGGCTTTCATCCACGGGCTCAGATAGAAGGTCAAGTGAGCTTACTTCTGCCTGCAGTATCTCATGTAAGCATTGTCCACATCACCTCCCTGTGAGCTTGTAGGTCTCCTGTTTCTCATCTTTCCATTTCCCCCTCTCTGTTCCCTTTCCATAGTGCAGGTTCTTTTGGGAGGCAGGGATATATGACACTGAGCATCAACTCAGCACCATTAAGACGGGCACACAGAGGGATGGTTCACAAAAGGAAATGCTGCTTCCCTGAGGAAACTGCACACAGCTTCACCTCCCAGCAGCACCCTCCAGGCAGTCATCCTTTCTGCACTGCACCTCACAGAGCGGCAACAAAAGTGTAGCTTCTGTCAGAAAAATAAGTGTTACCGAAGGACCCCTTCTCACTGCTGAGATCTGCTGCCTCTGTGTGCACCCACACGCCCAGCCTTGCTCACCCAGATACATTTTAATGGCTCCCTATTCCTTCTGGTACTGCATAACGAACTAAGCTGTTCCTCTTCTGGTTCAAATTTCAACATTAATAAAACACATTCTAAAATAATGCCTATAGCCAACAGCACCAGCCACCCCTTTATATAATACTGCTGGCTCATGACTGGCATGAGCAACCAGGCATCTCCCTGCATCCTCCAACTGAGATGGCTCACTGCCTCCTTCCCCACCATCCCAGCCAGCACACTGACTTCTCCAGACTGAGGGCCCCTGGGCACGTGCTGTGCCCCTTGGTGTGGCAGCACTTCTGTAGGTAGGCAGGTGTCATAACCTCAGTGTCACTGGCAGATGCTTAAGCCACAGGTCCCTAAATACTCTTCTAGATACAATTGGGAAACATCAAGAAAAAGCTAGCAGCACTCACCCTGATAAAACTGGCATTACCATCAGTGGGATAAGAGCAGGAAAGATGCCTTTTTGTGTTCCAGAGTCCTGCATGTATTTGTGGCACAAAGGCACTAAGCCTGCTCCAATGTCTGGGTGACACCAGCAGCATCATGCACCAATCTCTCTGTACTGAGCCTTATCACCTCATTTTGTGTCCCCTGTGGAAAGAATGCCAGTGGTGCTGGAAGAAGAGGCAAAATGTTTTAAGCAGCAAGGAAACATCTGAGAGTGGTAGGCATGCAACACTGATAACGTGGATGTTGAAAACAGTACATGGGAAGAAAGCCTATTGTCTCACTCCTCAAAATATCTGGTCTTGTAAAAATGCACAGGGAAGATCAATTTCTCCTTTGATTCCAGGAAGTCAGACTGATAATGAGCAAGTGCAGGACCCAGAACTTCTCCCACATGCACACCAGCAGTGAGCATGTTGTTTAGCAAAGACCAGACTAGAGGAGAAACAAGCAGCTGTGTTCCTCTCCCAGCACTAGTCCTGCTAAGTCATGAGTTCCATCCCCTCTACCTCTGCACACGGCATAGGAAGAGGATATCAAGATACAAAGCATAAATCCAGCTCTACCACTCCAGGATGCTGCAAGGTGGGCAGGTGTGACCCTGCAGGGCCTCGAGGAGGAGGGAAAAGACACCATATTTTAGCGAGGCTTTCCTCTCCTGAATCACTTGAAGGAGGAACCCTGCTTTGGATTCAGCCCAGCACTGCATAGTGATAATTTCTAATCCAGCAGCTGAAAGATTACAGCAAGTTGAAGAAGACAGATGGTGTGGCAAAGATGGAGAAGCCATTGCTTTGCTAGAGCCCATGCTTGCCGAGGTTAGGTGCAGGATTTCAGAAAGCTCCACCCTCTGTGTAAGCTGCCACTTGCCCAGAGCCAGCCAGCCCCAACATACCAGTGAGTTGCTGGCTCAGTGTGGGAGCAGCAGAGGCTGTTGGCAGGAAGGTTTGCAGATGGCCTGCAAGGAAGAGGGATCCCTCCTCTGCACAGCCTCACAAGGCTTTTGGTTTGGGACCAGACAGGGAATAAAGACATTTTGCATCCATCCAGCACTTTGCAGAGACACGAGCACAACCCCCATTGATTCACACACTGCCTCCTTTCACTACAAGCAACGTCACCCTTCCCAGTTTTATGTGCTGGAAAAGGGGGCACTCAAATTTTGCAGCAAGTCAGCATCAGAGCCTGGGACAAAGTGATGGGAGCTGCCCTGGCTCCCTGCAGCTGGGTCTGCTCTCCTTCAGGAGCACCCATACCCGCCTGGCTCTGCACCTGCCCTCAGCCCAGCTGCAGCGCAGTGGTGGCACAGAGAAAGTTCATGTGCCAGCCAACACCAGCCTTGCTCCCAGCAGGGCTGCAGGAGAATGATGCTTAAGTCTTTGGATTTTTGTTTGTGTGGGTCTGCAATAGTCTGAGGCCTAGGTGAAAATTCATGTATGGATGGGGGTTTTTTACACCTTCTCTTTTAGTTGTTTTCAAGATACATAAGAAATATTAGGTCTCAGCTTCTTATTTGCTGCCAAAGACATCTCCAGTGAGCTAGTGAAATAGTCACATCACAACCAACAGAATAGAAGCTTGAGCAAGGAAACTTAAAGAAACATTGAAAACTCACCTTCTGCTTTAGGTTAACACTTAATTAAACCAGTTGCCTGACAAATGCTATGCAAAATGGCTCTTTTCCTGAAAGCCAATGCAATTTTCAGACAAGGATGAAGAAACTTCATGATACACTTTTCCAATCTTCCAGAAACCCTCCAGGAAAACCTGGGAGACAGCTTCCTGATATTTCTCATGTAACAACTAGAGAAAAAAACCAAACATACTCCAGGAGATTTCAGACACCCACGGATAATGGCACGGGCATCAGCAGCACTGCAGTAACCTCCACAAACCAGCAATGGATCAGTGAAACACGGAGAAGTCTGACAAAAGAAACTTCTCTGCTTCTAATGGCAGCGTATATTTCTTTTTATAGGATACCTTTTAAATAAGGTAAAGCGAATAAACCTGAGTCATGACATCCAGTTCTGCCCTTGGCTCTCTGCAGGCTGCATGAACCTTGGCAAAACCTCTCCTATTCCTACCCCCTAGTCTTGCCTCCTTCCAAACAAGGATCTCAGGGATATTTTTGATGCCTGAAGAGGAAGATTCATTTTGACAGATCCAGGAGGAGTAAGTGACACTCCTCAGTTTTGCACTGGCATAGCCAGGACAGAAGTTCCCCTTCCTGCCCACTGCGTGAGGTTGCCAGTCACATCCAGGACAAGGGTGGCACAGGCTTCTTGTTCAGTTGCAAACTGAACATGCATCCATGCCCTTGATTTAATAAATAAAACATTAGAAAGCCCACACAGAGCTCCCAGCCCCACTTTCAAAAAAAAACAAACCAAAACACGAACAACCACCCAAAACTTAAAGCTCAGTAGACCAAAGTCCAAGTGCTGAATCTGAGCATGGTCTGAGGGCAGACAGTGCTTTATACCTCTGTCTTCTGCTTCAGTGGAATGTGCTGAGGGCATTATTCACAGCAGAAGCATTGTTGCACACCAGTTACTCTTTGGGAGCTGTGGAGGCTGCAGGAATAATGAGATAATTATCCCCATTATTCCCAGAAATGGTGGGAATGAGACCGCCTTTGTCCCCTGCTCCAGACTGCACAAGCTTGGATGGTTTTGTTCTACGAGCAGAGCCACCTTAGCGGAGGCTCCCAGGATGTTTTGGCTGAGGCAGCACCCAGTTGCTCATGCGGGGGCACAAAGACCGCTGGATATCCCCACACAGCAGAAATTCTCTGCCTGGGAAATTTCAGCCCACGGAGAGCCCAGCATGTCCCCACTCTCCTCAAAACACACGCTGTGCCCTACTTGGGTGAGGATCGTCGGGAAATGCAGACAGCAGATGGGAGGGAATTAAACTCAGATTGAGGAGAGACTCAGGCCCCCCAGAATTGAGACTTATTCCTGGCAACACACAGCTGAAAAGCACTTAGACATCAGCAGTCCCTGTTAATTCACCAGAGGGTATTATCCAAGCTTGTTACAAGATTGATGTTCAGTGTGCTACAATCGTTTAATAGTTACCCCCAGCACTTGGCCTGGATAGGGATGCAAAATCTAGTAGCCAGAAGTTGTTTCTCTTCCTTGCTTGATCATTTTGCTGATCTCTTGGCCTGAGCATAATGGATCAGATTAGAAGGCTTTCTTTCTTTTTTTTTCTTTTGGCTTCTTAGTCTCCTTAAACTAGATTCACACTTCTGTGGGCCACTTGTCATCACTGCCAGGAGCATTAATTAGAGCCAATAGGAACCTGCATGACCTGCTGTGGAACAGAAATGGCATCGTGGAGGAGCAGCTTGAACCAGGAGCTCAACAGAGCAGCCACCCTCCCTTGTGACCGAAAACACACAATAGCTCCACATGCATTGAGGCAGTCTAGAGCTCACTGGGAAGCAAGAGAAAGGTTGTGCAGTTGCCAAACCTGACAGGAAAAGTGCACCTGAAAGGCCTTAATGTAAAGTTACAGGCTGCACTGCTCCGCCTGCGGGTGGACTAGATGGGCCCTTCCACCCTAATTCTTTTCACCAACCTGAATTTCAGGGAAGACACAGGACTGCAGGCTTCATAGACTACAAAGCCACCATCATTAGGTAACACCTTGATGCAATATTCCTCTTATTTCAGCTAGCATGATGGCTCACTGCTCTCATATGGCTGAAAAGACCAGCAGCAGCAGCTACACCTCACGCTCGGCAAACGTCTCAGCTGCAAGGCTATTTGCAATGGATGGCAAATCACCATCCTTGTGGCAATCCTTTTCCCCCATCACATCTTCTGGCTTTCACCAACCCCCAGCTCAGAGGAGCCCCTGTGGGCCTGATGGCTGCCTGAGGACAAGCACAACAGAGCCAGTTATCCCAGGGCCGCACACAACAGTTGCATTTACAGGGACTATGCCCGTGACTTGTTGAAGCTAATTCAGCTGGAAAACAAAAACCCTTTTTCTGTTCCCCCTTGTTTTTAAGTGGGCATCAGGCACACAAGAATGATGCTGGCTTTGCACCCACAGCCTGTACCACTGGCAGCAGGAGAACTGCTCACTGGGAGATGCACTGCAGCCAGCACTGAGCTCCAGAGGCACACACCCCATTTACATCCTCAGCTGCCCAGAAAAGGGCAGCTATCCTTGAGGGTTCCTACCTGCTCACCAGGGAAAGCCACCAGGCTCCAAGGTCCTGTGCCTCCCATTTCTGGGGCAGCAGAGGTAGGCAAATGAGGAGGGACTGTGCAAGGAAGTGAAAGGGAAGAAGAAGCTAAATATTTTTGGCAAATAGAGAACACAAGCTGAAAAAAAACAATGGACAAAGTGAGTAGATGATTCTATGAAACTGATTTAAAAAGAAAAGACAGGTCTACTAGGTCAGAATTACTGCCCCCTGTACACCTAGGTTTCTCTTTTTGTCTCTACCAAAGTAACTGAAGAAGAAAATAAAATCAGTTCTTTATGATATCCAGGTGGTAATTAGTTCATGAAGGAAAGAGGCATAGATTTTATGCATGCCGAGGACAAAACAGGAGTTGAAACTCATAGCTTTGTTTCTATTCCTCTTTCCATTTCCTCTCTATCAGCAACCAAAGCCTAGGTAAAAGAACAGCCCACACATCCCTTTCCCAGCCTGCCTTTTGTCTCTTTCAAAATAGGTGAGAGCCATCAGCCTTCCAGCTTGATTCCAGCAGGAAAATCCAGCCCCCGTGCCAGGAGAGGGTTGGCTGGGATGTCTCTTCCCCACCAAAACTCTCAGCCACCCCAGCCTACAGCTGTGCTAGCCCTGTGAAGCTGGGCTGCTGACCTTTTCCTGGCACAAGCGTCTCTGCATATTTCATGAGGGGATTGTTGTTTTCTCATGGGTTACACATTTAAGAACATTATATTTGGAGCTCGGATAGAAAGGATCCATTTAACCAGATCTTTTATTCCCTCTCTCACCCACACGTACACACTTGCCACTCCCCCATGGCCAGCTGTCTGTGCATATACTCACACCCACCACACATGCCTTTTGGCTGCCTCTCATCATACTGGGTTTAATTAAACACCCTGGAGGCTTGTTTCTAAACGCAGATTATTGATAGATTTTTGTTTGGTTGTTTTTTTTTTAATACCCTGGCTGCTGCAATTCTGAACTAAATGAGGTGAACAACAAAATTCGGAGGGTAGAGAGGGAGGAAAGTGGAGAACAGCAGCCCTCAGATCTGAGTAGCTTGAGAACACAGGCTACAGTTGAAGTAGGATGCAGGAAAACTTGGTGGCAGTCCCCAAGGAACCCTGATCCCCACCACAGACTGCAAGCAACCTGACAGTCCTTGGACGAATTGCATCTCAGTCACTAGGAAGGAAGGACTGAAAACACCACGTAATTTCTGGCAGTCTGGCAATGGGCATTTTAATATGGAAAGGTCCCACAAAGAGTAACTTCACCCCCCTCCTGGTGCCGTCTGCCCCTGACAGCACCCAAAGCTGTAACTGCAAAGTGCCCAGGGACAGAAAGGCACATAAAGCACTCCACCGACACCCTGCAATGTCCTGCCTTCACCATCTAGAGGAACTTTTTAGGCAAAAGCGCCCAGAAATTTGAAAAAGTAAAATGTGCCCTAAAGTACTGAGAAGGAAAAAAACCCAACCAGATTGCAGCAGATCTACCATGCTGCTCAGAGAGAGAAATGCCCTCCTGACCCTACAGATGACTAACAAACAGTCTGAAACATGAGATTAAAGCATGTGCAAGAAAGGCTAAGCTTATGACCATTGTCCAGGTAAACTGAGAAAGCCTTGAAGGAAATCCCTCCAGGGATGCCAGCACTCAGGCTGGAAAGATCCTTTCAACTCCAGTTGGTGCAGGCTTTCCTGTTCAACTGAGGCTCTGGTTTCCAAGACATCTAGTGCAAATGACATAGTGAGATGAATTGGGTGTATTATTTACTCCAAAAATTCGCCCAGGTTTTATGTTGGCTGCTCATCTTCATGCTGGATCCAAATCCAATGCCCTTGCTGTGCCAACACTGAAACAAGAAAAAGGTTTTACTTTGCGAGAAGGCAGGAAAAGGAAACCACAATAAACCACATGTTGCTGCTGAATATCTCTGGGAGAACTCACATCATCCCTGAAAAACAGAGGAACAAGGATACTGGGATAGGGGAGAAAGGGAGAAACTCCAGCCAAATTTTGCAGTGCTGGATATTTGTGTGGCAGGAAAAACATTTCCTTCCCATGCAGCAGCTGCTGCTGCTGCACAGGCCAGGAGGGCAGGTGAGGGAGAAGCTGCAGGTTGGAGTGATCAAGCCATCATGCAATGAATGCTGAGTCTGAATGCTGCAAAGAAAGGGAGACTGCCAGGAATCTGGCTGTGCTCTGCCCATCCTGTGAATCCTCAAGGGTGACTCCACATGCTCCCCCAGCTTGCCCTAGCTTGTAGCACACTTGGCCCACCTCCTGGGTTTGCTGCCAGGCTTAACTCAGCATCTGCAATGGCCCATGACGAAAAGCGCTGTCTAAAGCAGTGCAAAGCACTGCATACACTGCTCTCTGACAACACTTGCCAACTGTTTTGCTGCATCACAGGGCAGACAAAGGCTCATCACATACAGCATTGGGAGTCAGGCTCAGCCTGGTCCAGCACCCATGACAACAAAAGCCCCATGCCTGAGTTGACACTGGGTTTAGTGACACACCACACACCCCAGTTTCCTAGCTTTTGCTAGGAATTTAGCTCTTTTGGCTCGAGCCTGGTGCTAAATAAACCCAAAATGCCAAGGTTGTGATTCAATCCCTGTAAGGGTCATTCACATAAGAGCTGGACTTGATGATCCTTGCAGGTTCCTTCCAACTCAGAATATTCTGTGATTCTCAGAGCAGACTGCACCTTATCCTCAGACAGCCTTCCTATTCCTCCCACTCCTCCAGAGAACGTGGCTCTGCCATTCCAAGTTTCATGCCTTGAAGTAAGGGGGATAGCTTTGTTGAGCACAGGCACAAGCCAGAAGCAGCACTGACCCATGGTATGGGCTGAGCAGCACCTGCAGGACCTGTGCCAGAGGGAGCATCTCATCTTACCCCTCAAGGGAGGGCAGAGGATCTCTCAGTGCCATTGGGACTGCCCAGGGGATTAGCCCACAGTTGTTCCTTTTTGATGAGAGAGGAGGCAGGCATGTGAACCCAGCTCAGTGTGCATGGTACTCTCCATCAATCAAAGGGATGAAAGTTGCAGCAACCGAGGCTAGAAAGTGCCTCAGCTGAGCTGAGCTATAACTGGTAACTGCAAAACTTGGCAACATTCCTGCTCTGTAGTCCTGTACAGGCTCAGAGATTCAGCTTTACGCACTCACCCCCATCCCAAATACTCAAGGAATCCCTGAGTAGCAGGACTGAAGCCTAGATTCCTGCAGCCTGCTGGCTTGGATTTTCTTATGCCTAATACTCTACCTAAACTCATGTTATAGACCTCCTTTTCCTCAGTAGGGTTTCCTTTCTTAATCTGGCTGTATGATTTTATGACTTCAAAAATACTGCAAATGCAGTATTTTGGAGACTCCTGTCAAACAGGGCTAAAAGCGGCAACAAGGTGCAAAGCTATAAGGATGAAGTAGACAGTGCAACTTCACAATCCTTTCCTCAAAGTAAAACTGGGGTAAAAAAAGATCTTGCAATTTCACTGCTCAGTTACTGCACCAATAAAAACTCTAGAGCTCAAATCCTGTCTGGAAAGTTTGGGCTAAAAAGCAGTATCTATTCTTGGCCTAATTTGGGCAATAGATTTTTCATGACTTTGAAATACTTTACACATTTGAAGTGAATTGTTTAATGTCAAATGTCCTTTTCTTTATTTGACTTAATTCCTTCCCGCCTATTCCAGGATATACACGATTATCAGGAGGTGGGAATGCAGGCAAAAATGAAAGTGCTGCAGCGGCAATTCCAAAGTACTGTTCCTCACCAAAGGGACAAGCCAAGGTTTAGGCTAGTGCCTGGGCTGTGATTGGAAGGTCAGAGCTGGACACATCCGTGCCTGATTCCACAGGCGTGGAGAGCAACCTCCCATCATGGCACAAGGACACCGCCCCATGGGGCATCAGTGGGGAAAAAGGGACAACCTCCTGGAAGGGAACTTCAGCCCAAGCACTCACACTGCCCTTTTCCCCTCTGGAAGTCAGGCCTTACAGCACAGGCACCACAACCCAGTTGCTGGGTAGGCATGGGAGCCAGAGGTGAAGGCAAAGAGCAGAAACTATTTCAGGTTACGTGAACCCATCTCCGCCAAATAGGATTACCAGACACAATCCAATTGGCCGAGGTGGGTCACACTGCTGAAAATAGTTTTGTACTCTTGCCCTCTTAGCTGGTAAATAGCTTTCAGCCCCCAAAAGTGCTGAGTTGTGCTATGCATTGGTGGAAACAGCTTGCACAAAAGTGAGACGGCTTGAGGACGAGGAAGGGGAAACCTGGGCACTGGGTCAAATGCTGCTGTGGCATATTCAGGTCAAAGGACATCCTGAAAGGAGTCATGGAAAAAAAAAATAAAAACCAAATCCAAACGACAAAAACCAAAACAAATAAACACATACCCCCCAACAAATAAGTCTGAAGTTGCAAACCACTCAGTTTAATCTATGATTTCTATTTATGCACATCTCATACACAAAGCCTGAATAGTTAATGTAGGACTAGAAACACAGGAAGCAGCAAAGAGCAGAATCTACTGGCACACAGAGCCTGGCCCTCTTAATACAATCCCCTTCACAGACAGATCGAGACTCATCTTAAAGCCTGTCTGGGCGTTTTGTTCCCATTGTTCTGCTTGGAAGCTGTTTTCCAAACTTCCTCCACATAACAGTATGAAAATGTGTTTTAATTACTAGACTAGATTATCACAACTGATTTATATGAGCCAGCACTGTTGCAAATACCTTCCCTTAGCCTTAAAAACTCTTCCCTTTTCACACTGTTTACCTGCTAACATATTTACAGAGCACTCTCACACTCCCCCTACCATTTTCCTCAGGCTAAACAGTCCAAGCTCCTCTAATCTCCCCTTGTAGGACAAGCTTTCCATTGCCTCATCATCCTGACAGGCTTGCTTCAGCACAAGTACAGCTTCTGCTTAGCAAGATGATCTAAGAACAAGTCCCTCTGCTCAAAGGAGAAGTCAAGGTTTTGAGAGGCTTCTTCTTTGTTGTTGTTGATTGGGGTTTTTTGTTGGTTGGGTTTTTTGTTTTAAACAAACTTTCTCCCATTGTTTTGGTCACTAGATTTTTCAGTGTCAACATTTTAGCCTTCTCTGATGCCAGGGGAGTTGCATTCTTCAAGCCTTTTTAAAAGCTCCCTGCACTCAGCCATCAGGACAGCCCCAGTACAGCCCATCAGTTGACTGTCCCCACACCATGGGCAGTGAGATGATAGGAAGGAGGGGCTGAGGCTGGAACAACTTAATTTCTGCCCTCTGGCACAGGCAATTCAAACAGGAATGACATCCTAGCTGACAGCACAAGGCAAAAGAAAAGCATGTTCACAGCAACCCTGAACAGGAGCCTTTATCCCACCAAGCTCACCAGGATGGAGAAGTGAGTGGGGCGCAGCAGGGCTGTCTTCTTCCTCCCGTCCCTGCTCTGCCTAGCACTTACAGGATGCTCATGGCACATGCTCACTCCCTCCTGCTCCATTTCCATTAGCATGGGATGATGCAACTAGACTTTTATTGCAATTTGCTGAGGAACACTGCTGTCCAAACTGATGAAACAGCAATTCAGCAGAGGACACAGGAGGCACTTTAGAGAAGTGGCAGGGACACCAGACAAGCTTTCACCACATTTATCAAAGTGCTTGCAGTTTCATTTCAAGGCGGCAGCGACAGTTATAAATAATGAGAAAAGCTACTCTGCATCTAGAACATTTTAATAAATAAAAATGTAAAAAAGAAGCCTAAACAGCACAGTTAGGTCTGCTTCTGCAACCTCTTATGATTTCCAGCAATATATATATCAGTGATTCTCTCCTTTGTAGTCCCTGACAGCACAACTCACCCTGGGTGATGCACCTTTAGCACAGACATGACCTTTCATATGCAGAGTGCATGCGACTGCAACTGCATTTTACTGGCAAATGCAGAGCTCTGTGTTTATGTGTGCACACTTGTGTGTGCGCTTGTATATGATTTCACTCACAGCTGCTTGCTCAGCCTTCAGGCACAGAATAAACCATACCAGACACTTTCCTGCACGCTCTTAAGTTTATGCATACTCTCTTCCTTCCAATCACTACTGGTTTTGAGGATGGCATTTTTTGGGGAGGATTCATTGCCTATTTTGTCATCCAGTTTTAACTCTTTGTGAAGAATGGTAAATGAAAGAGCAGGAAAATACCTCCTGAAACACAGGTCAACCAATGTCCCCGCTTCCTGCCCAGCAGCATCCCCATTGCCTTGCTCATGAGGCAATTTAAAGGACAGATGACACAATGTTTAGCAGTCTTCCAGCACAGGCTCAGAGAGCAACATGAAGCCCACTCAGAGCACCAAAGCAACCTTTCCAATACCATGTTTCCTCACACACAGTTAAAACACAGCCTGACCTCGTAGGACAGTGGGACCACCACACAAGTAGACACAGCCGCACACACACACTGCCCACACCACCTCCCACTCTGCGAGGATTCACTGCCAGAGCACTCACACACATCTCTAGAGGTCCAGCACAGTTCTGGTGGTGCAGCCTGTGACCAGGCTCAATGGAGGTGCACCACTATAAGTGCTGTGCTTTATTCAGCCTTTGCAAGTCTCAGGGAGCTCAGTCTCTGCTGCACACCCTGTGGCTCCTGCCCTTTCCTGCCCAGCTTGAGTGATGCCCACCGTATGGCACAGCAAGTATGCCCTCTCTGCTAATGTAATTCACAGCCTAATTAAACCCCTGAGGAGAGGAGGCATTTTCTCTGTGACTTGCTGCAAGTTATCTGCACAGACTTGCTGAGATGCAGCAGTGGCTGCTGCCACAGCATCCTATCTGCAAAAGAGACAGGAAGGTGCTGTGGGGAAGGAAACGGCTTCTGCTGGAAAAATTGACTTTATTGATGCATGCTTAGAAGTGCCAATCCACCGGAGCTTCCCAATCCCCCTCCAGCATGGCAGGCAGAGTGAGCTGACAGCCAGCCTGCAGCATTTTGCTGCCAGGGTCCTGGGTGTGCTGGAGAAATACACCTGCTGTTCCAATGGGTACCCACCTCTCCTTCCCAGGCTGTTCAAACATACCTGGATTTGAAAGAAGTGGCACACTGTTACCAAAACCATGAAACCCTAACAGGCATAAGCTGCTTGATCGCCCCTCGCCGCCTACTCACAATGGTAGTCACTGCAGGTCATGCAGTAAAGTGAAACAGGAACAAACAGCTCCCAGGGCCCTGCTTCTCTATGGATGCAAAAGGGACAAAAAACCCCAAAAGCCCACTGCATGGAACAAATTGGATACCAATGTCACAAAAATAATAATTTTTTAAAAATTTAAAAGTGAGGAAGAGTAAATAACCTTCAGTCAAAGTACCCAAGTGTCACTGTGCAGCTGAAGAGTCTGCTCATCTTGGGAAGGGCTTCTTTTCTTAGTGAATGTGTCCTGCTGAATTGCACAGAGATGAGAGTGAAGAGATACTCCCTTTCCAGCAGAGGAAGTTTAAATTCAAAGTTCTAAGAATTTAGAATGCAGCTGTCAAGAGAAAACACTGAGCTGTTTCCAAAACCATATTTATAGCTGGATTTAGAGGGGTTTATATTTAGAGAAACTGTTGGTTTTCAGTTTTCTTGGGGGGTGACTTTTGCATTTCCTTTTACTTAATTGAAAGTCACCCAAGTCACCCAGGTGATAACCATATTTAGATTCATTCATAAAACTAAAATGCAACAAGCTGAGCTGAACTATCATCACAGTCTCATAGCTAAAGACTCCTAATCTGGAAATGAAATGGTGAAGGTTCTCATAGCAACATCATCTCAGTGTTTTACATGCTCAGTATCCAGCAAAACAGTCTTCTAAAAATAAATTTTAAAAAAAACACACAAAGAAATATTCACACTGAAATTATAGTCTTCTCCAAGTGCAAAAAAGACAAGATATTATTTCCTAAATGTCACAATTTAGAAACCTATTCATCTGAGACATTAATATTACAGTAACAGAAGCATCTGTATTTTTCCCTTCTTGAGTTCCCAACAAACTCCACTATTTAAAAAAAGAAAAGAAGAAAAAAGATCAGCTCAGTTACATATTATGTCTTATGCATAATCAGAGCTGCTCACTCTGAACAAGTTCCAGCAGCTGCACCAGGGTAAACTCTGTAAGAGGATTGCAGCATTCAAAAGGTATCTGGTAAGGAGGTCTCCTCATGCAGAATTTATACACCCTAGAAATACAAAGATTTCAACAGTTTGTTGGCTGTGTTAAAACTTGCCTGAAGTTTCCATACTGAAAATTGTCACAGGAGCCCAAGAATTCCAGTGGGACTCAAACTTATTTTTCTCTGGGCGCCTTGCTCTTCATCATTTGGTTATATTAATATAAGGTCTGATCCTGCTGAGCTCTGAGCATCTGTGATGCTCCCTAGGGAAGTCCATGGAGGCTGCCAGATATCACAGCTCCACTGGAGTGCTGAGCATAAGAGCACTCCAGCCCTTATAGCCTCAAACAGCACCAAGTGCTGAGCTGCCTCAGAGCATGCTGCCACTAACACTAATTTGGAAACATTTTTTAATCAGTTTGTTTTCTATCCCTTTTTTCTTCCTCATGGCAAAGAGGAAGAAGTGCTCTTTGAATAAAGAAATTGTGACTGAGTTTCCACATTAATTTCCATCCTTTTATATTACAAATAACTCCTCCCAAAAGTTCAAAATAAAGGCACCATACTTCACACTGCCAGTCAGGGCACCAACCCCCAGAGCCCAGGGAATAGGGAATGCTGGATTTCCAATGCTTCTGCTGGCAGCAGAGAAACAGTCTTGATCTGCTCCAAGTCTCCACCACCAACCTGAATGAGCCCCACACTGCTTGCAGGATTCAGTGCCACCCCTGCACCACCAGTCCTATCAGGCTGCCAGGATGGATGGAAGCTGAGGGGATGAAGGCAAGTCCTCCAGACCCCTGCCTACACTCCATCATTTGTGTGCTGCAGAGGGGTGTAGCTCACTTGAATTAAGGTCTTCACCCAAAAAAGGGAAATCAGGACTGCAGGAACTCAGCACTCAAGCAACAAATGAACAGCACTCAGTGGAAAACCAAGAAAGATAAAAAGAGGTGCAGCTAAATTAAAATTTTAAGTTACCAAAAGAAATCATTACCTTTACTTCTGAGCAATTTACCCATACACATAGAAGAGAAAGGTTTCTCCTTCATGTCTGCTGTGAACTAGCGATTTAACACATTGTAACCGGTTTTAGTGGGCTTTGTTTGCTGCCAGCCTTGGCAGAGGTCTGCCTGGCCTCATCACTGTCCCCACGCTCCAGCTGGCTCTTCCTACAGCAGCAGAGAGGGAAGCCTGCTCTGCTGCTGCCCCTTCTGTGCCTGCTCCACTGAATTTAAATGTCATCAGTGTGACACTATTTGGGGAAGAACACAAACAAACCTGGAATCCCTTACCTCTGCCCACAGAAGAAAAAAAAAAAAACCAAAAATCAAAAACTGATTCACAAAAGCAGCACCCACAGTCAGTCTGGGACATCACCATGTCTGGAGCTCCTTCATGGCTTGCCAGTTGGGGTTTCTCATGCCACCGAGGGCTCCTGGATGCTAAAAACAGCAGGAGAAGCAGGCAAGTTATTCCACACCTCACTGGGAAGTGGAGCTTCCCCATGGTGGAGACCAATCTATCACGACACTTACATCAGCATCATTCAGAGGGAAAACTCAAAAAAATTAGCAGAGGGCTATCAGCCCTCATCCACACCTAACTGTAGTAATGTGACTGCAGTGCTTCAAACCCAACCAGTTCCCTGTGGACAGCCCTGACAACATGTTCTGAGCAGTGGGATGGGGCAGGAGGCTTTGCTCAGGTTCAGTGGTCCCAAGGCAGGTCAGATGTTGCTCCTCTGTCCTACCTTTACCCTGAAACCTTGGAGATGGGGAGGTGTACCTGCATGTCTAGAAACAAATGCCAATCCAGAGAGGTGGATGGCAGGATGTGCTTTTCAGAAGAGAACTTCAGGAACAAGGCACAGGTCAGCTTTGACCTGAGGCCTCAGCATGAACTAAGGAGACAGAAGCCCTGGCCAGGATACAGGCTCACTCCCATGCACACACCCGCCCATCCTTCAATCCTTTGGCAAAGGACCCTATCTCATCCTATCCCCTGCCACCACTCCAGTCTGATTTATCCCTCCCTTTTTTATTACCCCGATGCCGCACGAAAACCAGCTGCAAGTCAAACGAGCCTCTGATAGACCATAAAGGCAGAAGTGGGAACAGGCTGGGACTGCTTAAAATGAGTGGCATGTTGCCCAGGGCCGGGAGCCTGTCCCCCACCAGCCCGGCGCCCCGGGCTTCAGTGGAGGGGCTGAAAAGCCGCATTGAGGACAGCGGGGACGTCAGGGCTGGCTGAACATCCCGTCCGGGAACAGTGGGCTCCTTGTTCGTTCACAGGGGCGGTGGGGAAGCCTCAGCAGAAAGCCTGCTATTCAAATGGAAATCAGGGCCTTGCACCCAGCCGGGAGGAGGAGGAGGAGGATTGCTGGCTCCTCATAAACAACAAGAAGATCGCTGGGAGACTTTGGATGGGGAAAAGGATACGGGGGCACGGGGATGGAAGAGGGGGGAGACTCTCTCCAGCACACACACAGCACAAGCGGATGTTGGAAGGGGGAGAACAAGGGAGAACAAATCCCTTTGCCGGTGAACGCAAGGGAGCACCCAGTGTAACTTGCCCACGAGAAGCAAATCTGGTAAGACTGGGCATCCTACACATCCATGATCCGAAAAGCACTTCCCAAACACAAATGAGCCACATTACACGTGGAGAAATAACAGCTCCAAGGAATAAGGCCTTGTGCCCATGGTCTTGTAGCAGGCCTGGTGCAGAGACGTGCTGAAAACTCAATGCAAAAATGGTTATCAAGTTCCAAGAAATGTCTTGCTCTTCTTTAAACATTAGAATCTGTGAATCCGTCCCTTTGCAATTTTTTTTTTCCGCGGTGGAGGAGCGGAACAAGGTGAGAGGAGGGGTGTAGTATCATCAGGAACTTGTGTTGGATTGTTACATTATAACACACCTTTCCACTCTGCAAGGAAATGCAGCAGCTCTTCACACAAGCCATCTGACTGAGCAATTCAGCAATGGAATAAATCAGAGAACCCTCAATAAATTACACCAGAATTAAATTAATTAAGAGGAGACATTATGACTCCAACCACAGGAAATTCTACAAGCCAACCTGTGGCTTTATTTTCACAGCTGTGCTTCTGCTACTCTGTGGTGCTATCAGTCAAAATGAATTCTAGGTAGAATCACAGAATGGTTTGGTTTGGAAGGGATATTAAAGATCATCTAGTTCCAGTTCCCCTGCTGTGGCAGGGACACCTCTCACTAGACCAGGTTGTTCAAAGCCCCATCCAGCCTGGCCTTGAACATTTCCGGGGATGGGGCATCCACAACTCCTCTGGGCAACCTGCACCAGTACCTCACCACCATCAGAGTAAAGAATTGCTTCCTAACATCTAATCTCAACCTACTGCCTTTCAGTTTGAGGCCATTACCCTTTATCCTATCACTACACACCCTTGTAAAAAATCCTTCCCGGGTTCTCCTGTAGCCCCTTTCAGGTACTAGAAGGTGCTCTAAGGTCTCCCTNGACTGCAGTGCTTCAAACCCAACCAGTTCCCTGTGGACAGCCCTGACAACATGTTCTGAGCAGTGGGATGGGGCAGGAGGCTTTGCTCAGGTTCAGTGGTCCCAAGGCAGGTCAGATGTTGCTCCTCTGTCCTACCTTTACCCTGAAACCTTGGAGATGGGGAGGTGTACCTGCATGTCTAGAAACAAATGCCAATCCAGAGAGGTGGATGGCAGGATGTGCTTTTCAGAAGAGAACTTCAGGAACAAGGCACAGGTCAGCTTTGACCTGAGGCCTCAGCATGAACTAAGGAGACAGAAGCCCTGGCCAGGATACAGGCTCACTCCCATGCACACACCCGCCCATCCTTCAATCCTTTGGCAAAGGACCCTATCTCATCCTATCCCCTGCCACCACTCCAGTCTGATTTATCCCTCCCTTTTTTATTACCCCGATGCCGCACGAAAACCAGCTGCAAGTCAAACGAGCCTCTGATAAACCATAAAGGCAGAAGTGGGAACAGGCTGGGACTGCTTAAAATGAGTGGCATGTTGCCCAGGGCCGGGAGCCTGTCCCCCACCAGCCCGGCGCCCCGGGCTTCAGTGGAGGGGCTGAAAAGCCGCATTGAGGACAGCGGGGACGTCAGGGCTGGCTGAACATCCCGTCCGGGAACAGTGGGCTCCTTGTTTGCTCACAGGGGCGGTGGGGAAGCCTCAGCAGAAAGCCTGCTATTCAAATGGAAATCAGGGCCTTGCACCCAGCCGGGAGGAGGAGGAGGAGGATTGCTGGCTCCTCATAAACAACAAGAAGATCGCTGGGAGACTTTGGATGGGGAAAAGGATACGGGGGCACGGGGATGGAAGAGGGGGGAGACTCTCTCCAGCACACACACAGCACAAGCGGATGTTGGAAGGGGGAGAACAAGGGAGAACAAATCCCTTTGCCGGTGAACGCAAGGGAGCACCCAGTGTAACTTGCCCACGAGAAGCAAATCTGGTAAGACTGGGCATCCTACACATCCATGATCCGAAAAGCACTTCCCAAACACAAATGAGCCACATTACACGTGGAGAAATAACAGCTCCAAGGAATAAGGCCTTGTGCCCATGGTCTTGTAGCAGGCCTGGTGCAGAGACGTGCTGAAAACTCAATGCAAAAATGGTTATCAAGTTCCAAGAAATGTCTTGCTCTTCTTTAAACATTAGAATCTGTGAATCCGTCCCTTTGCAATTTTTTTTTTCCGCGGTGGAGGAGCGGAACAAGGTGAGAGGAGGGGTGTAGTATCATCAGGAACTTGTGTTGGATTGTTACATTATAACACACCTTTCCACTCTGCAAGGAAATGCAGCAGCTCTTCACACAAGCCATCTGACTGAGCAATTCAGCAATGGAATAAATCAGAGAACCCTCAATAAATTACACCAGAATTAAATTAATTAAGAGGAGACATTATGACTCCAACCACAGGAAATTCTACAAGCCAACCTGTGGCTTTATTTTCACAGCTGTGCTTCTGCTACTCTGTGGTGCTATCAGTCAAAATGAATTCTAGGTAGAATCACAGAATGGTTTGGTTTGGAAGGGATATTAAAGATCATCTAGTTCCAGTTCCCCTGCTGTGGCAGGGACACCTCTCACTAGACCAGGTTGTTCAAAGCCCCATCCAGCCTGGCCTTGAACATTTCCGGGGATGGGGCATCCACAACTCCTCTGGGCAACCTGCACCAGTACCTCACCACCATCAGAGTAAAGAATTGCTTCCTAACATCTAATCTCAACCTACTGCCTTTCAGTTTGAGGCCATTACCCTTTATCCTATCACTACACACCCTTATAAAAAATCCTTCCCGGGTTCTCCTGTAGCCCCTTTCAGGTACTAGAAGGTGCTCTAAGGTCTCCCTGAAGCCTTTTCTTCTCCAGGGTGAACAACTCCAACAAGAGCCTGGGAGACAGTAGCTGCCCTACAGAGCCCAACAACTGAGGTCAACTTCTCTCTCCTCATCCCAGTCTTCATCCTGGATCAGGCTTGACCAGGAAAGGAAATATCTCCTCCCCCAGTCTTGATGGCATCCTTTTCCCATACATGATTTGTCTAGTCAGGGCACTGAAAAAAAGACAGAACCTAAAAACAACCTTTAGTTGGTATATTCCTATCTTGGGCATGAGCAAAAACAGAAAGTTGGGGTTTGGTATTGGTTTTTGTCTTTGGAGTTGTAGTTTCAGAGTAATTCACTAGGACTTACTCCAAAGTTCAATTATCACAGGACAAGATCACAAGCCACAAGAAAAAAAGAAACGATACACTGAACACTGGTTTTTAATTGGGCTTGCCAGGAACCACATATGTCATTCACAGGACAGATATTCAAAATGGAAGTGTAAAAAGCAAGGATTAAAGAAACAAAACGTGCATGTCCTGCTCACCTTCTCCCTTCTACCTACTTTAGTAAGTAATTGCTCACTGTGATGCTCATTCATGCTGTTTCTTAGCTTTCTAATAGACAACGGGAACATACTTGGAAATAGAACTTTGGAGAAACACAGGGAAGCTTCATTTTCCCAGAAGTCTGCCATTCTCCAACTCCACCAGTAGGTAAGAAAGTCTTTATCTAAACCATTAAAATAAAGTACAAAGCACCATGGACAGACAGAACAAAAGTATATCTTTTCAAGGCTCACTGAGGTGGGAGGGAGGTTGCTTTGGTTAAAAAGCTAAGCTTCCATACTGGGAAAGACTAATGTGTTCTGCAGAGAAATGAACACTCTCTCCAGTTGTGTATTCCCCAAGGAATTAAGAGCCACCCCAGCCATATATTCAATAGCTACTTATGTGCAAGTAAAGCATCTGGAGATGGGAGGACAGGAAAGGGGAGGAGGATCATTTGCTGCCATTGATTCTTGTAGGAGAACACATTTCACTCATCTCCAGGCAATGCCTGGTGTCCATTCTACCCCTTTTACTATCTGTGATTGCTTCACAACACACCATTTAAAAAGTTATTTACTCTCAATTCATGATCCATTTGAAAATGATTTAGTCTTGATTCACAATCACTTGGTGGATGATTTAAGGAAAAAAATCCTTTTCCATTTGAGAGAGAGTTAGTCTGCCTGCACCAGCTCTGGATGTGGTCAGTAACCCTGACCACAGGGTGCTGTGTCTTGTCACAATCTGACAGCAAGAAACCAAGAAAGCTAAATAGAAAAATTTCCTCCTCACTCCCAGGAATGCCGTGCAGCAAATAGACATCTCCCAAACATTTATGCAACTGAACCTGCCCGTACAAAGACTTAGGAGCAAGCAGACAAGGACAGCCAGACCCCACAGCTTCCCTGCACAGTAAAGAGTATTTACAGACCCCATTGAGCAGCAGGATCCAGCTCACTGGAGCTGACAAGGCATGGTGATCTCAGCAGATGTTTCATAGGCCTTAGTGCCTTTTCTCCACAATGGAGAAGTGCAAGTGGGAAGGGAGGGATAATGCCATGCCATCATCTGCTATTAGAACCCTGTTTTAGAACCCTGTTTTACCAGCTTCACCTCTCACTTCCAAACAATCTGCTGCAGCCCCAGGTATTGTGAGAGGCAGGAGGAGGGTGCTCTGGGAACTTCAGTCTCCCTCATGCTGTATATCTGGCACTCTGCCCAACCCCTGAAATACACCATCTATCTCGTTTCTGAACTAGGGATTCTGAGCAAAAGCCTGCTAAGTTACTGTAGGTTGAGGGCCCAAGCTCAGGTAGTGCAAGTCCTTTCCATGCAAAAGGCAGGGTTAAACAGCTGCTGCAAAATACTCATCACATCCAGCCAAGAGACTGTTTTGTCCTCAACTTCCACTCTTCTGAATAGAAACAAAAGCAGGGAAGAGCACTATTGCCCCAAAAGCATCTTTTGACCCCTTTTTACCCTGCCAGGGTAAGCAACGTCTCAGCACAGAAGGCACAGGAGACATTTCAGAAACACAATATACCTGGAGGGAAAGGACAAAAGTGGCAATCTACTTCACAGAAATTTAAACTATCCCGATTTTAAAAATTCATTGCTGCTTCTTGTTACTAATATAGCAATTATTAATCATTATTACCTTCTTATTATGTTAATTCACCTCCTGTTTAACCTCTGTGGTGCAAGTACCAGCCTTCATCAAGGTAGTTTATAAACAAACTGTCTAATCACTCAAGTATCAACACAGCTCAGGTATTCAGCCCAGATGCTGCCAGAAAAGCAACAGCAACAGATGCCATATCCACTGGCACTGCTAAAATATAGCTGATTATGTACTAAAACAAACAAACAAATAAATCACATACTTTTGTTTCTTCCTGATTCTTTCAGCCTCCAGGATAGACAGAAACTGAGACTATATTTAATCCTCTGGTTTACTGGCTTTACAATAAATGTGTGACTGTAGGTTATATTTGTGGTATATCTTCAATTTCCAGTCAGAAGATAGAACTGCTGAGTCTCTGGAGAGGTTTCTAGGGTGCTTAGTTCTTCTAGTTTTTCATTTTCTCTGGGATGTGACTCAGGTCTGCTTGACCAGCCAGGCCCAGACGCATCCTCCTCCGCCCCTCTCTCCTCTGAGTCTCATTAGGCCAAAGGATCCCTCACAAAGAAGAGCCCCACTCCCAGTTCCAATCCCTCTGCGTGACTGTTGTCTCCCCCAGGAGAAGCTGAGAGAGCTGGTGCAGCCTGAAGCAGAAAAGACTTGGGGGGCAGCCCATTAATGTGACTCACTCCCAGGGAGTCCTTCTCCATTGAGGCCCATATGGATCCACTTCCTCCTGTCTTCCCTGCATCCTACAGTGCATTCCCACTCTCACCATGCTCCTCAGTCTTCAGGCACCCCTGCCTTGGTCACCTTCCTGACCAGCTCCCTCTCTCCTTGAACATGAACAAGGTGGCTTTCTTCTCCACCACCTCCAAACACGACAAAGGAAGTCTCCCGAGCAGGTAAGGGAGTCACGGACCCACTCCCTGCTCTTACTGACATCTTATGGCATCCGCAGGGAAGCTCTGGGTTTGTCCCAGTCACACAAAGAAGCTGCAAGGGGTGAAAACTCTGAGGCTTTTTCCTCAACAAATTCTATGTTGCCTCTGTTGAGCACATGGATGATCACATTTGATTTTTCAAAGGCTCTTTACCTCACTTAATTGATGTAGATTGTCTCAATGGTGACAAAAAGCACACAGATCACACTTCTGCTGCATTTCGAGGCCTGGCTGCACAACATGGTGGAAAGGCAGCATTCAAAAGGAAACATTTCCCTTTTCACACATGCAGGAACCCATTTCCCCCCCCAAACTTATTCTCAAAGAATAGGAGAGAGAAGGGTAAAATTTTCCATGCAAAGTCAGTCCAAGCCAGAATCCAGGGATAGGAAAGTTCCAGGCAATCTCTTTCAATCCTGGCAAGATAGTAAAGAGTCTCAAAGCAAAGACTGGACAACAATAATGAAAATCACAGCTACTCAGGGGGCAACAACTGTAACCAGGGGAAATTTTAACAACATTTACCAAGAGTGAAACTGAGGCAAGAAAAGGTGAAAAGCATAACTGAAAATAACCAGGCATCCTTAAACACAAGCAGCACAACAAGCCTATGATTGCAATACCATTATTTTTTAAAACCTAAAAATGCTGTTTGCACCTCTAGAGATGATGGTCCAAGCCTGCTGTGGATTAGCCATGCCCCGTGTGCAGAAATACAGGGGTGGCTCCATCAGGGTTAGCACAGCCCAAAGAGCCCTGGCTCCAGCAGCACGAATGGGGTGCAGCCACAGCAAGGGACAGACCCAGTGTGCAGTGGCTCAAAGCTGGAGCGAGGCAGCTCTGCCAAGCAGGCAGTGTGCAGAGCCAGCACGGGTGTGCCTGCATCCCTGAGCTGCTGCTGGTCAGGAGTACTCAAGTGCACAGCACAGAGACGCTCGAGTGACCCTGTGCTGTGCCAGCCAAGTTTGATACAGCCACTCGTGAATCAGAGTGAAGAAATCGTGCCAAAGCTCCTCTCCTGCAAAGCCAATTAGGTGCCTCTCCCTGTGATCCCTTATATGCAGTATCTGTGAGAGCTTATCCTGAGTCCTAAGCAAATGCATGGAAGCCAGCACCGGTCTGGCACTGCATCCAGGCTACAAAGCCCTTTTCTGACCCAGGCTCTAGGGGACACAATGCAAATATTGAGCACAGCCCCAACAGGGCTTATTATCGATGGAATTACCCCCACCACATCAAAAACAAACTGTTTCCAGGGGAAGCTTCCAGATGTATTTGCTCTCGCCTCACTACCCAGTATCTATAGCATCTGTGTGCTTCACGGTCCAGACAACGCTACTCTGCATGACCTCAGCGTAACAAGAGAAGCACTCTGCCCTGAAAAGACATGGGGTAACAATTTGGGGTAACAATTCCCTGCAGTGCAACCTCAGGAAAGCACCAGCTTCATTCTTCCGCCCCAAGGCAGGATTTCCCGCAGTTCTGTCACCCTGCCAGCTGCTGGATGAACTTATTCTTAGAGGCCTTCTTCAACGGTGCATACTCTGTGCCTTCCCCAGCCAGCCTTCTCCAAAAGCTGTCGACCTCTCCTGCACATGGGAGACCTCCAAGGAAGATGTAGATCCTAGAGAACCCAACGGTATGTATGGCACTCTGGTAGATGGGGTTAAGGTTGCAACTATTTGAGTTTCTGCAGGAGAGCATGAGCACACAAGCAAAATGAGCCCTGGGAGCTTTAATAAACTGCATGCTATCCTCACATGGAGAGCAGCCCATAAGATAAAGAACCTCTTCACAGAGTCTCTGAAGTCTTACACATGGTCTATTTGTATATCTGCACTGATGGTAGCACAGATACATCCACAGAGCACAACACACCCTTGTACATAATGACAAGGGAAAAACATTGCAGTTCTGCTTGGCTGGGCCCCAAGTCAGGGCAGTTCTGCTCCTAACCTTTATCCTCATTATATATCTTATTTCATGGTTACAGCGATAACAGTAATACAGCACAAACATCATGTTTTTGCCTGACAGCACCCTGAAACATCCAGAAACAAGCCCTTGTCATTCATTCCCTTCCTAGAGGTGGAGAAAGCAAGACCCAGGTGTGTGCACTCTCCACTGTGCAAGTATAGAACAGGGCAGGGATCAGACACAGCCTCACACTCCTCTGCTATGTTGTGCAGGCAGCACCTCCTCCTGCCACCTGCTCTCCAAGACTGGTCAGGGAACAAAAGCCTGACAACAGGTACAAAATGCAGCCCCAGGGCAAGAAAGACCAAAAGTAATCTGAAAGATGAATGGAAAACACAGCATTGGTGAGGTGGTGTGTTTCCCCACTGGAAAAAAAACCACAGAATTTTCCTATCCAAGTCCTCAGTACAGCAAAAGAAGTCCAAAAAATCACACAAAGAACTGCCCTGCTGCTGCTTTGCTGATGTCAACTACTGCAGAACAAAAACTATGAGGTTGTTCAGGCACAACCAGCCTGCTGCCAGAAGACATCCCTCCAATCTCTCTGCACGCTGCAAAAAACCACGAGTTGGGATGTGATAAAAAGCAGGCCCTGCACCTTTCTACCCCATATCTATCAGTATGCTTGTGCAATGATAACCAAAATAGCTGTGAACTCCTCCAGTGACTCGAAGTACTGCTACCCCATCTACTCACCAAACCATCTGCAGGAGGAGGCAAGGACATGTAGTTCTTAACCATATTCTCTGGTGCTTATTTACTCTGTGTATTTGCATAACTACAGACAGAATTTGAAATAAAAGCCTCTTCATGCACACATTCATATTCCACTACCCCACAGAGAGGAGGGCTTCAGCCCCTATCATTCCCCACACTTCCAATGGAAAAAATGTGTGTGGGCAGGGTGGGGGGATAGTCATGAGCAGAAGCCGCGATCTGACTCTGTCAGCAGATGACTTCTATTTGCACTCGTTAGCACTGCCCTAGCGTGAGCTAACACCACCCCCTCGGGTAATTTAAATTTATAAAAAAATAGAAAAGAAGGGGGAAAAAAAAGGCTGTATTTCTATATTTAGGAGGTTAGGATAATCGGGGTGGAAGAGCCCATCTGTTTGGCGTTCACTCCAGCTGCTATGGATGCGGAAATTTGTCTGTTTTCTTTCCTTTTGCCTGTTTCGACTTGTCCTGGCTGACTGTGAGAGAAACACAGAGAGCGTGATGTATGGCCACAGCCATTTAGGTCTGAAACTGTGCACCATCCCATTGGAGTCACAGCAGAACCACTTGGCATAACCAGGGTCTTTCCCAAGGGAGTGCAAAATAGTAAATTATAATGATTATTATTATTGTTGTTGTTGTTATTATTATTATTGTTATTATATTTTTATTGATACTATTAATAAGTCTCTGTTTATAACACTGAAGACAGAACAACACAGAAAGGCCAAAACCAAGATTAGACACATCTTAGACCTCTGTAAAAGTCAGCTTTAGGAAGGCAGCCTCCCATCTGCCACATCCTTCTTTTTGGAGATCTCCCCAAATAAAGCTGAATTTCTGTGGGATGCCAACTTGTCATCAATGGCACTAGCCACTGGATGGAGACACAGCCACACTTCTTCTCAAACCGACCTCTTCTGCCATTTTCATCCCAAGGCTCTACGAAACTGAGCTAAATTCAGAAGTGACCTTTGATCTCCCACTTTCCTGAGCTGACCAGGCTCTGGTCCCAAAATAATGAGGATGCGATTACTTCAAGAAGTCTCTTGATACCATTCCTGTCACAGACACGAGTGCCACAGCCCATGTCGGGTATAGCATCACTGCCCTTGTAAACCTAATGTAGTGCTACTTCTTTTGCTGCTAAAGGCATCCCTGTGTTGTGTTAGGACATGTGGCAGACTGTTGGGACCATTTGCTGTTTACCTTGTTTGGTATAGATGATTGCTTTTTAATTTCAGTGTTTCAATGTTTTAATGTTCATCACTGAGGTCATAAAAGGTGCCAGGGTTGAGCAACAAGCCTGGGTATATTTCATGTGATTGGTGTTCTGAAAGCCTTAGAAAGAGAAGACTGCTGGTGCAATATTCAGAACTCCACTACCAGCTTTTCCTTACAGGACTCTTCCAGTCCTGGGGCTGGAATCACAGGACAGTACATGGAGGAGGACAGGTGAGTGAGGAACATGGATCAATAAATAGGAATATAGACCAGGGAATGCATAGTCCAGGCATTCCCCAGTCCTCCCTGCAGCACATAATGCTAGTCCAGCTCCAGGCCTCCTTTCTTCTGCCTGACAAATGTTCCCCCTGCTTCCCAACCACATGAAGCTGGAACTCCCCCACTGATTTCCATGTGTACAAGATTGGGATCTAGACCATCACCTAAAGGGCAATAAATGTGTGAGGAGGTCCAAAAACCCTCCCTTTGGAAGCAGCGCTCCTCTCATGGGTGCAAGTTCCTTGCATACAAGCACCGATGGACATCGATGACCACATTTTGCAGGCTTGTCCTTGTGATTTGTCTTGTCTGGGGGTGTGGTGCACAGCATGGCTTGGGTGCATTTCTGATCACTGGCATGAGGAACACCACCTTACTCTGACTCTCTGCTCCAAGGAGGTCATTTTAGCTCTCACAAGTCAGCAGGGACAGTCGCTCTTCCTCACCCAAAAATGACTGCCTATTTCTGCAGTTGCATCCCACACATCATCCATCACCCAGATATGGATCTTTCTCTTTCCAGCTTCCCAGATCACACTCTCCTGAACTGTCTGTGGTCTTCTGTTATCTACTTCAACTCAGTAAGCCCATGAGCATTGTGGCCCAGAAGCATTAGTTTCCTTGGGGCACAAGACCCCTGCACCCATCCCTCCTCTGAAAGAAGAGCAAAGGCCTTAAATATGTTACTTTTCTTTTCATAAGCTTCATTAAATTAGATGGACAGGTACAGGTAAGGTACTCACTGCTGTGCTCAACCCTCTACTAGACATAAGGGATCCCACACAGGTCAGCCCAAAGGCAGGAGTGGGAAGAATATGAGATCTCACTGGTTCACAGACCCAAAAAACCAGCTATTTAACTGTGCCTTCAGGCAGGCCAACGAAGCATCACCTGCATTACAGAGCCGAAGGGTGTCTCACACAACTTCAGAAGCAGCACAAAAGTTGCACATGAAAATGTAGACCTTCAGCAGTTGACATTGTTACAACTGTTCTTTAAGATGCTAAAGTAACTCATACCTATTCCTTGCAAACCCAGAGAAAGTTCTCCTTTCTGTGACAGTCACTTTTGCCAAGCATCATTTAATATTTCCAAATTAACTTTTTTTTAGTGGGATGACAGGCCAATAAAAGCACATGGAAAATATCCTGAAATCTGAGAAATCTTAAAAGATGAAGATATAAATAAAAACTGAAACTAATGGCTGAGGATTTGGTGGGGGGATTGTTTGTTTGTTTTTCAATTTTTCATGCTATTTCCTCCAATATTTAAGGGGGGAAAAAGCACAGAGTGATATATATGAGAAACTTCAGATAAACTTGTATTTGATGAAACCAGAAATACTGCAACTTAATACAAGGTTTATATCATCACTCCCCCACACTCCCCATCTGAAAGATGCAGCGCCCTGTAATTGCAGATGAGGAAAGAAAATTCTCTTGTCTGTTCACTTTCATGAAAGATAAATTTGGTTTGTTCTCTATTTTGGTCCCTAATTCAGAAAACCACTTAAACATATGCTGAAGTTCATAATTTGCCACTCTACCACTTATGCATCTACTCAGGAATATGCCTGAAGTCAGGCATATGCACAGCACACTGCTGACTGTGGACCTTAGAGCATTCTGTTCATTTCTGCAGCTATTCTAATTTAGTGACGTAAATGTACAAGGAAGTAACACATTTTGAGCAATTTTAGCACTCACTGGCAAAAGTGAGTTTTGAACTTGCCTATCCACACAAGCACTTGACTAATTATTAAAAATTAATAGCTAATTTTTGATACCTTTCAGAAACTGCTTAATTCTAACAACTACTTTGAACTTTCAGGATAGTGAAATACTATGGCACGAACTTTTGCTCTATATCACTGCTGAGCAACCAAACCCTGAGCTGAAATGCTGCTCCCCCTCCTAGGAAACAGTAAAAAAAAAAACCTTCTTATAAGCATGTGGCATGTCAAATATTATTTGTAGAAGCTATTCAGTAAGTAATTTCAAATAAGTAAAATGCAAAGAAACCACAGGATGTTCACAAACAATTTGCAAATAGAAATGGAAGAGGAATTCATTAAATAAATTATTTGCTATAAATTATTCACCTACCTCTAGTCTTACTACCACTTAGACTATAAAATTCATGCCATAAAAGATACAGGATTCGTGCCATAAATGATACAGGGTACATAACAAGGCATCATTAAGTTATGCATTTCCCAGTGCTGCTTTATTTTGACTGTCCAGTTATATGTGCATGATTATATATTATATATATACACACGCATTAAGACAGCCTTTTGACTTTAATGGGCTTTGAGTGTAATACATTTCTGTTTTAAAAGCTAAGCTAAGGAGACCTGGTCTGATTTTAGCCTGTAAGTTGATTTTGAGCTCCAAGGCTGAATAACTCTTCAAATCTGAGAGAATAATCCAAGCTGTACTCTGGCAAAGCCAAAATTAATGGAAGTCTTACACAGTTCACTAATTTAATGAGATTTCCACAGCTTGGGCCCATTTCACATAAATTCACAATGAGAGGTGGGTTATTCTTTGTGTCCATCAAGCAACAGAGTGAACATTTTCATAAAGGTGAGAGATGCAGGAGATGTGTCAGAGAGCCAAGGGATGAGGAGGAGCTGGAAGCAGTTCACTGGCAGGAGAAAACAGCAGCTTTCTGGGACCCACTGGCTCTGCACTGGATCACAGGGTCAGCAGTGTCCCCACCTGAATCGCTTTTCCCCTCTTGCAGCTGCAAGGGAAGCTGCCAGATGTGCCCTGGCTATATGGCCAGAGGAACAAATTCCAAAAAGAAACCTAAAATACACTATGAAATTCATTTTAGCCATGAAAACAAAATCCGAGAAAGGCTTCTCACTCATAACCAAGGATGAAGGCAGCTTTTTCTTCTTATTTGTGTCCTGATTTGTTCTAAGTGACAGCTATATTCCACTACTTGTTTGGTCTCCAGCAGCTGTTTTATTATTTTATATCATAACTGTTTACTTTTAATTAAGAATATGATGATTGTCACTGAATTTCTCCATTTGTGGAAAACTGGTAGAAGCTGTCATTCTTTGGTTATGGAGAAAGAGAATAAAAAAGGATTCTTGCAGTTGTCAGAAGAATCTCTCCATTATCTCCAAAGCAAATTCTATTGCAGCAAGTTGCAATTAAATGCTACACCTCACCATCCATACACATTTTTACCCCTTGGAAAGGAAAGAAGAGTTGGTTTTGCAGAGTTTCATGATCTTGGACTGACTCATAGCAGGCTCAGTCCTTGGCCCAGTGGATGTCAGGTGCATTTGTCAAGCCCAGCACAGCGCAGAGGCCCTGCATGCAGTGTTATCACACACTGGTATTTCCACAGTGCTTATGAGTGCTTGAAAAGACCCCCAGCTCGGGGCCAGAGGAGGCAAGAGCTTGGGATCCACTCACATCAGAGACCTCTTAAAGACTCCAGTCCCAGGTCCTGACCCACAGACCTTAAAGCTAAATAAGCTTTAGCACAGCAGTTTCTACATCAAACACAGGGAGAGTAGCTGTGGCTCTGCTGACAGGACTGCTTCCACTCTTGCTTATTGTCAACATAAATTCATATCAGCTAGGCTGTTTAAAAAGAACCTGAGGGAATTGTGTGCTTAATTCCCATAGGTACCTTATAAAATCCCAATTGTAACAGACAGTGCTCTATTTTTTTTCAATTTCCAGGGTGAAGCCACACCATGAGTAGAAAGTGGATAAGGAGGAAGAGCTGCATTAGACCAGATGGAGACCAAGGTTCCCTTAAGCAATGAAGACAATACTTCGAAATGCCTGAGGACCAGACTCACCCTTCTCTATAAGAGTGCCCTGGCTAGCACATCTCCACCATGCAGGGCAAAACTCACACAGAAACACAACTTGAAGGCAGGCCAGTCATGTAACAGACCATCCTGGGCCTCCCAAACCAGCCCTGAGTTATAAGCTCTCCCTGGCTGATCTTGCAGCAGAACCCAGTGGGGAAAGATTTCCTCCAAAGCGTCCTCAAGGCACAAATGGTTTGATTGCCACCAGTGTCACAGACTGCACTCAGCATGTGAACAGGCAGCAAACTGGAGGCCAGGAGGACAATCTTGCACACACAATCCCCTCACCAGTGACCCCAGGGCCACCCCTCTGGGGGTCCCGCACACAATATTCATCATAAAGGTGGTCCAGCAAGGATGAAGGAGGAACTGCATTTGATTTAGTCACTGCAGATTTTCTCTAAAGACTCAGAATCGATAACCCTCCAGGAGCCACTGCCATGAAAACTCAGGATGAAAAGTATTCAGCAGACCACTGATTAAATCAGGGGGCAGGCAGCATTGTCCAGTGGAGAAGGCACAGGCTGGCACTCAGGAGATGCAGGCTCTGACTCCAGGCTGGCAATGGGAATCCTGCATGACCATGGGAAAGGCATTTCCCATCTCTGGGCCTCAGTTTCCCCAGTCAGCTGCAAGGGGATCTAGATAACATGGCTGTTATCTGAGTCAGTGAAGAGAAAGATTATACAAGGATTAGCATTAAAAAAGTGGGTAGGTAAAGCGCAGCATAGATATGAAGGGTTCTGAAAAATACATGGGTCTCTGTCTTCGTGCTCCTCATCTCTTTCTATAAAGTGGTTGCTAAAAGCAAAAATAGTATGCTCTCCCTACAAAGGCAGCACACAGCAGACACATATATTTAGATCTCTGAGAAACAAAAACCGACTTTTGTCCAAGGTAGGAAAATGGTACCCTGTGCTACAGAGAGGGAGAAAGACAAAGACAACTGAAGTCACCCTGAAGCAAGGAAAAGGAAAGGATCCAGGCCTCTGGGACAGATTCAGCAGTGGTATAAACACTGATGTTAGCCATATTCAAGAAGGTCAGGAATAAATGACAAAGCTCTCACGAGTCTGACCTGGAGGTCCATCAGGTGCTAGATGTATATAGGACAAGCACTCATCTTCCTGCATGTCAAACAAGTAATTTCAAACCCCTAAATAAATGGTAGGACACTGCAGCAGAAACAACCCTCAGGAAGGACAGGACAAAACACCTTTTCAGTCATTTTATTTTGCAGCTTTTTCAGCTTGCATAGCTATCCCCCCTTGCCCAGCTGAGGATGTCACATGCTGCTTTTCCTCTCCCAGGAGACATCAATCTGTCACTAGGGCCACTCTCTCGACACTACCCCCCAACATGTGTTTTCTACCCCTTCTACTTGCTCGGAGCACAGAAATGGCAGCACAGAAACCCAGTGGCAGCAGGTGGGAATGGAGCCCACATCCCCTAATCCCAGTGCTCCCAGCCAAAAAAAAAAAAAAAAAAAAAAAACAAACCAACAAAAAACCACAACAGAAAGGAAAAAGCGAAAAATAAAGAGCTCCCCCAGTCCCCTGGCTTGTCCCTTACATGCATAGCATCACTGCTGCTGAACTGCAGCCTCGGAGAAAGGAAAGAAAGAGGCCCAAAAGGCAGCTAGGAAACCCACCGTCCATTGGCTTCCCTCCACACGAGGCGATCGGACTCCTTCTGCTGCAGTGACTTGGCAAGCACACCTCGCTCTGACTCAGCACCTCGCCGGCACCTCCTGTCAATTATTCCCACAAACTGCTGACGCCGGAAGGGCTATTTGCAATTAGGATGCAACACAAGCCGGTGGCGGTGGGATGCCTCAGCTCCCCCCCTTCACCTGCAGCGGTCCCCTCACTGTGAGCCCTCTGGCTCAGGGCTGGAGCTCCCAGCAAGGGTGAAGCTGTGGGGGACAGGGCATGTAGTGCAGGAGGGCTGGAGGATGGGGACCAAGGGGGTGGGGGAAGCCTGACCGCACTGTACCTATTCTGTGCATAAACAGACAACTGCTGTCAATGTGGCAGCTGAAATGCAGTCTTACAAAAGAAAAAAAAAAAAGCAAAAAAATAAAAGCAAAGCCGCCACTGGGAATAAGGGCAAGAGCAGCAAGAACAGATGAAACTATGCAAAAAAGCTACTGTAGAGCTAACACAGAGCATTCCCCAAAGAACAAGCAAAGTGCAGCCTTGCTGCAACTCCATGCAGCTGAGAAACACAAGGCTGCTCTCCGTGTCCAAGGCATTTCCAGCACAAGAGAGGGAGGCGCTGATTGCGGATGAGTCCCGTAATAAGGGCCCAGGGCACACCAGCTGTTTCAGGGGCAAAAGGAAGGGCTGTCCTTGACAAGCCAAGGACATGACGATTCTGCAGACAGACTGAGGCCATTCTGTCCCTCTGCCAAGTAGCCAAGGTCCTCCCAACCTCTCCGAGTCACTAGCTCACACAGCCAGAAAGCCAAGCAGGTTTGCACACAAGCAGCTCCACAACCAAGGGAGACATTCAGACAGCAAACCCCACCAGACAGTGAAGATCAAGCACAGAGTTAGCTATGGAAGCAGCCCAGAAACCACACAAGCTCCACAGTGCCCTGCAGAAGCCCTCCATCACCTTCTGCTGAACTAAAGCAACCTATCTTCCACCCATCCCTGTCTTCTTCCCCAAGGGTTGTGGGAGGCACCAGGCCCCCTTCACCGGCACAGGCAGTGAGAGGCAGCAGAGTGAGTGATGCACAGGAGCTGGAGGGACCCAGAGCACTCCTTGCAGGAGCTCCCAGGGACCTTTTAACCAAGAAGCAGGGTTGTACTTGCTGAGATATCACCTCTAAACCAAACATTTGAGAGTGTAGACAATGCTGATAGACCACATGGGAGCACAGGTCAGGGCTGGGGCAAAAGGCTCCAGGAAGCACTTCAGGTTTGATGCAGTGAACCAGCCCCTACAACATGATGCAACAACCTTTTTATACAACCATACCAACCAATACAGTGTCCAACATGCCTTAGAGTCTGTGTGCCCACAGCTGCAGAATTCATCACAGACTCATGCCCTGCCTGGAAATCCAGTATGGGTAAAGAGGCAGAGACATCAAACTGCAAGATGGATGATACACAAATCTCATCTAGATAGTCATGGCTGAAGAGGGAGAAAAGTTAACTGAAAACCAAATCTCACTAAAGCAACCTGTATTTCCCAATGGTCTCCTGATCAGGTAAGGAATATCTACTGCACAGTGTGGAGTGAGAGCAAAGGAACAAAGTAAAAGAAAACAGAAAAAAATAGTGAGTTCAGCAACATGTGCAGGAATTAGCTAAGAGTCACAGCAGGTTTCAATTCTGCAGCGTCTAAAAGAGCGTAAAGTAGGACTTGGAACAACCTGTCCCAGCACACTTTTAGAAGCTAAAACACTGTAACTGATACAAAGATACAAAGTAACAGAGACTGCTACATAATCAGATTTAACATCCTCGTGAGAAAAGCAGTAACAGAACTTTGCATTGGGGCTCTTACATGTTAGAAAGAACAAATAACAGCAGAAACAGTCAAAACAACCTGAGTCCAGAAGCAGGGGAACTAAAGTTGTTACACTGTACGGTGGCATGTTGAAGCAATCTGAGCATCACTGAAAAGGCACGCGGTGCCCTAAACAAAAAACTGCTGAGAAGCAAGAGAGCACACTGTATGGCCAAAAAAAAGGAACAAGAAGCAATTCAGTCTAAACAGTTGCTTCATAAAATGGTAGCTAGGGCTGAGAGCAAAATTGAAGGCCAACTGCAAAAGTCAAACCCAATCATTTCAGTACATTTAAGGGACAAGTCCAGAAGTGCAGAACAGCTGAAGAAAGAAATTTCTCAAGTGGCTGTAACTGCTAGGAAAGACAAGCAAGCTAGGTGAGGCAGCTCTTGAAGTTAGCATGCTCTCCATTAGAGAGGCTACAGGCTAACCTGGAAGTGGCAGCAGGGCTTAGTTAAAGCAGCCCAATACCCCAAGGCCCTAAAAGCACACAATAGGAGACAAACCAACTTCATCCCTGCTCAGGGGAACTTGTGGCCCTGCAATCCACTCAAATTTTGGAAGGAAAAGGACAGGACTAAGTAATTAATTTTCTGTCACTTCAAAGTGCACCTGCTAAACTGTTCTGGGCAGGATGCCAGTTCAGTGCTAGATCTCTCCCCTGCTTGCCTGGTATGGGAGCTCCCCCCCTTGCCTTGCCCCCAGTGGGGTTCAGGCCAGTTGAGGTCAGGCTGAGTCCAGAGCTGCTGCCCCACTCTTCAGTGCCCAGGCTCAGAGGCATGGGAGCCCCTCTCCCCCTGTCCTCACTCTGGCCCTGATTACAAGGGATTACCCCCAGGTTTCATACCAGTTCTGGGGTGGTTTAATCTATTCCTTAATATCTGGAAGAGAGACAGGAAGCTGGCAAAGTGATTTGGGCTGGCTGAGACAAAAGAAGATTGAGAGAGACTTCCAAGGGATCTGACAAAGCTCAGCAAGTGGGCAGCATAATGCAGGATGAAATTCAACATTACCAAACGGACAGTAATAAGAACTTGAGAGAATAATCTGAACTACTCATATACCATGGGGCTCTAATTCAAATGTAATCACTTGAGAAAAATATCTTGGTATCACTGTGAACGGCTCAATGAAAACATCTGTTCAACATACAACAGTGGTCAAAGAAGCAAGCAAGCTGTCAGGGTGTCTAAAGGCAGAGGCTGAAAAGGATGCTGGAAGTATTGAAATGCCACCATGAACACTGAGAGTGCACCCTCAGCTGGAATTGCTGTGGTTACTTCTGCATGGCACAGTTGAAAATGCAGTAGGCAGAGAAAGGTTTCATCAATCACTAGTCAAAAACACTCACTGGTCAAGCACAGTTAAAATTGGGACAATTTAACATGGAGATGAGTTAAGTAGAAAGAAATTATCAAATGGGAATGAAGAAGTGAAACCGGTACTTCTCTGTGGGGTTTGTTTGCTTGTGGGCTTTTTGTGTTTGTTTGTTTTTTCAAGAGAAAAAAAGAAAGGTGATTCAGCATAACCAAAGAGCAGGAAACATGACCAGACATAAGTAAAATATTGTCATTTTCCTTTTCTGTTTTTACTTTTTCTGCTTCTTCTAAACACAGCCAATAATTAACTACCAGGAATGATTAGCCCATGTTAATTTAAAGTCAAGAGCTCAGCAGAAATCACAGAGGCCCATGCATTTATAAGGATACTGGGAACATCCACAGATATGTCAGGTAGAACAAAAAAAACCCAAAAAATAGAATGCAAAAAGCATAACTTCACTATACCCTCACGCAACCAGGCATTAGCCAACTTCTAATTAGTGGGGATTAGGAAGTAATCCCCCCAGTGGGCCTGCAGAGAGGGTGTGCCAACCCACTTGCTCCTGGCAGAGGCCGTTAATGTGCCAGGCAGAGGAAGAGCTGAGCCTGCAGCCCACCCACAGCCCCTCTGCTCGGGAGGCCTAGGTGTTGGTGTCCCATGCCATTGCACACCCACCCTTCTGGACACCAACCCAGGAGGCTGCACCAGGGTTAGCCCAGCTCAACCTGGTCCCTGGCAAGGGGGAGGGAGATTTTACCTCACTCTGCATTGGTAGAAGGAATACTTATGACTTAATTCATTTTATGGCAAGGAAGTGGAGTGTGGACACGCCCTAAAATGAAGAGAAAATTGGATTGTGTAGGCATTGAACTCCAGAGCAACAAATACACCAGCCTACTCCTAGGGCAACCTGTAGCACAGACATGACACCAGACTCCTCTTTGCTAAATGTTTGGCACCGGTTTCTCACTGAGGAGGTTTTGGCACCTCCCATTGGAGCATCCAGATTTGGCCATGGAAGCACAGACCAGCGGGCTGACCTGGCCCAGCGCTGATCAGACAGGCTGCTGGAGAAATGCACCACAGATTGTAAACAGGGTGTCACTGCCTCCCCACAAACAACACCCCTGGCTTCAGCATTCCAGGTAAAATCAAAGCCCAGAGGTAACTAAGTGGAGTCCAGACATGGGCTTTCTCCTGCTGATGCTTGTGGAGCAGAAGCTCATGTTCTCATAGCTAGGTTGGCTCACAAGGGTATGAGAAAATAAATGCACAAGTTTTTGTCCCTAACTAAGCAATCTGATCAGTCTAATACCAAAATTACACCTGAAATTAGCTTCATGCAGAGATGCAAATGTACAAGTACTGCTACGCTGCCAGGAGGAGAGCTGTGGCTCAGCACAAGCACGAATAATAAGGGACTGAGCTCGACCTGCTAGTCCTGTTCTGACACCTCCAGTGACTGTTCCAGAAGAGGAAACAAATATTAACAAATATTTGCTGTATTTCTTAAATGGAAACTTGTCTCTTTCAGTGCAGTGCTCCACAGCTCAATGAATAAGGAAAGGACAAGAACAGTGCCACGAACGTGTACATGGTGTTTGCACACATGTGTCAAGATGGCAAAAATAATGGGCAGAGACTCTGCAGAGGTACCACCAAATTCTGCAAGTCTGTTTTATCACTGTTCTTTTAAAATGCCCTGTAGAAATAAAAAGCAGTAACCACTAAAGGCTTTTACTGGAGTTACTTCCACTAAACCAAAACTTAGCAAACATGGGATGTTTGGTAAAATCACAACTGTGTTTCAAAAGAAAAACGGGGGGAAAAAGTAAAAAATACAGAAACATCCAACTTAAGCATCTTTGGGATGAAAAGTTTTGACTTTTCACATCAAAATATGGTTTTGCTTAGGGAAATTCCTTGTATTTTAACAATACAACTCCACAAAGAGACAAAATATCAGTGTCCTAAGATGGAATTTCTCTCAAAAATTTCTTTTCAAAACCATCAAAGCATTTGACTTCTACTTCCATTTAGAATGAAGCCAAATTCCTCAATCCGGATGAAACAGAGCATTTGTTCTCAGACCAGCTCAAGCAGTGAATAAAAAGGCAGAAGCCAGGACATAAGTGACCTCCATAACCAAAGAGATGAAAACTTACAAGACAAAAAAAAAAAAACCTTAAAAGTTCACTGTGCACAGTGAAAAATGTTGTGCTTTCTCCCTGGTGCACAAGACATGAAACACTTGCGAGAATAAAGTAGGGAGGCATATGACCAGAAGCCCTGTAATTGTGACTTCTTTAAAGGAGAGGCTGGGCAAATGTCCTATCTGACAGCAAGAAAATCATTTCATCTCTGCACACATCAGTTTTCCATGCTATAAATCAAACTGACTGCCCTCACAAAGTAAGTTTGGAGACTCTCAATTAGTTAATGTTCATAAATGACTGTGCAAACACAAGGTAGTAATAACCAGAGAACTGTCTTTGTTACACTACTGTCTGTTAAACAACCAGGAGCTAAATTTTTCTCTGAACATTTACAAAAGGGAAGGCAGCATTAATGCTCCACAAGGAGGAAACTACAAAGAACAGATTTTCAGTGCATGCACTTCTCCTTGAAATAAACTGTGTTAAAAGCACTTTACTTAAAAAGCACGATGATAGTAGCATCCTGCTAAATATAGATGACTCACCACAATTTAGTAGTGAACATCCCTAAAGAGGACCATTACATTATTGCTTAACCTGCTGCATAAATTTAAGCATCCTCCTGTGGTTACAGTTTGCTCCAAGACACTCAAGACTACTACCAGCATCCGCTGACCTTCAGTGGGTCATGAGGCCTCTCTGAGTCTTGCTTTCTCCATCTGTACTATTGCTACAAGAATAAAAACACTACTCCCCCATGAAGGCAGGAAAAACAATTCCTAAGTTCCCTAAGTTAAAGAGTTGTTTATACCATACTTTGTATATCCATATTACTACTGAGCAACTAAATATAGCTGCTCCTGAGGCACTGTGAGATCCCTCGAGGATGGAATCTTATAAAAAGAAAATTGCAGTTTAGGCAATACTGAAGAAACAGATAAAGAATCAGTTTCCAAAATAAGGGAATGATGCCCACCTCAGAGACGCAAGAAGTAGTTAATGCATCTGTGCCTACCGCTGGGGACCAAGGTCAGGTCACGAGCAAAATGATTTATCTACACGTCACAAAACCACACAGCCTGACACAAATGGCAATCTGTTCCAAAAAAACTGCAAAAGCGTGGAAGGACGAGGGACTGACCCGATACTCCCTTGCTAGGGCTGAGGACCTGGTGCAGGGCTGGGAAGCACGGGTGGGCTAGGACAAGGGTGCTGCAAGGCCAGAAGGGTTTCAGCTGTGAGAACCTCAGGCTGACAGGAGGGTGACTTCAAAAAGTCATGTGAGGAGTTGTAGACCTGCTGTTGCATTAATCCACTACATCCAGGCACCCTCACCCCCTGATCTTGCAAGACCCATCTGCAGTGGACTGTAACACACTGAAATCTCACTTGTTGCAATTCTGTGTCACAGGATCCAAACACCACGCAGTTAAAACACCCGTCAGCTCTGCACTCTAACTGTACCCGATGTGTGATTTCTACCACATTTGACAATTTGCAGGATGCTATTTCTGGAGACATAGGAGGATTGATTAGCAATCACAGGTTTGGTTTCAAAGCTCTAAAGAGAATTCCCTCCTATCTTTTCCTAAATGTCTTCTAAGAAAATAATATTTCCACAAAAAATTATTACGCTCATAATGCTTTAGAGGGAAAACATAGATGCTGCCCCTGACCTAGGACCATTAAACATGGATATAATAGGCCCAGGAAAAGTGGGCAACTAGAACCAGTTACAAAGAATCATTGCTACTCTACAAATTGCAAAACAACATAAGAAAATGGCATTATAATAATTGATTTAAATATCACTATGAAGTCTAATTGTACTTTATTGTAGGTATAAAACATGAGAATGATGAAATTACCTCCAAGGGCTTTCCTTTTCCCCCAACAATTTTCTTCTTTTTTGGCATTAAGCATTTTGCCTTACTATACACTCTTACAACTTCTGATCCTTTTACTTTTAAATCTTACTTTTAATTTAGGTGTCACTTTGCATATGACCCCTTCATTTTTCTTCTATTTTCTAAACCAGTCTAAAATCTCAAAAAAGGAAAAAATAATTTAAAAATCACTCTTTCTAACCATACTTGGCAGCCCAGAGCAGAAACACACTTACTAATCTTCTGCAAATGTTGTTTAGAAAAAACTCTCCCAATTTAATTTCAGCTTTCCTGGGTGTATGTCTGTTCCTTATCCCTTACAGTGTTTTCTTTTCACATTCAAGAAGCACTGAAAATATGGCCATGCTGTGTACCACAGAAATAACTGTGTACCACAGTTATTTTCATCTACCACCATCTTCTAAAGACTTTTCCTAAGACAAAATGAAAAAAGCCAAGCTTGAGACACAGGTGTTTCATTCAGGTAATCATGAAGTCTTATAGGAAAGTGCAAGAAAACCCATTACACTATTGCAGATAAATATTTCATGGAAAAGAGTGTTTCCACACCTAGTTGTCTCCAATGTCATTGTCCCCATGTGCCCTCAATCAGAAAAAGAAAAGTAAATATTGAGTCAATCTTTCTGCTTAAAAAGATAATTAAATACCCCTTTAATTTTAACCTTAAATCTGATTATTGCTTTATGTTTTCGCAGTGATATCACATCAACAGAAGCACTTCACCACTTGTATGCCTCTAACTGGAGCAAGCCCAGTAACTTTCTAGACATTTACACCTTTGCAAAGTCTGCAGACAAAAAAACTGTAGCACTGAGAACCTGAAAGTAATTGAACTTGCTTTCCAAATTGGGAAAAGAACAAAAAGCAGATCAATAGTGCAAAGTATGAAAGCTGAGATTATTTCCCTCAGTTTAATGCTAGTAAACTTCATTTTTTTTTCCATAATTCATCTCTTTGTAGTCAGCAGGTGCAATTTCCAGTTAATGCATGAGACTCGGACTCCCAAACATTTTCTGAGGACAGGAATGCAGGGTGCTTTTGAGGCTGAGGCATTTGTGAAAAGTTCATCTTGTCCATCACAAGACTTATTTCTAAACAGATCCTGGGTAGAGGGGAAAGCCTGCTGTGCCTCACAGGGCAGTAACAGCCAGGCATAGCTACTCAAGCAGCAGACTCCACCCAGATCCCAACTGTGAGGAGCTTTCATCTAGACCTTGCTGAGACATTTCTAGTCTTCTCATGGGAGATCCCGTCATTTATTACTGTTGTCCCACTGTCTCAGGGACCTCTTGCAGCAGGTTTCCTAGTTTCCCAGCAGTGAAGGTGGCCCAACTGTCTCAAAGCTGTGGGCTGCTCACTGCTGAGCACAGCTCTGAGAAACTGCTTAGTGGGTATCGGCATTAAAGGGCAGACCTTAAGAAAATTGCCTTGTAGACCTCAGTAAACCATAACTGAGCAGGCCTGCTCTAAAGTTTAGCATTACTTGAAAGAAGACATTGCCACCTGATCAACAGATGAGTCTGAACATCTTGTACTTGGTAGTTTCTTCTGTTGCCCTTAATGCAGCACCTCCTGGTGCGCCCCGGCAATGCACTAAGTGATGTGAGTAGCATCTCTCATATGTAGTTTGTTTCCTCTCCGCACAGAGACCAGGGTACACACCTTACTTCGGAAGGGCTATAGGGGGCGGGAGGTGGTGGAGTCTCCACGTCCCCGGGGGCAGGCACGTATCTTACAGCTGAAGCGGTGCGCCGTGTGCCTGGAAGGAGGCCCTAAACGAGAGGATGGGGGGGACACAGGGGGCTCCGGGCAGCCTGTCACCATCTCTGCAGAAAGTTCCCTGCTGCCTCAGGGCCTGAGGGATAGACCAGAGTTTTCCACACAGGTGAGCTTACGAAGGGGCTAGGCCCAGACAACTGAGCCTAACGCGAAGCCCAGTTTAATGCAAGTTTTACAGCACCGTAAGAAAAAATAAATAGAATATGTATATATAAGAATAGTAGGAAGGATGGTGCAGCGGAGGCAGCAGAAGGAGCCGAGCAGAGCAGAGCTCCTTCCCCACGCCTGCCTGCAAAAGCACTCGCCCGCCGCCGCATTCCCGAGCATCACCGGCGGGACCGCAATCAAAACTTCCCCACGCGCGGGGCACCGCGGTGCCACCGGCGGCGGCGACCCCGCGGCCCCGGGGCGATGCCCCGTGCGCGGGTGCCGCGNCCCGAGCCGCCCCCGCAACCCGCCGGGCTGCGGCTGTCACCCCCCGCGCGGCACCGTCCCGGCGCGCAGCGGCACGTCCCACCACCCTCCGCCTCTCTCCGCTCAAAATGGGGGTTCCCCTCTCCTCCCCTTGACCGCCAACCCGGCGCCGCTGCATCCGTAGGGATGCTACACGGGCCGGGGTGAGGAGGTGCGGTCCAGCGCAGCGCTGGAGATTGCACCCCCACCGCTCCTCCGGATCATCGCGGCAGCGTGGGGGCTTCTTCTTTCCAGAGCCTGCCTACAGCTGCATTGAAGACGACAGCGGCAGCACATAGCAAAATATTTGGGATGGGCTGCATGGGACTGGTCACCGCTGCAGCGCACAGTATAAACACTGCAAAGGTATGAACCACCCTAACTCCGCCATTCAGGAGCCTGGGAAACACGAGCATTCAGCACTCCTACAAAATCGACCAAGGTATCTCTAAAGGGTGTGAGGCAGTTCTTGGAGTTAGGGAACTGCAATACTATGTAATACAGGAATCGCCAACAAGTTGTGTCACTAGCTCAAGTCATTGCAGTCCTTAAGGCTACACAGAAAATTAATCAGTTCAAAATCAGCACACATCAAGTGTGTTTGTAGAGGGTGAGAAAGGAGGAAAGGGGCCCTCTATGAATTTAGGGTGATCATCTGGGGAAAGGATCAAAGCAGAAAGCTTGCACAGACTGATTCCTCATGTACAGCCAGCTCCCTGTCCAAGACTGATCATGGTAGTTTTGCTTTGTGAAAACAAGCAGTTTGACAAGCAAAACCCCCTAACAATTCTGTCAAATGTCCAATTGCTTCATTCCCCTATCCAAAGTTTCCTCTCCACCAAAGCACAGCTATGCAGCCTTTGCATCCTGCAGGCAGCCAATTCACCTTGTGATGTTTCTCCCTACCTCCTTCCCAACTGCAGTCCCTGGGAGCATCCCCCTTCCCAGATTACGCTATGGCTCAGCACTGCTCAGGTTTCTGCCTCCTCAGTTGCTTCAAAAGGTGCTCTGACCCTTTACATGGCCGCACTACCCCTGTGAAGGGGGGTGGGGGAGAGCTGAGCCTGGGAGTGAAGATGGCAAGGAAAAGCCGCAGGCATAGCAAAACAGAAATTGCTCTATGCAACATGAAAAAAAGCAAGCTGCCGCCCATGAAAACAGTATGTGGCAAGCTAACTACCATCTCACCAGCCTAGATTAAGCTCTGCTTTGCCCAGCATCAAGCTTTGGCACACTTCTACCAGAAGACCAGGTAAAAATATCACCCCAGCAGTTCAGGTTTACCAATTATCTTGGTTCTGAAATAAAACTACTAACTTTTGTTTATAAGGAGCAATGGCTGACCTACCCCTATCCCGCAGCAAAATTGCTGACTGCCACATAGGCTGGGATTTCATTCAGCAAGTGGTGGCACAGAGAGGCGAGAAGGCACCACATGGTGACTCAGGGGGTGTACCCTCCAGTCTCTTTCCAGGTTTGTCAGGTGCAGACTGCATATTCTCAGACATGAAACCTGACAATATGGGTGGTCTGACAGTTCTAGCACTCTTGCAAAGTACCCACCACTCCAGCCCTGCCACGGGCAGGCAGGCTAGAAGAGGGTTTTGCTCCATTAAGGAGCTGGCTCTTGGCAAAAGCTCAAGCAGCTGAAGCATAACACTTCAGAAAAGCATCGAAGGGAGAATCGTAGCCCAGCTGTTCCCCTTATTCTGCAGCAATATGGGAACTGAAGTTTTCTCAGACTCCCTCAGGTCGCTTCTCTTTCCTTCAGCTGACTTGCTGTATTTTTCATCAAGCAAAAGGACAAAGGAACATGATGATTTTACGATCAGAAGCAGTTCCAGGAAACCGCCACCCTTGGGCATACACACAGTGACCACCTGGAGGAATACAATGGGTATGTCCACACGTTCACCTACAATGAAGGCCCATGAATGTTTCTTGCCAAATATAACCTCCTTCGTCAAAGTCAAGGGCAGAGTGCACAGAGCATGTTGGGCACAGTGGCCTGCCACTACCCTTACTACTGCAGATCACTTCCAAGAATGAAAAGATGCAAAGACAAATCAAGTGAAAACAAGAAAAATTGCATATTCTCCCTAGGACTGCCGCACAGCCTTCCCGATCTGCCAAGACTTGGAAGTTGTCTTGACCTAATGGAAATAAGTGTGTTTTTTAGTATAAGGACACACTGCATTTAGCAAAGGCCATCCCAGCTCACTTTGGACTGTTCCTTGCATCCTGCTGTGCATCAGCTGGCAGGTAAACAGCAAAGATCAGTTCACCCTGTACAGTGGATGAATTAATGTGCTCCCTAAAAAGTGCAGTGAACATCATCTGAATCGAGAGCTTGGTGGTCAGAAAAAGCATTTCTACCCAAAATGGACCCAAATGACTCCCTCCTGATGCAAGCTGCTAGGAGCAGGGAGTATTTTAATCAGCTTTCAGATCGGGTCACCACAGCAGATACTGTACAATAGCTACAAACTACAGTGACACAGCAAGTGACTTTAGCTGCTTCTTGCAGCAATTGCAAGAACAATCTGTGGCCACACTCCAGAAGGATGGAGCAGCCACAGGGAATAATAATCTTCAGATGCACCAGTCAGTCCTCTCACTCTGGCTCCCTCTTCACCTTATCACCACTTCCCAAAATAGCTTGCAGATTGTACAGAAAGGACGTGAACGAGGAGATACTGTTCCTGGAACTCTGAATTTCCACTTTAGTTGTCCTTGAGCCTTCCCCAAAATATTAGGCTTATGCCAACCATTTATCCAGCCAGTGCAGCACACTCCAGCTGGTTGGATACTAGAGCTATGAGCACAGATATTTGCTGCTCTAGAAGTCTATTTTCCCACCAAGTGAGTGTCTATACCTCTTCCTCGCCATCAATGGAATAGCACATCATGGATAGAAGAGATATGCTTTGCCATATCCCAGGCAGCAGATGCTGGCAGATAACCACCACAGGACTCAGCTGTGGTACATTGCTCAGAAGAACACACACAGGATCCTTAAACTGAACAGCCAAGATACGTCCAAGATTGTGCATGCTAGGCTGGGCAAGGACAGGAAAAAAAAAATAAAAAGAATGAAAAGAAAAGGAAGAAACTGCTCCCACCTTTTTCTTTTGAAAGAATTATGATAAGTAATGTAATTCTCATGTCTCAATGAAAAACATCTTTGTGAGTCAAATTTGAACAGACAGCTTTTTTCCAGGATGATTCTGGGTTTTTTTCCCCTTTTGCGTTAACATGGCTTGAAAAATCCAGTGGGGATGCAGTTGGGTTCAAGGGCTGCAATAGATGCCAGGTCTTCCATCACCATTGCTGTCTCCCAGCTTGTTACTGGGTTATCTATTGTCAGATGGGAATTTATTGAAGGTGACATTGCTTACAAATTGATCAAAATCAGCTTCAGTGAGGTGTCCTTCCAAGATATAAAGAGATGGATAAAATTCACTCAGTTGATCATTAATAACTTCAGTCTGTGGAATTGGTTATCTCCCTTTGACAGAGGAAATAGAGTTTGCAGATTGAACTGTTTTAATCCTATCTGAGAAGAAATATGACAGCCCTTCAAAGATACACCCAATTAACTATGTCTGTACCTTTTCAATAAAACTAATTCAAACAAAACCCTAGATTTATTTTGCTGAACACCTGTGTATACAAAACAGAGGTCACTAAACAGAAGAAACAGTGATAACCCTGTCAACTCATCTATCTCAGAATTTTTTTCTACTGGCCACAGGACTGGTTATGTGGAAATACTGTCCCAAGTGCAAAGGTTTATGTTTTTGAAAGCCTGCACAGTGGAACAAGCAGGAGCATCAGCACTGGGAGAGGTGAGTATTTACTGGCTTACTCTCATGTGCTCGCTGTCCAGCATCAGATGCAGTCCATTGCAGGTGCTGTGAATCCAATGCACTGCCAACGTAGGCTTTCGGGTGAGCCCTGTCCATGTGCTGGTCAGGATAATCTGATCCCTGTCACAGCAATGGCCAATGCTTGCATGTCAGCCACGTAGTGAGACCTCACGAATATGTGAGGGAAACCAGCCCTGAAACAACAAACAAATTTCCGCACTCCTTCGATGCCAGATGGCAGGAGCGGATGTGTCCATGGAAACCCGGGTGGATTAGGCGTACTTTCAAACTTCTCAGCACTGAAGTAGGCCACTGCATTGTTTCTTTCTCCAAGACCACTTTGACCCACACATGAAGAGCCATCTCTCCCCGCTGTCCCTGCTTCATTGGAAGGGAGCCATACAGCCAAACTCCAGTAGCTGGGCTGAGACACTGTTTCCCCTAGACCTTTCAACCCTCATGGGCACACTGGTCTGCCTGGTTTCTTCATCACAGCCCTGTAGTACCTGTGACATGCTGATTTTTGTTAGTGCACTGTAAGGTGCTCCTTTCCACAGTAGTGTGGGGAATAAATACGTTTCTATGTACCCCACACATGCAATTTCTGCCTATCCTGGGGCATCCCAATGCACTTTGAGATAATCCACAATCTTGTCAACTCTCTGCATATTTTTACATCTCCTGAGTTTTCCTTGGCTGTTCCCACAGTAAAAGCAAACCTCATTGTCGCTGTTGAGCGCTAGCCGAGTGCAAGAACCAAACTGGATCGGGTGAGGCGGAATTCTGATTTTATTATTTAATTCTAAAACTTATATAGACTTCTAAAAGTTTCTCCGGATTGGGTCAATTCAAAACCTCCCCCTAGGCCCATAGGCCAGGTAGAACTGTCCATCTTTCCAGAGACAGTTTCAATAACATCCAAACCTTATCTTTATTTATAGAACACAGGGAGAAGAAGAGAAAAATTCCCATGGGAAAGAATCTGTGCTACCACACCTCATCAGCTACAAAATCCTCTTGTCTCCCCTCTTCTCCTGCCCAAAGTCCCCCAAGCATTCTGATGTCTGCAAAACCAAAGCTTTTTATTCAACATTTTGAAATCCTTCATCTCTCACTCACTCCCCCAAATCCTGCCCATGCAGACATGTTTGAAACAAATTGGTCCCCAAGGCTCTGACTAAACCTTTTCTTTGGACATGCTGTTCTAGCTGTGGTTAACTGTCCATTGTGCCCTGTCAGACACATGCTGCCACCCCTGTTAGGAAACAGGGGATGCTGCATCCACATAAAAGCATTTCATAATGCTGCCATTTACATAACAACTTTCTAAATTGTACATCGACAGATTTCCCCAAATCATTATAGTAGGTGAATTAAATCTTCCACTAAACACCAGCAAATGGTGGTAATGACAACTCTTCTAAGTAGCACACCCCATAAAGCTCAGAAAATGGAAATCAATCACTCTTCCTTTTTTTCCCCCCCAGAATTGCTGAAAGAATTTATTACACACAGCTGTGACAGAAAATAAATAGATGACAAAATTGAGAAGAAATACACTAAAGTTAGGACTCGTGGATGTATTCCTGCAGTTGCGATACAAAATGGGTCTTTGAGGATCTTGTTTAGTAGCAGTGTTGCTGTGGCTGTGATGGTCTAAAGATATGTGAGGTGCAATAACTTCTATGGAGAAGCAATAACTTTTACTAGACCAGCTGATGTAGCTGAAAATACCAACATGCTTTTGGGCACATTGACCTGAAGAAGAGCTTCCATGCTTGAAAACTAATCTGTTTTTTTCCTTATTACATCTGCTGGTCTAATAAAAGATATTGCACTTTTCTGCATTTTTTAACTCTTGATTGTTCATTGGCAACTAGTAACCATGCATAATGTTTTTCAGCCACTTACTTGCTTTTCCAATGAGGACTGAAAATGGATAAGGAATCCAGGAAAACAAGAGGCTAAAATCCTCGTGCCAGTGGACATATGGCCACTTCTCCTAATTTTGGTATCACTAATGGTGGCTGTATGAATAACTTGCAAAAATAACTTTTAATCGAGTAAGTTACCTACGAAGGCCAGAGATACCCCAGGTTACGGTGAAAACCCTGAGGACATACAGGACAGTCTGGAGAGAGCAGTACAGAAAGTTCCACATGCAGCAAACACCAGCTTTCCAAGCCCACAGAGCAACATAGGTATCTCTCTAACACGTTCATGGCTGTTTCCAGTTCCAGATGGCTGTTTGGCTCAGGGACCACAGTACAGTCTATGTTACTCTGCAGCTGAGCAAAGCATCTCTGTTGGGCTGATGGAGGAGAGGGCTCAGATCTTTGGTACCCACAGCGTAATGTGGATGCACAATGTACCCATGGGTGAGATAGGTGACCTACGCAATGACGAGGGGGATACACGTTACTGGCCTAAAGGTCAGTTTGGGCAAGGTTTCTCCCCTATAAAGAATGATGGTACTTATTACCTCCGCACTGAAGTAGCTGTTAAATACACTTCACCCCTCCTCTCAGTGTTTTCATGGGACAAGTGCTCAGCATCTTCCAAGTCTGACTTAATCCTTCAACACAATGGCATCCCAAGGGTGGCTCCTACAAAATCTCGGCAGCCATGTGTCAGGAAATGAAGTCTTCTGTTTAGAAGCAACTTAAGAATGAAGTAATATCAGAACAAAACTAAGCTTGCATTTTGACATGACCTGCTGGCTAACATTTCTAATTGCCTATGCTCCACTTCAGACTCAAACCTCTCCTTGTTGCAGCATTTGCTATGCTGCTGGGAAGCTGCCCAGAGCCCATGCCAGCTGATCTCCTTTTCATCTGTCCTGCAAGAAGTCTAAACCATCCTCCAAATCACTGCTGACAGGAATGCAAGTTCCCAAGCAATTATTGACAGCAATTCTTGCTGTTGCCTAGTCTAGCCATGGGCCACACAGTATTTATGAGAGTATATGGCACCTGAAGAGTTAACAGTGTCTTGGATGTGCACAAATTTAGCTCTGCTGAACATACTGCTTTGGCACAATGTGACATGGATGCCTATGCAAGGCAGGGTGTACATAATTCACATTTGCCTTGACCAGGAAGGATTTGTTTCACAGCAAAAAGACAGAGAGCAGAACTGTCTTGTCGCAGACAAGCACCTACAGTGCTCTCTACATAACGAAACAGTCATCAGGTGAGTCCATCAGAGCCAGGATTTAAGCCAGAGGAAGAAGTCATCAGAGCTGACTTAAGGACAGCAGGAAGGATTAAACTATGCCCTCACCAGACTTGAGAGCCAGGATGTCCTAAGGGACTGAATCAACAGCCACTGCTAGAGAGGAAAAAAATAGCTCCACGTATAACATAAGGCAGATCTGCACCTCCCACCACTGTCAGACAATGACAAAAGGTGAATTTTCAAGACGTGTTCAACAATGCTCTTTCTAATGCCCATTTAGGGATTTTAACTCCAGGGTCAACACAAATTAACTTAACATGGGTCAGAGTACAGCCTCTCTCCATTTTGCACTAGAGCTTTTAAATAAGTTGGCAAGTAGGATACTTAAGCACCTTTTTGATGCTCACATAAGCAGCCCAGACACTGTAGTCCCAAATAAAGACAAATGCCAGGAGGTTTTATTGCTGAATCTACTCCCAACCAATTTCTGCTCCCCTTTATGTATTTAGCAAGGCATTTTCTCCTCCCTTCATTGCACAAAATGGTCATTATAACTGGCAATTACAGCACCAATACTAAAATCTGTACAGGGTCATAGAAGGTAGTGTCCTCTCAGCCCTAATCTTGTTTTCTCCAGGACAACACAAGAATGCAGCTATAGTCCAACTACTTGCCTTTAATTGTGAATGCAGGACTTCAGTCTCCAAAGCAGAGTTGTCAGCCCTGCACCTTTCCTCATGCCTGCCTTCATTTAGTTGTTCTTAAAAAATGTATGCTTGAAAAGCGAATTTGAGTTGTCTAAGTGCAAAGGAAAGCCTTTTAATTAGAACTCAAATCAAAAGAGGTGGGGGGAAAATGAAGGAAAAGCATAAAGTGATTCAGCATTTCCAAGTTAATTTCCCAGACTTTTCCCCCACTCCCTCCACCTCTTTTATTTTTTTTTTTCCCCTGAGTCTATCAAGACGACATCCCCTTTTGGGTCAGTTGGACAGAAGAGTGTTGTCTGTAAAGCACTGCATGGGGACTGCCAGTTCGTTTCACCCTGGTGGCACCGATTTATACCACTGCCTGGTCAAGGATTAAGCCCTTCATCAAATTTTAACAGCCCTTGTCCCTTTAACAGTCCGATTTCAAGCAGGAACCCTTCTTAGACCCTGGATGTCTCTATGGTAACACAACAAGATCGTTTTGTTCTAGCTCACAGCATTGTGTGCATATTGAAAAGCACAGTTAAGATATTTTGAAGTGGAGACTCCAGATCAGCCAATTCCAAAGCCCTGCAAGAAAAAATGATTATGCAAATTAAACTCCTAAAGGTGAATGGCAATGAATGTTTTCAACAAAGACGGTTACAGTATGAGAAATGAGAGCAGCAGAATCAGCAAGGTGCCTCGCTCAGCAGTACAAAACACACTACACCAGTTGCCTTTCTTTTTGCTTATTTTAGCAAAACGGTCTGGGACAGAACAGGTCACACCAACAAAAGCATTTCTGGGTTTTGTAGCTGTTGCTGCAGTACAGCCAAGACTAAGCACAGCTCCTGCACGCAGAAATCAAGTCTCCAGGAATCATAACAGGGTCCCTCTCACATTAAGAGAAAGGAAATAAAGATGCATCACTGAGTTCAGGACCAGACTAAAAGAGGCAGTTACTTAAAACTCTGCTCGATTTCTGCTTTAGAGGAAAATTTCCCCTAGTGCCAGTTAAGTTGTGGTTGGCAGCAGTCTGTGGTATCTCTCACTTGCCAGCTTCTCCAGAAAACATCACAAGAGGAGCTTGGTCTTATGGTAAACTGCAAGTTGGAAGGGCAGGAGTATGTCTCATGCCGGAGGTCTAAGGAAGTTATTACTTCTTTCATTCCTTGTTTCTTTTTTATTTTTTCATGGCTATCACTCACCTGCTCACAAGGCCAAGCGCCAGGTCCTGCACATTGGCCACAACAAGCTCAGACAGTGCTACAGGCCAGGGGAAGAGTGACTGGAAAGCAGCCCCGAGGAAAAGGACCTGGGAGTGCTGGTCAACAGTGGCTGCACACGAGCCAGAGTGTGCCCAGGTGGCCAAGAGGGCCAATGGCATCCTGGCCTGTGTCAGAAATAGAGTGACCACAGGAGCAGGGCAGTGATTGTCCCCCTGTACTAGGCATTGGTGACGCCACACCTCAAGTCCTGTGTCCACCTCTGGGCCCCTCACAGCAAGAGGGACTTTGAGGTGCTGGAGAGTGCCCAGAGGAGGGCAATGGAGCTGGGGAATGGTCTAGAAATTGAGTCCTGTGAGGAGTGGCTGATGGAGCTGGGGGTGTTTAGCCTGGAGAAAAGGAGGCCCAGGGCCTCCTTTTATCACTCTATACAACTCCCTGAAAGGAGGCTGGAGCCAGGTGGCGATCAGTCTCTTCTCTCAGGAAACCAGTGACAGGAGAGGACACAGCCTTAAGCTGTGCCAAGGGAGGTTCAGGTTGGACATCAGGAAGATGCCCCTTTCACAGAAAGGGTTGTCAAGCATTGGAATGGGCTGCCCAGGGAAGTGGTGGAGTCATCACTCCAGAGGTGTTCTAGGAACAATTGGATGTGGCACACTGAGCCATGGTTTAGCTGACAGGGTTGTTCAGTCAAAGGCTGGACTCAATGATCTTGGAGGTCTTGTCCAACCTACATGATTCTGTGATTCTGCTGAGTGCCACAGTTGCACTCAAACCCTTGCTCACAGACAATAAAGAAACAAGTATTATATGCAAACCTAGGAATTTAGTGTTAATGCAATTGAAATCATAACAGTCTGATTAAGAAATATTACTTACCCAGACCTAATTATTAGAAGCAAAAAAATAAAGACTATTATCTGGAAAAAATCTGAGTGATAATACAGTTGAAATCAGTTTCCATGCTTCCTGGCAAACATCCCATCTTTCTCTTCGCAGGGAAGAACATAATGCTGATATATTCTTCCTCCTCCATCTAAGATCTGTATGGAGCAGGGTTTATACATTTTTTAGCAACATTTTATATTTCACTCCTCTTTCTTTGGCCTTCAAGTCCGCACTGCATCCAGATTTACTACGCACAGAGAATTTTTATATCTATTGAATTTTGTTCTTTTTTTTTTCTTTTTTAATTCTTGTTTTTTCCCGCTCTTATGTCCCATTTCTTTATCTGATTGCTAGTGAGCTGTTCGTAGAGCTGATGTCTACACTGGTATCCTGCACCTCTTTTGTCATCATCCCATGCCTCTCCTCTGCATTGCATCCTCTGTGCCTTTTTTCAAGGCCCCTGTTATCACACTATGCCTGCATTTCCCTCTACTGTATCAATATGAGGAGCAGGGAGCACATGACCTCATGTGAGTTTGTATTTTTGAAAAGAGGGGCTCCCAAAAAGATACAAAGTAGTAGCAGTTGCAGGTTGGTCAGCCAGAGAGAGCGTGTTCTGCTGGGGGAACACAGAGTACTTCAAACCTAGCTAGAGGACTACAGGGGATCAGCCTTTTAGGAAACCAATTGGAGTTTTCAGTGTGGTAGCACGGATTCAACTCAATTTAACTAAATTAAGCCCTTAATAAAAAATTCACTTTTTTCTTCATGTGTCTGTTCTTCAAAGGCATGTGGACCAACCTATGGGGGTCTTCATTACTAGTGGGCCCTTGGGTGCAAGTAGAATATGAATATGAAATAATTCTGAGGAGTCCTAGTTACTGCCCCCAGTGTTGTTCACTTTGCCTAGACATATCTGAAAGTGAGCACGGACCTGAACCAAGTTTTTCAACTGAAATTCTACCAAAACTGCTTTTTCCTCACATTGCATCATTTTGTCAAGAGATTTCAGTTCAGCTTCTATATTTGATCTCCTCAAATATAGAAAAAGTTTGAGAGGTTTTTTTCTTAAAGCTTTGAAGGAAAAGTGTTGTCTATGAGGCAACTAAGTTTAGCAAAATTAATCAAAAAACCCAAATACCCCTCACTTCAAAAAAATAATTAGCAAATTAGCAATTTCAGCAGGATCAACACTTAATTCAGACTAGGATGCTTGGAGCTCTGACCAGTCAATTTTTCAAAATCTACAAGGACACAAACTCCAAAACTTCTCTGAGCTTCTCCGCCAATTAACCTCAGTAAAAAGGGTCTACCTCCATTTTCTTTGACTTTCACGTACACATTGGAACACAGGTGTCTGTTCCCCTATTCCCTCTCTCCTCCAGACTGAAGAAGCCCAGCTTACCAAGGTTCTCCTTGTTTTCACGTGGGAATGAATCAACGCCTCTATATCCCTGCACCAGTACTTGAGCTCAATCTGATTTAATCAGTAGAGCATGACAGCAAACTCATTCTGATTAACAGGGCATGCTAACCAAAGCAAGTCTTCTCAGAGTAGTATCTGCACAAACATAATTTAACAACTCAAAGTACATGTAGGACAGAAAAGGTCCAAAAGGCTTTTCTGGACATACCACCATTTGAAAGACAATGCAGGTACTACTGAATTTGGGACTGGGCTTACACTTGTGGGTAAGGTTGTATTTATTGGCATGTAAAGTTACATTTGAGCACCTCACACGGCCTCCTGATCCTCTCTCTAGTGGTTCAAAGCAACTTTTTTCTGAATTTATCCTCCCCTATCCAATCAACTCCCAGTTGAAGATGGCACAGATTTCTTCTGAGTTTAGAAATATCAGCTCCAGTTACCACGGATACTATTTTCTATAATGACTTCCAGGAGGTGTCATCTCCAAGGATAAATCCCTCTCCCAAAAGAGAAAAAAAGCAGCTGGTTTTCTCTAGGAAATCAAACAGCTACAAACCAGATTTTTCTGAGGCAGCTCATAAAATGGATCTTGATGTTATGAAAGAGACACAAGCACAGTCCTTATCCATACCTTGATGCCAGAGCGACTCAGACAAACTACACTGTTGATTCTTTCCTCCTTAGCCCCGTTTTCATTACTGACATGTTGCTAGTAAGGAAATCAGAGGACTGTACAATAATGTATTCATGTTGTTGGATTGAAAGTTTAAAAGCTTCCCCATTTGATTAAGTAAATGCAGCAAGTAACGTGCAATCAAGGGCCAAAATATTCCTTGGCCTGCAGCCCACTAAACGAATCCTTAAGGAGCTGGCATCTCACTTCCACACAAATATAGCTCTCTGCTCATTACCAATCCAGTCTGAAATACTGGGGAAGGCTACAGGAAAACAGACACCTGGCAGAAACACTAAGTTAGTTTCCTGCATATTGATTTATGCAGTGATACTTCCAAAATTGCTAACAAGGGGAGCACAAGCTCTGCAGTGAGCAGCAGCCCCAAGGTGTGACAGAGGTGCACAGCAGAGCTCCTACGGCAGCCTTGCGAGCCCTACAGGTAGGACAGCAAGGTCTTCAATGCCATGACAGCCACATGGGGTTCTGACTGACATCCAGTTCACAGTCATGGGCAGGGGGTCCTCCCCCACAGTGTAAAGGGGCTGGAGTCCATTTTGAGCCTGCTTTCCCTAGGCTGTTTGATGTTGAGAGATGGGCCCACAGCAAGGACAGCTAATGTCCTTACAGGAACCAGAAACTCCAGCCTAGATAGCTTTCCTCATCATTTTGGTCATGTCTACAACAAGGCACATTAACCTGTTCCTGCCTGGGATAGACCTCTTCCTTTACAGGCAAATTCCCTTTCCCTTCTATAGTTCTGTCTTACAGTTTCAGCTCACCAGAATGCAGGAACTCATACATCCCTCATGAGGAAAACTCTGGTGACCCTGGCACTCAAACCCCACATCATCTACAGCATTACTGAACATCCGCCTTTGCGGATTGTCCTGCCCTACCAGCTTATTTCTCCTTGGAATCAAACTTGGCCTCCATGAAGGAATGGCTGCAAAGACAGAAAGTGGGACATTTATGGAAATAGTCAGGTAGTCGTTAAGCATGAAAGCTTCAATAGTTCAATATTTCACTAGTGAGCAGGATTGCCTCCCAAAATAGTCTCAACATTATTCAGGTGTGCTCTTTCTCTTTCACATTGTACCTTTATTTCTGTACTTTTGTTTGTGTGCAGCACCGAGCACACTTTGGCTGACATTTGGGTTTGGTATTCCTAGGCTCAACAGTTGCAGAAATAAAGAATGTGATATGCCTAATTGAAGGTGTGATCCAGGCTATAAATTATACAGTCCTGTCAAAACTGAATTAATCATGTACCTTTCACTAGCTCAGCTGTACTCTACCCATTAATTCATCTTCACCAAGATGTATTCTAGTGTTACAAATAACTCATCGGTTTCAAAGGCATTTCTCCCCAAACTATCCCCACTCAGGACAGACAAGATTCAGATTCAGCCTTGGGCGAGTGATGCTTTTCTAGACATAAAAACCCTGTACAACAAAAACCCTCTCATCTTTAATGCCTGGTGGTTGTGGAGGGATAGAAATAGGAGCCTCATGCTATTAGGGAAGGGCAATTCCCAGCTGCACAAAGGGGACACAAGTCCTGAAAAGACTCGAGATTTTAATGCTATGACTTTCTCTGCATAGAAATGCAGTTGAGTAATTTTTAAATGATTGCACAGCTAATTCCCTTTGAATTCTACACAGTTGGATTCATTGAAATGGAGGCAACTTTGTTCACAGTAGTAGTATTGTTGTAGTTGTGAACTCTTTAGGCTGTAGCTGAGACAACGTTTCTAGGGAAAGGAATTAATTTTTACTAGAACAGCTAAGAGATGAAAAAAATATATCAGATAATCTTTTGCAAAGCCTTCAAGATTTAAAAAAAAAAAAAAAGAATCTCTGGACCTGAACACTACGGAGCCAGGGAGGAAAGAATTCTTCCAAACAACATTTTAAATTCACCACATTATTCCAGGGGTTTGTGTTTTTTTCCCAGCAGTTGGCATGCAACAGGCTAAAAAGTTATCAGGGCTTCTTCAGGATGAGCCACATAAACAAGATGTACTTCAGGACACATTAGGAACAACTCTCTTGTACACATTAGGAACAACTCCTTTGTCAACTCATTCCAAAAAAAGCTTACCTGGCATGCAACTTGCCCGCATCCACACATCACACCACAGCAAAGACTTTCCAGCTGACAGCTGGCACCTGCAGGTCACTCTTAGCCAAGAGAACAAGCGGTTACATCCAAAGAAAACCTTTGCTGCTGGAGTTTTGTTACTTTCTTTAGTTGGTTGGGTTTCTTTTCCTAGCTGTTCCTAAAAAAAAATAAAAGATAAAAATTAATGCAACAAGTGATGACATGAAGAGAAGTATTATGTACTGAAGAAGCTGGAAGAAAAGCTAAAGCAGCAGAATGTCACAGCTTCAGCTGGGAGCAAGCCAGGATTGCCAGCCCTAACTTCTGCAGCAGTTGGAAAGTACACAACATACACAATTTAATGTTCTTCCAAAAGAGAACAAGATCAGCACTCCCTAACCTTTGGAAGAAGCAAAATGGGCTGCTTCTTAGGGTTAGTAATGGCAGGAAGAGCAACAGTTGTTACAGAAATAATGTGCCGTTAAGAGGGAAAGGCAAGAGGGGTTAACTTGGGAAGATAATTTAAGTGTGCCCTACAGGTAACCTGAGCCAGAAGCTTTTTGGTCTCTTCCAAACGTAAGATATTAGCAGTCCCTGCTAACTTTGCATCCCTTGGGCTCTATAGGCATCTTAACACCACAATGACGGGAAGAAAATCTCTCATTCAATATCATCTTTGAGCTGAATTAAACTCCAAGAGGCCCACTGGAGACAGACAAAGGTAGAGGCAAAAATCACCCCTCTCAGTGCTCTAGACTTCACAAAACTTTTCAGGCTGACTGGGAAAGCACTGCCCCAGCTTGGGTCTTAGATGTGTCTGTACAGGCTGGTTCAGATCGGTCACCAGTGAGTGTCAAAGAGGCACCGTGAAACAAGGCAGAGCAAAGTCCTCACCAGCACATCGAGAGAGAAGGCACTTACCCACCCTTCACAGAAGCAGATAGTGTAGTAAAGCTTATCTGGGATGGAAGAACACCAAAACCTCACCACAAGAGTCAAGCCTTTTAATTTTTTTTTTTATTTTTACTGCATTTTAAGCAGACCTGCTGTCACCAGATGATGGCTCAACACAGTGTCACAGTTGGCCCTGTTTATATAATAACAACCATCAGCAGGACTGCAAAGGAAAACTTTGAGGCCCTTCCACTTGCCTCTATTAACAGCATTTCCTCATTTAGCTCTCACAAGTTTCCTAGCAACATCCTTGCATGCACATTAGATTTTGCACAAGCACCTGTAGAATAGTCAGAGCTGAAAAACTTTGCTTTCATGTTGACTCAGAGGGGAAATAATTTGCTTCGAGAAGCAAACCCTTTCAGGGCAGTAAAGGCTACCAACACGCTTATGACGTGCTTGTGAAGCCATACAGCTCTTAGTGAAGGAAGAACTCATTGCATTCGATTTCATTATTGGCATTTTCCATGTAGGAAAGCAGTGGGTAATCCTCTCCCTGCAGCTTTCAAAGAAGGCAAATATCAATACACAGCATAATGCTCTGAATAACACAGAAAGATGTCCAAGTAGCCAGACAGGCAGACACTGGACAAAGGGTCAAAATGTGCAATAATTCACTGCTACACAACCTATGTTAAACTCTCCATGTATCTAATATCTGCCTGTTCAGGCAGATGATGTTACCCTTCTTTCTCACTGCCTGAGACAGTGGCTTTCTTGCCCATATGCAGTTAGTCGACTGATTCACCTTCCCCAGCACTGTCTCAGTGAGTCCATCATGGAGGAAGGACTTGTCCCAGCCTGCCAGGTGGGTTCAAACTTCACACTTCATGCACCGCAATATCTGAACACCAGGGAGATGAGGATTCACCAAGTATGCAGAGCAAAATCTCAGTAACTACTGGGAATGAGAAAATCATCCTTGATAAATCTCACTTGCAGCAGTGACACAGGGAAAAATAACACCCTGGGCTGGGGTAGGGCAGAAATCGTGCCAAGTTCCTCATACCATTAATGTCTACCAGCACCTCCCAGGAGTAGCAGCAGCATTTACCTACCACATTTGCCGTGTGAGTAACACAGAGCTGCATGACTGACTTGGCCTGAAATGACTTGGAGGCTCCTGGACAAACAAGGAGCATTTGGTACATCCCGAAAGGTGATCTGGAGGTCTTGGAGGTCAGAAAACTCCCAGTCCTCCTCACACTGCGCTCCCATTTCCCTTCTCTGCAGCAGTAAGTTGAACTGCAATTTTTCACTTGTCTGGAAAGTGATTTGGAGCATGCTTTGAAGCCCAAGTGTACCCCATATCTTGCCCTGATGAAGCTTCATGTAGTGGAGACACGCATGGTGTGAGAAAATTGCCTTAAGCCAAAATGCACACTTTGGGGAGAGTGCTTTGCTTTTGAGGCAAACACAGCCTGCTGCCTAAAAAGGGGTCATGAGAAGCATCCCAATTTCCTGCTGCCTTTCAAATGGGATCCCCAGCCCTGGTAAAAGCCAGTGTGCAGAGCTCCTCCAGACTCGGAGGGAAGCTCGTGCCCCGCAGGGCTGTACCCCACAGCAGGGAAGCGGCAGGGAGCTGGAGCGAAGCCACTGCTGGGAAGCGTGCATCTCTCTGATTAATGCTCTCAGGCTGCCTGTTGACAAAAGCAGCAAGAGGATTTGTAATGCCTAAGCTTATCATCATCACGCTCCGAGAAAATCCTTCTCCAAGAAGCAGTGTAAATAAGTAAAGTTTTACAAGTTAGTGGGCTCTCTTAATTGAGTAGCCCTTGTAAATTAATAACATTGAAGTAAATGTGCAAAGACTTCGCTGACTTTCTAAAAGATGTCTAATAAGGTCCAGGTTTACTAAAGTGCCCAAAGGAGCAGGTCCCCAAACCTTTTTGTAATTTGTTGAGACACTAATGATAGTTAACTTCTAGTGGTTTATTCAAGAGCATGAGTATGAGGACAGCAGAACCACCAGTAAGTCTTCCCTCCAGACCCAGCCAGGTGCCAGTCCTTCCATTCCTACCACCTGCAGTCCTACAGGAAAGGGTAGGGGATGTCTCTCCTTCTTTCCTTCGAGTAGGTCCAGTGAAAACAATCCTTGGAGCACCTTTCAGTGCCAAAGAAAAAAACCCCAGGGGTGTCTTTGTGTACCACTGTTCCTGCCTGAGGGCTTCATATCTCACATCCTTCCATCCTGAGCAAACATGTTTAATAGTTCAGTCCCAGTAGCTACAACATGAAAAAATACTTTGTTTCCATTTCCATTGCACTTCTTGCTTTGCTTTGAATCTACCAGAATTATTTGAGTGCATTTCCATTGCACTTCTTGCTTTGCTTTGAATCTACCAGAATTATTTGAGTGTGGTTTCCCTGAGAAGAAACTGTGGTTGGGTGAATAATGCAGAGTGAATATACTTTTTTTTTTTCTCAATGAACTTTGTCTTTCTTTGCTCATGGACACTGACAGCAGTTCCTGCTACTGCATTGACTGTTTGAATCCATTAAGTCACCCACACTGTATTTATTTTTACTTTATTGGCTGGGAATATTCACATGTCTTCAGTCACATTTCTTGCCTACCCTTAAAATTGTGCTGGTGTAATATGCATTTAGTTGAAGCCCCTCCCGACTTCATTTGCACTCTACAGGATTGAGAAAAGCTTGCGATGATCCAAGTTAAGTCTGTAAGGAAATTATGAATTAAAAAGCAGATGTAAAACACTTTTAGACTAACATGAGAGAGCTCAGGGAAAGGATTGTGATGCTTCAACTAACCCAGGGTAAGGCTGTGAGTGAGAAAGGCCTCAGGCGATTAAGAGGTGCCTTCCCTCAGATTCAGCCATGCCAGTGGAAGAGCAGATGTACTTCAGCATCTTTTCCTTGCCTCTGCAGGGACGGAGCCTACACAGCACTGCTGGGAGACCAGTCCACAGGAACCTCCCAAATCTGAGCTACGGATTCAACATATTATTTGAAGCCATCAGAATAGTTGTGAGCTAAGCTTGAGGGTTTTGCACAACTTGAAAGAGGGAGGGAAACTTGAACAGCTTCCCCAGTATATTGTGCAGGGCTGACAATTTCTAACAGGGCAGCAGTGCCGGTGAGTTGGGACAGCCGTCCTTTCAGCACCATGGGGTCCTTGTGTGCTTGTGTTAAAATGACTTAAACTGGCCATCCCTTTCTAAGTTGTGGGCAGTTTTGGTCAGTGAAATACACGTGATTTGTGCAAAAAAATACCAGAGCAGACCTCGCATGTGCACCTCTTTCAGCATGAGACAGCCCCAGCTCAGGCAGTGGCCTGATATGTACAGAGAGAGCCAGGCAGAGGTGAAATCCCACCTCCTGCAGCATGATCAGCACCATGCAAATACACACCCCCCTCCACACAAGGCTATGAAGCTGCTCCCCACGCTCACAGCTCCTCAAGCTTTCCCAATAAAATGGATGCTAGGATCCATGGAGCAATGATGCCTGCTGGGTTTGGGTCTCCTATGAATTCATTGGAAACTCACCCCCCAGAGGCCAGGCAGACCTTCAGTTACCCCAGATAGCATGCATTTTGTGCAGCCTGGTGATACTCAGTCTAGCAATCTCTAGGATTCTAGACTAGCACCTCTTGAAGGTAGTATAATGAAGGGAAAATGAATGGACGTGGGGTCAGGGACTGATATCTGAGCCATGCTTCTCATAGCCCCCAAATTCCATTCCATTTGCCCTCTTATACCTTGGATATGTGCAGTAAGCTTCAGATCAAGCTCAAAGTGAGAGAAAAGGGCTTGTTTCCACAAACCAAGTCTTCCAAAGCACAACAGAACACCCCTCTTTGCCCTGACCATGAGAGAGAGAGAATAAGCAATGCTGTGACCTTTTGAGGAGTATGGAGTAGGATGGGGATGAGGGACACAATGCACAAGACCTGTTCTCTCAGGCACTGTTCTCTCAGGGATCAGCTGAGCTTTGGCTGACACAGAGCAACCACAATGCACCGATTGCTGCAGATCAGAAGGGCTGTCACTGGCCAACAATAGCCCAGCTTTCTTTTGCACAAATAGGTATAGCAGGCAAGAGACCGTGACTGTCTTGCTGCCTCCTATAACCTCCTGGCCTGGGTAACCCTTGCCTAGACCAACCCCTGAGCTTGGAACTTGCTGGCACAGTGCAAAGAGCCTGACAGTGCAGAGAAGCTGCTGCCATCACAGCTACCAAAACATCTGCTGCAGGCAGGCCTTTGTCCCTTAAGGAGAGGCATGGCCCTCACAAAACCATCCTTCTTTTTCCTCCTCTCTGTTCTCCTCTCTCAGTCCCTGGTCTCTTCTCTGCTTCTTGGTGCAGCGCAACTCGTGATCCACTCCCCTGAGGAGTCCCAGAGGAGCACTCCTGCACTGAGCCCAGCACAGAAAATCAGGAGTGAGATCTCCAACACTGCAACAGGATGTGCAATCTGTGTGTTCAAAACAGGAGACAAATATTCCTTTTACACTACTAGAAGGCAAACTTACTTCTGATCTTCTAAAGCTAGAAATACCATGCCATGGCAAGGTCTTGTTCTTAATATTCAAATACGAGCAACATGCCCTTGGCAAGTTAGTGCCTGTCTGGTAGAACAAAGAGATTTTTTTGCCAATCCTCAAGCAGAGGTGAAATTTTACTTGCATGCATCATTAAGACAGCACAAAAAATGCTCCCAAACTTTGGGCCATATTTAAGCATTAAAGCCAGTTCCCTGCAACTGCAATTCTATTCCAGGCTTGTGGCATCTGCAGACTTACAAGCTGATGTGCCACAGGAGAGCACAGAGGAGAAAATGTTCATACAGGAAGAAAAATGCACTCACAATGCATCCACATTGTACAGCTGCACTGTGTATTATTAGACTAGCTTCTCATTTTATTACATCAGATCGCTGCAGGATGGAAAGAGCTCAGATGCAATGGTCTAATGAAACATCAACATATAAGGAAATAAAAAGCATGAAAACTGCTGATAAATCCCACAGAATTGATTGGTATATGAAAACATTCAAGTAAATAGATATAAAGGTGAAGGGAATGGTGAGAAACAGCTGCTAAAGGTGCTCATAGATAGAATAAAAGAAGATAAAGAAGCAACTCCGTAGTGCTTCTCTCCTTGAGGAGCTCAACAAAGCCCCAGAGCTCCTCACAGCCTTACACTTCAGGTAACCAGGACCCTAAGCCAAGCCAAATCCCAGGGCTGTCCTAGCTCTCACAAAAGCCCAGCCACACCATTTGCTGCTGGTTAGATCTCCTTCTTGGCTTGTTTGGGTAACAGGTCTTTCCTGTCCTTCCAGTGGATCTCAGTGCAAGAGGACTGTGGCAAGAGCAGGTGACACAGGTCAGCCTCTTCTGCTCACAGCCATCCAGTTCCCCACAGCCCCTGCCAGGAAAGCAAATCAAACTTCTCCAGGAAAGTGAGGCACCACGCTTCCCCAGTTTTCATGCTACCAGCTGGTCTAATTTCTCTTGACATTTCTTCCGTAACAGCAACTGCAATGTGTCAGGATTAATTAAGCCAAGCAGTGGGCAAGTCTCAAAGGAGAACACACATCTGCCGTGACCTGCCCCCACCTAAATGCCAAGGAGTCTTTCCTGCCATGGGGATGGAAGGGAAAAGGGAGAAGGAAGAAGGAATGGTGAGGCATCGTCCGGTGGAAGAAGCACAGTGAGCAGCCTGGAACAGTCAGGGTTCAGATGAACACCAGCATAGCTACAGCACTCCAGCTCAGAGCAAGCACCTTGAGCCTCATTATTTAGTCGTTCAGATAGACCCCAGCAGATTTTGCAAGGTGTGCATCAGAGGTCTAGCAGGAAATTAAGGCTACTTCTCCCCAAATCTGAACATGGGACAGAGTTTGTTGGAAGATTGCCAGTGAGAGGGTCAGAGATCAGTCTGTGTCTGTGCTCTGGAGACAGGGCTGGCCTTTCATTCACAGCCCAAATGGTGGCCTAGCAGTGAGGAGCACAGCTATGCTTCCCAGTTTCAGGCTGGGAAGTGGATCCCCAATACAACTAACAACCAACACACCTGGTAATGACAACAGGAGACATTAAGTGCACAGCAGCTGCTTTTGGTGAAGTTAACTCTCCCTTCCTGCCTGTGGCCAGGAGAGGGGTTTACACCAGAACGTCTGCAGCAGTAAAGGATGCTCCTACTTCTGGATAGGTGAAATAGCCAAGCAGTGGCACAATATCCAGCCATTTCCCTAGGGCCCCTTTTCCAGCTGGAAGGCAAGACATAGATCAGCCCCTCAGCTTAGTGGGTCTCAGTGGCAATCATCTTGGTCACTAACAAGAGAAGATGACAGCTGGAAATGCCAGGATGTTCTCACTTCCCCTTCCTTTTTGTTGCTTCTTTCAGTTCCAGCCCTGCTGTCACATCTTTCGTGCTTCCAGTAGTCAGATGTGGAGCCATAGGTACTCTTCTCTGTGCTTTCAACATTAATTCACACAAGCTGAGCTCTGTCACTTTCATCAAGTGGCAGGTGGCTCAGTAATAAGAGACATTCCCACAATTACCATAATGTTTTCAGGCAGGAAAGGTATATTTTGTTATAAAAAGAAGCTGTCTCAGTAACTGGCACTACATGTAAGGTAGAGATGTCATAACATCCTGTACAGACATTATTACCTAAATACTAGTGTTGGTTGATTATCAAAAATCCCGATCCATGAATCAGCCTTCTGCTCGACTCACTCTGCGTGATGATGTTGTATGTCAGTATCTGGATAACTGCAGAAATACTGGGCTGAATGTCTTCTAATTTTAGCAAAGATTTTAACAACAGTATATTTATTATCATGCTCTTAAAATTAATCCTCCCATCAGAGACCACCAAGAGAGATTACTGCATAACCAAGGAGACCAACTACAGATAGAACAACAAAGAATGCATTGCAAAACCTGTAACTTATTAGTCAAAATTGTTTATTAATAACTTTTGAGAAAATCTACTGGGAGAAAAACAGGATTGAGACACAATTCATGCACAGAAAAAAAGAGAGTTATATAAGCACTGCACCACTGAGCCCACTTTACTAGGTAGTAATACCAGAACAACAATCTCTAAGCTGTGTTGTACAGATGTTACAGTGCAGGGTGTTAAAGGGTTTGACCTTATTTGATATACTTGGCATTCTTCAAGTGCTAAGACAAAGTCTCAGATGAGATACTCAGCCATATTTCTGCTCCTTTTCTATCTAAATAAGCATAGCTATTAGGCAGAAGATACACCAATCAAGCCACGCTGGGTACAGAAAAAGATGGGGTTTTTCTATACATGCTGTTCTTGCAAACATCCAGAGCTGTGGATTCTCTCTCTGACACACTCTTGATGTATATTGGTCTATATATTATGAATACAGATATTATAATGGTGTATACAATCCATTCCAGTACATCTCTCATGCTCAGACATTTCTAGATATACCTAGATTGCAAAATTCAAGCCTGGCTCCAAATCCAAGTCCTTCCTTGCCCCATCACTGATGAAGAGCTCCATGTCTGTCAGGGTTCATAATGAAGAGGCACTGTATCTCCAGAGACATGGCATACAATTCTCAAGGTCACTGTTTGTCCTTAGGCATACTCCATCTGCATCCACACCCCACAGCTTATTGCACTTTAAGCCTGTCCACATGGTAAGTGGTTTTCTAATACCAGCCATAATTTTGCACCCACTTGGCATGTGGAAGGCTATATTAAGCCCAGACGATTAATGCTGTCTTTGCTGAGAAGCAAGAAAATAGTCTCTGTGCTATTATACTTTGTCAGCTTTCCCAAACACTTCAGGCAACTAATTCTGAGGGCTTTTTGACTGAATTGACATAAAATACATCCTTCCCCTCTTGTTGCTTTTTAGATGCTTTAGGTTAATTTTATACTGCAATCTCAGAGGTCACTGGCAAGAGCATGTTCTGCCACCCACCAGGCACTTGAGGAAATTTATGAAAACAGTCAGGTGCCACTTCTTCTGGTCATCCTTGGCAGGTCTACATGTCAGCATAATGGGTATGAACATCAAATTGCTGTTTGTCATGAGAAGCTCCCTGGGTCTGTCCATGGGGAGCTGTTTTGGAACAGATATAGTGGTCATTGCCTTCAACAGATACAGGAAGAAAATGTGGTCATCAGTAGATGTGAAACTGGAGAGAGGCCACCTGGAAAGAACTAAGAAAACTCTAGGAAATCCATCAGAGAAAAGTCAGGAGAAGAAGTCATTTATAAGATAGACAGGGTGGGAAAAAGGTTTCAGAGAAAGACATTTATATATACACTTACACATTCTTGACTCCTGGGATTGAATGTTTTGTGAACATACCCGTCAGAAGACATTCCAACTCAGGACTCAGTTTCCAAATACTTTCCACATCTTTACCATGTGAAATAAGGTGGAAGGACTGCTCTTAAACACTAAACTGATATTATTCCCAGGGAATCTGAGGTTATTCTTTGGCAACCACCTTTTCCAGCTCCTTGCAATTGTTATTGACTGGCACAGTGTACACCAAGGTGAGGTTTGCAGCTCAGGAGTGAGAAGTACTTTGTGTACTTGCAGCCAGTGTGAGACGTGTCTATCTGGACTGCAGGTACATACGTGTGAACTTGGGGCCAAATGTTTGCTTACAGTCAACAGAAAAGAAGTTAATGCAGGCTGCAGACTCTGGAGAGCCATTCAGCCCATCAGGTGTGTCTACTGTGTCTAACAAGAGCAGCACAACTCTCCGATGAACCACCTACATTGGCTGGATCTCTGCTGACTGCAGTGTCAGAGCTTTCCACATCCCTGCACTTAAGCAATGCAGTTGGAGGTAAATCTTGCTGTCAGTAGGAAGTTTTGGAAATTCACTCACTGTGAGATTCTACGGTGAAACATGCTTCAGTCACTGCATTATCCAGTTGGCCTTGCCTTATTGTTGTGTTCTGTTTTTCTTGTAGCTTGCTCTAACATTAGGTATTTGCCTTCAAAGTGTCAACTGCAAGCACAATGTGCCCCGATATCAAATATGTAGGTTATTCTTTTGCAGACCCAGATTGCTTTATAACACCATAATCAGTGAGACTTTAATTTCTCTGATTCATGTCGTCCAGGTAATGAGGCTTCAGAAATTTTGAACAAAAACCAGTCTGAGGGCAATCAATCAGACCAGTGATTTCTATGCACAAAATAAGATGTTGCTCAACTGCAACATTCTGACATCCGCTAAGTGGGAGATGCAGTGGTATGGAAGTGAGAACCGAATGTTTAAACTCCTCACTGTAGATAAAATTTGTCTCAGCAGCATTTCTCCTGTCCACAGAGTTGCCATCCCTTAACCAATAAGCACTTTCTGTATGGACACTGTATTTTGCTGGCTGCCTTCCCACAAGATTTGTGAATAGGTAGTTCCAACGGTGCAAGCTCCTCACTTGGAACAGAGAGGGTGTTGATGAAAGCTGCTTTCAAATCAGTTCAATCCCTCTTGGATCAAATGACATTTGGGAGACAGAAGACCTTCTGTTACATCAGACAGAACAGAGTTATCTGTTTTACTGTGGTTTTCGATGTCAGCGCAGTCACGTGCAGAACACAACCAACAAAACCACTGCTGTCATGCACCACCATTCCAACAGGAATACTAGAATCTGTGTTAGTTCCTTGGCACGTGACCTTCAAAAAGGCCAGTGAATAGGGGGTTTAAATCTCATCTCTCTGCATCTGCTCCTAAGTTGCTGGGTTTTGTTATGGAGAGACCTAGCAGCATACTTTCTACAGCATCCAAATGACTAAATTTGCCAGTACTGGACAATGTAATCTCTGATAAGGCTGAGTTGCCCATGCAGAAAACAAGAAAAGAGCAGTAAAGATATCATTCTCTTGCTATCCAAGATATCCTAACATCAGATGTAATCGTGCACTCAGTCTTTCTCATTCCTGACACATTTTGAACTGGCAAAGAAGTCTAGGGCCCCATCTCCACTCTTGCTGGATTGCAGGGCCAACTTCTCAGCTCAAGAGCTTAATGGTGGGAGCTCCTGGGGGATCAGGTATTTCATGCCTGAAGACTATTGCCTTCACCAGTCTCATAAGTAACACAATAGGAACTTCAATAATATAGATTGCATCTTTTTCTTCAGGTATAAAATCACACATGGTCCCATGATCTCTACAAATGCAGAGTAGCCATTTGCCTTGTAAGACAGATGAACATTATGGAGATCTTTTTCACATGTTGTTGGAAAGCTGAAAGGCAATCTACTACACAATCAATACTAAGGCTTTGGCAAGAAAGAAGGAAATAGTCAGGCCAGACAGGATGGTTGACGCATTAGTACGAGACCCTCAGCCCACACTGCACTGACTTCTGCATTGCAAAACATCTGCTGAAGACAATAGGAATTCAGATATGAAGAAAAGCAGGACTGGTCCTTGATATTAAAATAGCAAGAAGCTCCTACGGTTTGGGCAGAAAAGAGCGCTCTGCCTCATGCAAAGGCATTGCAAAACCCTTCACTTGAGTTACTTGATGCAAAACATCTCTGCTCATTCGTGCTGGAGCAGCTAAATTAAGTCTGTTACTTTCTATAAATCCTTCCTGTTGTCAGTGGGTTGCCTTTTACTTATGGCCATTGTCCCTTTTATTGCTACCAAGGAAAGAAACATAGCAGAGAGCTTTTGTTTAATGAGCCATCACATTTAAACATCATTTGTCTCAGCTGTTTTCCTTTTCTCATCTACCTTTGCTCATTAAACTCCACCCTGCTTGGCTGTTAACAGCATAATCATGGGAAGCAATAGCATCACGAGATTCCTTGTACCAGCATGATGCTGCTACCCCTGCTGCTTTCCCCCTATTCACCAGCTCTGATGGGGTTGTGCTTGCCTAGCATTACAGCCAGAGTAGCAGCAGCTTCAGAGCCAGCTTACTCTGAAGGCTGAACAGCTGGAACTGTACTGCCCCATATGGAGCAAGGTTTCAGATGGATTTTCTTGGTGCTGCCTGTGACGTTCACCTTGTCCTTCCGCACGTCTGTCGCAGCCAGTTGCCAGCCCTTTGCCTCTGCAGAGGGCATGGGGCAAGGGAAAGGGCTGTCAGTCTGCTCTGTACAGATGGCACGTCAGCTGTGGCAACGCTCACTGGGGACAGGGGCCAAAAAAAAGAGAGGTAGAGGAGTGCATTTCTGCCCCTCTGCAGAGGTGCTGCAGGAGATTCTCCAGCATAAAGGTTCTCCTGGGCTTCCTTCCCTATCCAGGAACTTCAGCAATCCTAACTCAGGCAACCTAAGCGAAGCAAGCAGGGGAAGCAGCAGCCTCACTAACAGGGCAAGGCTCTGGGATAAGGGAGCTGCTCACTCCAGTCATTCTATGACTGCAGAGATCTTAGCCAGAGCTAGAGTGAGCAAAGATAAATGTCATTTCCACAGTTCTAATCTTCATGTGCATGCTCAAATATGAGCCAAAAAAATTACCCACGCATCCCTGAACCTCTTGCTTAGCCAGTTTTGGGGAGGAAGGGTACACCCATTGATTCTTACCATGACTCGTTTTTATCATGAAGAACTATAATGAAATTCAGACTCGGTGTCTGTTATTTACCTCTGTGGCTTACGCTGATCATCTCTTCTCCGCTGTCCAGCACAGGGACATTCAGATCCTGATGGATGGCACTTGGTACCTGTGAGGGCAATGCAAAGACCAGGAAGCTGCAGCAGCACCCTGCAGTACCTATTGCTTGTCATGTTACCTGCATGAAGGAACACATGATGAGTTTAGCCTGCAGCTCACAGAAGTCAAGTCCATGCACCGGGGGTGGGAGATGCCAACTGTGGAGCTGTCACTCTTCAGGCTCATGGGCAAACAACTGAGTCTGGAACAGCCATGAGTGGGACAGTGACCCCGCGGTGCTAGCAGGGGCCTTGTTAACCCTGTCAGGAAGACAGGTTCTCAAAGAAGGTGGCCATTTCCCTCCATCTGCACCACCATTAGCTGGTTCTGTTATGTTTCTCGCCTATACCAGCCAGATAAAGGGTTTGCATGGGATCTCATCAGAGGATAAATCAAAGACCTTACGTTCAATAAAACAGGGAAGAGTGGACATGAGGAAGACATTTCTGAGAACATGCTGTAGGATCAAATCACTGCAGAGATGGTCAAATTTGAATATTTTTCCCACACCATTAGGAATACTCAGTAGACACTGTAACCTCCCATCAGTGGGAAGGTTAACATCAACCTCAAATAAGGTCCACCTGCTAGTTCTCCAGTTGCTCAACCTTCCAGTGAGCTTAAGGCAGCCAGGACAGAAAATATTCACACATTTGGATGGGCATATTCCCATTCTTTACTAAGCCACTGTGTGCAAGCAACTCTGCCTTGACCCATGGGTAACCCTGAGCCCCTTTTCTTGGGCTGAATTGGCCGTTACAACTACCAGGCTCACAAGAAGAAGTATTCCTATGGCAGAATGAGGAACCAAGAGGCAGCACTTTTCTAATGGGTGGCAATTGTGCTTCTTTGTCAGCACCCAAACTACGACACATATATATACACATGGTGCTGAGCCCATCTTTTCCAGTTATACAGGTTATGGCTAATTTCTGCAGACAGCTCAGCCTCAGCAAGTCAGAGCCGAACATCTTCTCCAAGGCTTAACCCAGTGAGCACTGCGAGTGCGGCTCAGCCTCTTTCATAGTGCAACACCACTCCAGTCTTATACAGGAGCACAAGAGTTGCAACTCCTCCATACTCACTATATGTTCCTGATCTTCATCTCTCCTTTTTTCACCCACATAGGTTGGAAAACACTCTTCCAGCCTTGTTAATTATTCTGTGTACCTTTCTTTGTCAGGAAAAAAATGGCACTTCCATAACATCATGTCCAACACTTGCACAGCACAGCTAATTCCTCTTTTATGAAGGGCTTGATCCAGAGCCAATGAAGTCTCTCTTGCTCCTCTTTGATTCTTGCTGTCCAGACCCAACACATCTTTCCAAGCTAAGCTCTTTATTCAGCAACACCCTCTAGATTTTGTCAGTGCAGGGAAATTTTACCAGTGTAAACTAGGTTATGAGATCGAAAACTAAGTAGTTTTACTTGTGAAAACATGGATAGAAACTCCTCCTTTGTTTTAGTGATGTTTTGGAAGAGGCTTAAATTAAACCAAAATGTCATTTATTCTAAAAGAATGCCTGCAGGGGACATAAACCAATAGTGCCTTAATTATGCCTGTATGCTCATTTTGATTGCTTTAATGTTTCTAATTACAGTGTTAACACTTCTCCCATTTGACAAGCAGGGAAGACAATTTGGCTCGACCAAGGAAGCTGGAGCATGGGTTGTGGGAGATGTACATCACCTTCCAGAATGGCTTGCTCCTGCCAGCTTAGAAAAAAAGGATGCTCACTGGCATTTTGTTATTTCAGCCTGTTCTTCCGCTGGGGCACTGATGGGGCAGCATTTTCAATGACAATGCAGTGGCAATGAAAATGCTGCTATTGCCACTTTTGGCAAGAAAACTTTGCGGACATATGCAGAATCATAGAAAACAAAGTTGAAAGAAACTGCAAAGAATGATCTCTGCATTCCTTATGGGAGAAGACAAGATTCAGTGTGTTCATCCAAACTTCTCTACAGGCAGAAGGCCTCGAGCCATTTATTCCTGTGCTTAATTACTGTACCATTAGTAAAGGCTTCTTAATGTCTAACGAGATCTTCCTTCTGTTTAAGCCAATTACATATTGTCCTATCCCCCTGGAGACACTGCACTGATTATTACTTCAAAGCATGTTAAGGCCGATACAAATTTAACAGCAAAGGCTGGATTGTGAGTGAGGTATCTCAAGACTGATACTTATGCACATTTGGATGAAAGCCATAGCCTGGACAATTTTTAAGGGGTCTCCATAGACAGTATGAGTGCTAAAAGACTTCACTACAGAAAATTTTGATCCAATTTGCTTAGATGGAAGAAAAGGATGGGAGCTTTTAACTATTGCCTGCGAAAACATGCTTCTCTTACATCCAGAAGAATGTTGATTCAGATCCCTTAATAACATAATCTGAACTATAATTTAATTGGTAAGAAATAGATGATATTTATATCTTAGTAAATTTAATCAATGTATTGAATGTGGGAAGGGCTTCTAGTCTCTCAGCTCTAAGATTGCAGTGTCCAAGGTTTAGACATAGCCTTGTGGTCGGACAAGGGTTTGGTCACCATGTTATTCACTGCTGAGCAAAGACAGCTCATCTAAAACAGCAACAAGGGCAAAAGAAAGAAAAAAAAACCACAGAAGTCAATAGAGTAATGCTTCAGATAAGTGTATCACTCTCTTTGTAATCAGTTCCACCCCATTTTTAGTCTCAGATTCAGCCCCTCTGTGTGCTCAGGGGCAAAAATAAAACTTTTCATTTCCCTCTGAAAACACTGAACCTTTAAAGGTAAGTTGGCCAACTCCTCTGAAGTCAGCACTCTTTTCCTGGTTCATTCTCTAATGCCCTTTTTGACCACATCCCAAGAAAGTTGCCAGTATCCATCCTGTCCCCTTCCACCCATCATCCCAGAAGATCACCTGTTTGCAGCTCCCATCTGGCTCCCCCTGCTCCCAGGAGAGCACATGAGGTCTGATTTCTATAGGCACCGAGACCACTCCTGGTTTTTCAGGAACAGCAGTTATTCAAAGTCTGGTAGAGCATGCACTTCTCCAATCCCTGAAGATTAGAACGTTCATGAAAGTTAAGGTAAATCACCAAAGATGTGAAATGAAAGCACATGAAAGCATGTTAAGCTCTGCACAGATATCTGGAGATAAAGTGACCTTTGCTTTGCTTTTGTTTAATTGTCACCATAGTGAACTGTGGCCATTTCCTTCTGTATCAGAGCCCCCACACAGATGTTAAGTGCACTTCAACTTCTGCACATTACCTCACACCTCACACTAATTTGTCTTAACTCCCCATGTAAACAAGCCCTCAGAGGACTTTTTTTCTCCTCTCTCACATGATGGTTCACTTTGTCACAAAGTGAAATGTGTTGGAGAAAACCATTTGCAGGGAATTTTCCCTCAGTTGTGCCCGCAGTGACATCTTTGTTGTGAATTGCTGCAAAACTTCTCCCTCTGCCTAAGCTTCTCTGCTTTTTTCCTCTTTCACACACCTATACTGGAACAGCTTAAAATTAGTAAAGCAGCATCCCTCTACCAGGCAGAGAGGGAACTGCTGGTCTACAGGTGAGGTACAGAGGTGATCTAGAGAGATTAACTGCTGGACTAAGGATCACACAGGCTGTCTACATCTGAGCACAGAAATCATCTAAATCCAGACCTCTTCTGACCCTGGAAACATCTTTTCTCCTCCTCTCAGTGGATTTTTCCTCATTAGAAATAGTCAATGAGCTTCTTCAAACCTCAGGATCACACCAATTTTGTGGGAAAGAAAAACCAAAAATTACTGCCATCTGCATGACTACCATCAAGGGACAAATCTTTCACTCTCCCTTTCCCCCTTCTCTTCCATCCTCCCTTTTTATTTAAGAGCAGTAGGAGACCTTCACATTAAGATACTGAACCCATCACAGTTGGAATAGACAAAGTGAAAAGGGAGGTGATGGAGGCTGAGACAATGTATTTTTAGTCATTTCGATGAATTATGGAGATGCGAAGTTGATAATTTATTGAAGAAGGGAAAGAGGGGACTCTATGTAAATGTTTTCAGATGAATAATTAATGTGCCTTTCTAGCATCAGGGGGTCTTTAATTAAAGCCTCTGTTAAACAAGGGAAGGCAGACAGGCCTGGCTCCTTGCAGCAGCTAATTACACCTTTCCCATGTAAAGCTACGATTCAGAGATGAAGTACCATTTGCATCAATAAAGAAGGACAGATCCTACCTAGGGTGAGTGGTGGGAGGCTGTGGAGGCCAGCTGAGTGACTCCAGGGCTTAGGTGGTCTGCATCATATTTTAAATTAGTTTGGCATACAGGCAAAATAAGGGGGTGTAGGGAAGAGAGGATGAAGAGGGTGCTCTGGCCACAAGGCTTTGAGGAATGCAGAAAGCCAACTCACAACCATCTGTGGATTACAGCCTCTTCAACAGGGGCCTACTGACAGGGTTATCCGGGGTCCCGCTGTCACTGCATGACACAGTTGCCTTATAAAAACCTGTTCCATACCTGCCTCCCTGTTCCAATGCCAGGGATGGGTTCACAGCAGAGTGGAGCACACTAATGAGGCAGTGTTCACAGGATGGAGCAAAAAGGCAAACCTGAGTCTTCCCAGCACCCAGCTGCTGTCCTTATGCCCAGTGTCCTCACAGGCACCATTTCCTCAGGTGAACTTCATGAGTGGACTCTTCCTTCCTTCAGAAGTTTCACAGCTGATGGAGACAGGATTGGATGAAGGACCACTGTGGACTTCAGCCAGAACACAGCATCCCCTCCCTCTCATGCCATGTGATGGTGAGACCAAAATGAAGCCTTCTGCCTTACAAGGACTGGGCCTTCCAAAAGGTCTGTGATTATTTCCCAAGAGAACGTATAAAACCGTAAGAGTTTCAGGAACTAGAATGGGACAATTAAGGAATGACAGAACCTGCCCTCATTAATACTGCTGAGGAGCATCCGATATAATCCCAAATCGGACTTATTTAAATGCCCAGGAAACAGCAGGTAAATTTCTAAACAGGGAACAAAGTCTTGTTTTCCTTGAGAATGTTATCTCAACTAGACACAGATTAATTACTTTTGACACCTTGGCAAAGAAACAGTACCCCACTTTTTTCGTTCATCTTTATCACCAGTAACATTCACGGTAACATTACAAATGATGGGAAAAGAGACAGCTGAAACTTTAACAGAAAGGGTTAAATCTAAGGTAGGCTAAACAGGTTTCCAAAGCAAATATTCCCAAACACAGAATCTAATAACGTCTCTTTCCTGCATTGCCAAAGACTGGATTAGAGGAGACCACGAGGGGTTCACATAGTCTGTGCCAGTCATCTATGAAAGAGGTTTGCTTAACCTTTTGGAAGCATCTCCCCATTTTCTGAAGCCATACTTAGGGCACTCTCTTTTGGCAAACTTTGAGCACAAAGACAATTCGGAGAACACCCCTTCAAGAAAGGTTTCTCTGATTTCTGCGAACATCTCGGTTTTCAGGAAAGCCCTGAATCCTCGAAATTGAAAGTATGTGTTTTCTGTTTGCCCACACCAATGCTCTTGACAGGCCTGACATGTGCCTGCGAGCTCAGCGAAGGTTTACTGCTGTGCTTTGCGGAGGCAAGCGCTGCCAGAAGGTCTCGGAGGCTGCCGCACTCCGAGTCCCTGCGAGCAGCTACGAGGCTCTGCTGCTCTCTGCTGGGAAATACGGGCAGAGCCCGAGCTGCAGGAAGTACCGGGGGAAGAGCTGCATTTGCCAGCACACAAACACGCAGAGCCACCTGTACAAGCGCAGACACCCGGGTGCAGTCTCCTCCTCAACATCGCTTCCAGAAATACACCCACATCAAAGTCTGCTGGTACAGGAGCAGTTTGGGTGCAAATCAGCAGCCCCATCCACCTCTCTTCCCCTTGCACCCCCGCCCTCTACGTCATGCAGGAGCTGGCTTCCTCCACTCTCTTGCACTAACACCTGCTCTCCTCACAGCCTGTTTGGTTTTTTTAAACCCTCTGAATGGAGGGCAGAACAATTAACCCACCATACAGGTAAGGAACCAATGTGCAGGGCAACCTCATGACCCTAGTCACCGGTCAGGACACAGATGAGCAGGGACGTCCCTCCAAGGACCCCGAGCCTCTGTCTCACAGTCTGGGGTTTTTGATCATTGCCCCGTGACCTAAAGCTGCTCTTTGCTCACCAGACCTCAGGAAGGCTTTAGCAACGTCTGGCTGCAACTGTGCAAAACCGCAGGTCAGAGAGTCTTGGGGCTGCAGCGTGCAGGGAGCCGCGAGGCCCCGGCCGCGGGTATCGACTGGGCTGCCGCAGCTCATGGATCGTGCGGCAGGTGAGCTCCCTGTTCCGGCCACCAACCTCAGCCCGGGGGAAACCACGGCTTCTGACAGCAACTCCCGCACAAAGGAGGGGGACAAATTCCCCAGCCTGGTGCTGACCGATGTGCTCTGCCCCTTTAAGCAATGACATTTAAATTTGCTGGTATGTTTCATCCCATGCATCTCATTACGATTTTCAAGTAGTGGATGAGGCGACCGGAATTTGAGATAGGCATTTTCAGGATCTGGCTATTATAGATGTATATTTACAGCTCAATAAAATAAGAAGAAATATTCAAAGTAAACAGACTGTGGAAAGTGATTTCTTCCAACTCTCCACTGCAGACTTGCAAGAAACCAATCAAAGAGGCTCAAGAGTGGTTTGAGCGTAATTTATTAACCCAAAAGGGGCCGCATTGTTAACCAACGTTATTTATAGTGAGCAGCTCAACCATCTCTACTGAACAACTGTGCGATACTGCAGGGACAAATGCAGTGAGTTACTACAGAGATAGGACAAAACCAGCAGCAGGTCTTTGTTACAGCTGTTAGAAAAAGCGTCCCCAGGAGACAGACACTGAATCTCTAATGGCTATCTTATTTCTCTGACAATTTATTTAAGTTTTAACTTAACAGCAGGAATGATAGCCACAGTTACACAGTGACTCTCAATAAAGGAGTGTATTGCTAATCTGCAGCTGGTGTTTTCTTATTTATTTCAAAGTCTTTAAGTTCCAGACTTAGCATATGGTGCCATATAAATAATGATATAATAATACGTTTTTGCTTTCCATGTGCCTGTGTAGAAAAAAGCCATGTGATTTATCTTACATGAGCATTGTATTTAAGGCATTATTTTGCTCAGAATTTTTAATGCGTTTAAAATGCATCTTCTGCTTTTTTTAATCTGTTCTTTTGAAAGAATAAACAGAGCAGTGATGTTTATTTAATAGAGTCATTCATCTTACTTCCTTGTGCAAAATCCTAGCTTTCCAGACCCAGCAGCCAGGTCCCTGCAGTAGGCAGTGGGGTTGGAAATGGAGAGATCTGCTGTTTACCAATGAGGCACAGAAGAAAGGAACACATGGGGCTTGAGATTTACCCACAGCATGACACTATTTGAAGCCAGCAGGCAGCTGAGAACTGCTTAGTCCCGTCCAGTAAAGGATAGCGAGGAGAAACCCATGGAAGAAGTTCTGCAGGGAGTCATGCTGTGGAGAACACAGCACTGGGATGGCTCAGCACACAACCACCCTGACACACAACTGACATCAAGATGCCTCCTTCAGATAAAACTGTATCGGCAGTTACAAAAAGCCAGCAGTCCCATGCTGTCTGGAACCATCACTGTCACATGGAAAAGTGGGAGAGGGAAGAAGGGCTCAGAAGAGTAACGACCTGGCATCCTGTGAGTGCAAACAGCAGTGCTCCAGTGCAAGATGATCTGAGTGGTCAGCGAGGCTGAGGATAAGGACAGCACTGTCACGAACCTGGTACTGGAGCAGTGGGGCAGCCCTTTCTCTTAAAAGGCCAATGGCATAACCTGAAAAACACACACAAAGTGAACTGCTCTGAATGGAAGTGACATCTGTAAGNTACACAGTGACTCTCAATAAAGGAGTGTATTGCTAATCTGCAGCTGGTGTTTTCTTATTTATTTCAAAGTCTTTAAGTTCCAGACTTAGCATATGGTGCCATATAAATAATGATATAATAATACGTTTTTGCTTTCCATGTGCCTGTGTAGAAAAAAGCCATGTGATTTATCTTACATGAGCATTGTATTTAAGGCATTATTTTGCTCAGAATTTTTAATGCGTTTAAAATGCATCTTCTGCTTTTTTTAATCTGTTCTTTTGAAAGAATAAACAGAGCAGTGATGTTTATTTAATAGAGTCATTCATCTTACTTCCTTGTGCAAAATCCTAGCTTTCCAGACCCAGCAGCCAGGTCCCTGCAGTAGGCAGTGGGGTTGGAAATGGAGAGATCTGCTGTTTACCAATGAGGCACAGAAGAAAGGAACACATGGGGCTTGAGATTTACCCACAGCATGACACTATTTGAAGCCAGCAGGCAGCTGAGAACTGCTTAGTCCCGTCCAGTAAAGCATAGCGAGGAGAAACCCATGGGAGAAGTTCTGCAGGGAGTCATGCTGTGGAGAACACAGCACTGGGATGGCTCAGCACACAACCACCCTGACACACAACTGACATCAAGATGCCTCCTTCAGATAAAACTGTATCGGCAGTTACAAAAAGCCAGCAGTCCCATGCTGTCTGGAACCATCACTGTCACATGGAAAAGTGGGAGAGGGAAGAAGGGCTCAGAAGAGTAACGACCTGGCATCCTGTGAGTGCAAACAGCAGTGCTCCAGTGCAAGATGATCTGAGTGGTCAGCGAGGCTGAGGATAAGGACAGCACTGTCACGAACCTGGTACTGGAGCAGTGGGGCAGCCCTTTCTCTTAAAAGGCCAATGGCATAACCTGAAAAACACACACAAAGTGAACTGCTCTGAATGGAAGTGACATCTGTAAGTTTAGAACAGCTTTTGAAGTCCTGTATCTCCCTCCCTCTCACCCCCATAAGCCCCCATGGCAGTTTTAGCCAGTTGTTTCAAGCCCAGCTCTTGTCAGACTGGAGCATGAACCAGAATATGTCAGAAGCTGGTTACTGTGGTAACCCAGCACAGCTTTTATCTTTATTCCTTTCATCTCCTCTTTGGGGAAAACTGGCAGTCTGTTTATTTGCTTTTTCTGACAAAGTTCATCACGCAGAACACCAACTGTCTGGATCTGTGTAAAACTGAGGACAGGAGAAAGTACCTCTCACATCAATGTGCACAGAAATATTTCTCTCAGCACTCTACTACCCTACCTCTTGCTTCCCTGCTTCCCTTTAAAAGCTATTTGACATGTCCTTTTCCTTCTGCCCCTCCATGCACAGCTTCTCTCTGCCCTTCTCCTCCAGGCCTGCTCACTACCATGGCACTTACCAACAGGGCCAACAATGGCAAATGGCTACCCTGAGCTTTCCTGCACCCCTCACAGGAGCATGGCAAGGCCAAAACAACACTGGAATTCCCAGTGAAGTAACTCAGCTCCCTGAAAAATGAAAGGCCAGTGACAGGCTGGGCTATGGGTGACCCCTGCAACCTTCCCTCTGCAAAGGGAGCCCCCACAGATGGCTCACTGGCTCTAGCACACACCAGGAAACCCCTCTGGCTGCTTCAAGGGGAAGGATAACACAGGTGAGGGGACGGCCACCAGGACCAAGACCAGAACCAGTGCCAGAGCCAGGACCAGGGCCAGTGCCAGGTGCCACCACCAGCAGCATCCTGGCCTGTATCAGGAATTGTGTGACCAGCAGGAGCAGGGCAGTGATTGACCCCCGGTACTCAGCACTGGTGAAGCCACACCTCAAGTCCTGTCCTTCAAGCTGAGTGCACTTCTGGGCCCCTCACTACATTTTAANCCCCCCCGCCCCCTCCGGCTACGGCGAGCGGCGAGCGGCAGAAAGGGCCGGCGCGGGCGGGGAGCGAAGCGCCCCCTGCCCTTCCCTGCAGAGCCGGGGGCAGGTGAGGGAGAGCCCCGGCTGGGAACCGCTCCCCCGCGCTTCCCTGGCTGCACCGCCCCGCCTCGCC